>JACEFZ010009633.1:0-108277 GCA_014155875.1 Cepaea nemoralis | reverse complement strand
CACATTGAACCATTCAGTCCATAGGTGCTCGGAACCCCTCCTCAGCAAATCCCGCAGCGAGTAGCAGCTAACGACACCGGTTCTGTGCTGGTTTATCAATCTTCTTTGGCTTCCTGCATAGTGTTCTTGTTAGGCCAGACCTCTTTTAATTTGCTGTTCTCACAGTATGAATGTGGATGTAGATTCGCAGTCATCACTTGGTTCTCGCAAGTCTTACTTCTCGTAGCACATTCAGAATGTCAGCTTGGTCCATGGCGCGTCCGCCCTCCACTGTAGCCTTACCTGCGAGCTTATCAGCCCGCTCGTTTCCTTGTACTCCCGCATGCCCTGGCACGAAGATGAAACTAATCTTTGCCAGCTGAGACCGCTCCAGAGACAGCAACCATTCTCTTTGGATCCACCCCGTCTCTATCCTCTTGATCATGCTCATTGAGTCGCTAAGGACACATGCCCTAGTTAATGTCTGTGTCTCGAGCCATGTTAATGTTTGCTAATTGCCATGACTTCCATAGTCAGGCTACATGTGGTCTCAACAAAAGCACCAGAGTCCTCCTTCACAATTCTCCCACCAGCCTGTGCCGTAAAGGCCCATGAGCTTCTCACATGTCGGACAACTGACCCATCTGTGTAAATGACAGCATCACCGTCTAACGTATTCTCAAAAATCAATGCTTGTACTTCCGCCTCCACAGCAGCTGGATTTTCTTGTCTGCATTTTCTGTCTAGTTGGATGCAAACTAAAAAGGACGTACAGAAATCTGTTGGCACTTGTACCCACTCCTCGCCAGGTTCTAAGTCCCCCAGTGAACACACCTGTTGAAAAATATCTTCAGCTTGACCCATCCACGATATTCCTCTTTTTAACCTGCTGCCCTTCACCTTCCTAATTTCACTATGCAGTGGATGTTGTGTGTTTGCGTTGACTCTGAGGTAGGCACGTGCTCTGCAAATTTGTAGTCTGTCTTCAATGGTTGGAAAATCATGAAGGTAGCGCATTGCCCTGCATGCTGTATCTCTTGTACTTCCAAGAATAATGTGCATAGCTTTGTTTTGTATCCTTTCCATCCTTTCTACCTGCTTATAGCTGAGAGTCAGGATCGCCATAGCATACTCAAAAACAGACATGACCAGACCCTCGTATAGGAGGCATAGATGGCGCTGCTCACAGTTTGCTACCGCCATCAACCGCATCACAGCCAAACCCTGCTTGGCCTTTGTTATCCCCTGGTCTATGTGCTCATTATAAGCAAGGCTTTGATCAAAACGAATCCCCAGGTAATTCATTGCCTGCGTTCTTTCCAGTCTCTGAACACAGATGTGTTGGCGTTGGCAATATGATTATTCAAAGAGAACCATGTCACTGTTGCCTTTGTTGGGTTGACCATTGCCCCAGCTTCAGCACACCAAGTACTTATGCGTTTGAGTTCTGTTTGCAGTTCCACAGCAACCTGATCTCTATCCTTACCCTGACGATACACTAAAACAGCACCGGAGATAAAGGTGATTCCTGTGGTAGGCCAGGATATATTGTTGTTGGTTCCGACGTCCAACTGCCACATCTAAAAACTACTTTCTGTTGGAAGAGGGCTGCAGCGATCCAACTAAGGAGGAACGGACTTATTTTGAGTTCAAGAAAATCCAATGGTACTCTGTTGTACGCGTCCTCCAGATCAATCGCGGCAGCAAAGGTTTCAATGCCTCAGTGGAAACCTTCATAAACATCATGGGCAAAGACTGCTGCATTGGTCCAGGTTTCCTTTTTGGGACGTTACCCTCCCAGGGTGGGTGGGAAAATACCTTGCTTCTCTAGCTGGCTTGATATTTTTCTGGCAATTAACTTCTCCAGCAGTTTGCCTATTGTATTCTGCATGGTTATTTCTCGATATCCCTGAATTTGTGTGTGGTCTTTGCCAGGCTTTGGCAAGGGAATCAGATAGCTGTGTAACCAATCCTCCTTGATGCTAGCACTCCCTATACTGTTGTTGTACATGTCTGCTAGTTTCTCTAGCTCATTGTCGGTACACCTATTGATGTCGTCATATCTTATGCCATCTGGCCCTGGAGCGCTGTTTTTTGATCGTCAAAGCACAGCCTTGATTTCTTTCACTGTCACTGTGTCTTCATCCAAAATGTTCTTGGTCTTACGCCTGTCTGAGGTGGCCTCCTTGGCAAGATTTCAGCCTCTCATGTCTGTCTGGTTGCTCTGCTCTAGATAGCGTTCGAAGAGGGCTTTGCGCTTGTTCTCGTCAGTCCTCTGCCAGATGAAGTCAGCACCTTGGAAGTCAGAAATTAATTTATTTCTAATATGTTATTCATCAAGTTCCCTTTAAGGACTTGAGTTTGGCAATCAATCACAGTGCAATGATATTGGTTTATAATGACAAAAATAACATAACAATACATGACAGCTTTGTGAAAAATCTGTATAATTTGTGTCACACATCATACACACATTAAAGTTAATCCGATACTTATAACAGCAGTCATTCTTGTTCTATCTTTTTTCCCCTTTCATACATCCAATAACAAGTCTTCAATTGGAGAGAAAAACAAGAAATCTGGTCACAAATATTCCTTGTAAACTGTTGCTTATGTGCAAGAATTCTACTTTGTGAGTTTCTAAGATGAAAGTTGTGAGCATGCCTACATTTGACAATTAGGCAAATTTGGTCCCAAAATTGTCTGCTTGTGCACTGAAGCTCGATGATCTGGACTTCATTGATGACATTGCCTTCTTGTCCCACACATTGAAATGAGATGCAAGATGTAGCTAAACACAATAGATAAGTCACAACAATTAGGTCGCAAAATGCATAGGTAAAGTCAAAGATATTGAGGCAGAATTATGCACCTATTTAGGTAGCAATGTAAACACAGATGGGTGAGCATAAACAGATATTAAAAAGAAATATGCTAAGACAAGAGGAGCTTTGATAGCAATAGGATATTTGTAGAAATCAAAAGAAATTAAATAGAATATTCAATTATAACATTAAATCTGTACCACTGTGTGGATCAGAAACAAGGAAAATGACTTAACATGGCTACTAATATTATTATATTTATAATAAACAACAAGCATTCTTTAATTGTTGACTAGGCAAAATAAAAGGACTAAAATGACAGAATTACAAATGTGGAGCTCATGGCAAGACTAAACAAATGCTACTGTAGTGTATCAAGAAGCTAGAGAAAGCTTCTGGCACTGGATATGACATACATTGAGAAAACCTGATAATTGTATCACTAGAAAAGTCTTTGTCTGGAATTCACAGGTAAATGAAATATAGGAAGACCTAAAAACACAAGGAGAAGAGAATTAGAAACAGAAATGAATATCAGGAAGACATGAGTGGCTGCATAGCCCAGGTAACAAAAGATAGTCTGAGTTAACTGAAGAAAGCTCATGCCCCAATGTGGGGACACAGGGAGAAGGAGAAGACTGATATAATCCAAAGTGGTAAGTCCCTAAGTATCGTAAAAGATATCAATCAGGCCACAGGCATGTGAGCCCTGCCACAACAGGCTTCCCTATCCTATCAAGGTCTATGCTCATGGATTTCCACATTCTTTGACCAAAAGTTGACCACCTCAGTAGCACTGTATGGTAATGTTAATTGGGATAATTGTGCTGCTGATGGACGCAGTTCATTCACAAGCAAATAGTAATCTATATTCAAATTGTAATCATAATATTGATATTGATTACTACCTGGTTGCATTTTCATTTTCATTTAAGCAAATCCATTTGATGGTTCCTGTCAGTCATTCTTAAAAGTGGGAAAGTCATTGAGATAGTAAGTATAAGATAAGTCAATAAGTTAATAATTTATTAAATGTGAGGATATTCAATATCATTAACTCTTTCGCTACCGTGATCCCATCTGTGGGCACGTTGTATTTCCTGAGATGGCAGTCCGCCGTTTTAGTGCCACAAAATGATCAGTGGTGTTATTTCACATATTTCTGCTCCGTTTCGGAATTTTAAGTTACAGTAAACTAAAAAGTAGTACAAGCCGAAAGAGATCTCTACCCATCTCGGAGCGGTCCAATCGTTTTCTAATTTTGGATTCTTGTGAATTTTCAGTTTAAGGTAGTGTTAATTTGTTTGTTTGGTTTTTCACAATGGAAACGCCACCAGTTTGCGTCCACGTAGTATGACTTGAGATCAAGCTAGATTATTGTTTATAATAATATGTGTGAATGTGAATATTTAGAAGTAGTTTTAGTTGTGGTCTAAAGTTTAGCACGTGGTGATAAAGAAAAACCAGTGAATGTTCGTCAACAGCTGAGTGTTTGACAACGAAGCACGAATGGCTGAAGTTTACCGTCTGTCATTATTGCTAGGGGACTTGATCCAAGGACCATGTATCAAAGACTACCGGTGTACAAGTGCACATTTATATACTCCTTGGTATGTGGCACTGCCACTACGTTTCCCAGTAATCAATTAGAAAATTATAATATATTTATCACACCATGTTTCATGTATGTCAACCTGAGGGTACCCAAAAAAAAAAAAAAAATTTATCCTCTTGTTGACTCTGAAGAATATCCAGGAAGCATTTTACCCATTTGAAAATGTGTCCATTGATGATATGATTATTTGGTGGAAGGGCTAAACAAAGCTAAAAAAACCATGCATTGTTGTCTCTACCAAGTCTGTAGTTAGAATTGTTGAGAGCGGATTGCGAAAACCGCAAAGCAAGCTGAAGATGGTCTCCATGAAAATAAAACGGCGATGAATGGCTGCGACAGAATGGACCAAATGGTTGGATATTATAATATCCATGATAGGAAAACCATTACGTGGTGGAAGAATATCTACTACTAGATCTTTGAAATTGCACAGATCAATGCTCACATCCTACATTCCATATGGCAAACAGAGAAAGGAGGAAAAAAATTGTTACAGAAGGATTTCAAGTAAAGGAAAGTGCTCATCGCGAAGTAGCTCAGAGTATTCCTGAAAGTTTGACACTCTGCCTGCCGAAGAATTTCAGTCTGTTGCAGGAAATTATGCCGAAAGATTTACATGAGCCAAGCATTTAATAGAATTTGTCGGTGTCAATAGAGACTGTGTTTTTTGCAGCACTCGAAACTAAACGACACATATCATCTTTTGTTTGCTCCGGCTGTACTAATAGACCAGACTTGTGCGCCAAAGTTTGCGTTGCAGCCTATCACAAATAGACTGCCACATATAGTAAATAAAAACAAACAGACATGACAATTAAATGTAAATCTGCCAAGTGTTTTCCTAATTTTTGTCTGAAAAAAAAAATACATGATTCAGAATCTGCGGCGAAACTTCTTTTCGGATGGTTGATTGGAAGCAATGGTGTTTATAGTTTAGAATAGTGTTGTTTGTTCAGTAAATTCAATTGGATTAGCAGTGATCAGGATATTGGATAACAACGCCCCCTCGGTAAGTACAATGTTTACATTATTTTTACCTCTTTTTAACAAATTATTTTAGAAGTTATATTATTATTTGTATTTTATTTACAACATACAGCAAAAATTCTCCTACCAACATATTCCTTGTGCTATCTCCTTATTTTGATATATAATACAACATTTCTGCTACAATTTTAACCATTTTCATAACATTATTGCGACATACACCAATTTCCAGATTTCGGCCATTAGTTTTTTCATTTGTGTGAAAAAGACATGGTTCAGAATATGCACCAAAACTTCCTTTTGGGTGATTTAAATGAGCAATACTGTTTATATTCTTGAAGACAAGTGGTGTTTGTTTGATTATTCAGTAAATTAAACATGATTAGCAGTATAGAAGTGTAGAAAACACATTCTAAGTGGCAATGTTTACATTATTTTTACCTACTTTTGTCCAATTATTTTACAAATTATATTATTATTTTATTTTATTTACAACCTAAAGCAAACATTCTCCTACCAACATATTCCTTGTGCAATCCCCTTTATTTTGATATATATACAACATTTCTGCTACAATTGTAACCATTTTCATAACTTTACTGTGACAGATTTCAGCCATTATTTTTTGTCATTATTTGTGAAAAATACATGGTTCAGAATATGCACCAAAACTTCTTTTTGGGTTACTTTAATGCGCAATACTGTTTATATTCTTGAAGACAGTGGTGTTTGTGTTGATTATTCAGTAAATTAAACATGATTAGCAGTATAGGAGTGTAGAAAACACCTTATATGTGCAGTTTTTTAAATAATTTTTACCTCTTTAATTTCATTTGTTATTATTAAACCTCTCATTATTGTCATAATATTTGTAACCTATCAATTAATTATTAACACTGTCATGTTCCTTGTGCAATCCTCTTTAATTTGATATGTAATACAATAGGTCTTCTACCACCTTAACCATTTTAAAAGCATTATTGTAACACACCCCTAGTTCCAATTTTCTGCCATAAATGTCTGTTTGGTCACAGCCCAGTTTTTGTTTGGTAGTGAAAGAGTTAATCAATATTTCCACAAATGAATGTAGTAAAATATTCACCAGCTCCATGGTGATAGGGTTACAGACCCAGTTCATGATTCTACATACCCGAGTTTGAAACGCAGCTGTGCATGATCTGGCAGCAGGCCACGCTGTGTTGGTTTTTTTACAAATTGGTATGGGTGCCGGTCATTCAGAAAGCAATGGCAAACTACTGAAAGTAAACTTGCCAAGAGATCACAACAGCAAAAAATATAGCAATGTCAATTGTCGGCATATCGTGAAATGGGTGTGGTATGGTATGACCTAATTAGCATAACATTTCTTGCAACATCCGGTTCCATACCTGGAGGTACTCATGCTTGCATCTGATTGGATGTATTCGGACATAATGGGTCAAACTTTGCAGGAAACAACTCTAATAATTGCAGAAGTGACCTGTCTGCTGGACTGCAAGCATTTGTCGCTAAAAGTTATTTATCTGTGGAGTTATTTTGGTTATTTGATTCCCGGTAAGTTAATGTTTCATATAACTCTTGTATCATAAATAAAAGTAAACTTTTTATTGTAATTTTGAATTCTCCATGCAAGTTTACAAATATTTGAAGAGGTTCAACTAATATTGTTTCTTACTTTTTTCAGGAAAAAAAAAACACATTTTAGCATAACAATGATATAACGATATCCCATAATTCAAAATGGCAGGATCCATGCCATTAGCACTGTATAGTATAGCAGAGCGGACTCCTTTTGATTTTATAATTAGAATTGGCAATTTAACTACTAAAGTTAAACAGAATACAAGTTTCATTTGTTGCAGTAACGTATCTGTGTAATTGTATAATTTGTCACCCTCTGACATGACTGAACATAATTTTGAAAGCCAGTTTTCAGACCCGTCTGTAAACCTGTAAGGAGTACTTTTATTGTATCTTAGCAGCGCACCAGTACATAATTATTTAAATTTAAATAAAATACTGAGAAATAAGTTATTGTTTTTTAAAATGTTAGTACTTAATTATTATTTGCTTACTTTTACATACAGAACTGTGTAATTATAGAGCAGAAGTAGAAATCAATTATTAGTAAATATTGAATTAAATAATATTTTATTATTTAATATTTTAATAATTAATTAACTGCTGCTTAATCTATGCAGCAGTTACAAACTTATTCACATACAGTTAATGCATGATATTTAATCAACAAAACAAAGCTGTTGCAATGCAGTAGGTACATTAAGACAATGTGAGTAGTTTCATGAATTGTTCTTTCACTAACGACAAACATTTCACATGACATTTAATATTTAATTAATATAAATGGGCAGCTATTTTTAACTGTTAATTAAGTCACAGCACATCCTATCGAAAATTCTTAAAAGTCGAGTGCATTATTTTCGGAGACTCTGAGACTCATACTTTGTATGCTTTCGACAAGCCGCCCTGTGGAAAGAGACTGAGCCATGCGGGGTAAACCCAGTGCAATGAAGTTGATCCCCTCGACATCTTATTGAAAGAGGAATGTGACCTTTACTTTCCTTTTACCAAATCACACAATAAAATATACATCTTGCTAGGTTCGTTAGCAATGCGACAGACTTTTATTTTAATGAATAATAAACTGGCGGTCAGTTTTCATTATTAATTAGGTCACGGCAAATACTATCGAAAAATAGATAATGTGTCAAGATAGGCCTCACCATCCCGGGTGCAATAATATATGGTACTATTGCCAAGAGCCGGAACTCACTCATCATGCCCGACCTCTTGGGTTTATGTCCAGGGTTTATAATATTTAGCAGAAATATCTCAGTAGGCTCGTAGAATCACTGTACAAGTCTTTCGTGCACACAACACAAGTTCATAACGCGTCCTTAGAGTATATGTACACTTTATTACATCCCAGTCCTTACTGTGGTCGCCATCATGCCCCACCAGCATCTCGCCTTCCAGTGTTCTGGACATGACCATCCCACCAACTGGCTAGCAACAGTGTGCCCATCATACCGCTAATCGGTGTTTATTTCATGTGTTTGTTGTACACTCTATAATCTACATATAACTGCTACTGTTAAGAATAGTCTCTACTTACAGTACACCAGTGCCCAATGAGTCACGGCGTGTTTCCCTCGCCGCCATTCAATGTGTTCAGAAAACGAGGTCAGCTCTCTCGTCACAACCGATCAACCTGTACCGGGCCATTGGCCGTCTGTTACTTCAGTGTATTACTCCTTCCCTCCTAGTTGTCTGAATCACGAACACTTCTTCATTGTTGTCTGTGACTTCAATAACTGCGACCAGCGTAAACGCTTTCAAGCGCAGAACTTTCTCAAACTTGACCATCTTAGACTCACGCCTCAGCTCAGACTAATTTTAGCGCAACCTTCTTACGGTTTTTGACCTAGGCGCGTCATGTGACCACATTAGCTCCGCCCACTAGTCTGCCCGTGTTCGCTTGCATTTTTGGACTGTGTGTCAATAGTTTCTATTGTAATATTTTCTATGTCGCGTAATCCATCTCATGGCACTATGTTGCCCGTATATCTCCTGCGTGTTGCCAGGGCCCGTAAGGGAAGCAAAGAATAGCAACATGCCTACCATGCATGTCGTAAGAGGCGACTAAGGAGGTTTGATCGTTCTGTCGCCCTGCTACTGAGTGAGTGCGTGGCACGACACTGTGAGCTGTGAGTTTCGTGTCAAATGCTTTTGAATCTGCCCGAGGTTTTTTGGAACGTGACTGCATGTTTGGAGCGATGGCCAGGTCCCAGAGTTGACTGGTTTTTTGCCTTATGCAGAAATGTGTGGCTGCTGGGCTTCTGGTTGACTGCCACTGCCATCGACGATAAACTGTATTTTCGTGGACTGTGTGGGTGAACATCTAGGAAACATCCAGATGGGTAAATGACTGCCGATTCCATCAGAGATGAACTGGGTGTTTCGTGGGGGACTATTGTGTTGACATTCTGGCAGGGGCATTATGCAGTGTATCTGTGCGGGCTGTTGTTTGTTGAGACTCCTGTCGTTTCCACTTTTCACATTGGGCAGTGGGGAGCATTTTGTGTGATATTCACTGGCACAGGAACGGAGCATAATGGGGACGATCCGTTGATTTCAGCACTCTCTTTCTTACATTCAGTGATGGGACGCAATTGTGTTTCCAAGGCACCAGGGCCGGGTTATATACTGGCCAAGACCTATTGACGCGTCCTCGCCGAGCGTCCTGGGCAACAGGTCCCTTCGGGGTCCTGGCTGAAGTCAATAGGATCGCCGATTCCTCCGAAGTCGGAGAGTGTCTGCCTGTATGGCGAGGAACCACCAGTCTGCACACCAATAAGCCAGACATGGGACAACGGATACTCACGCAAACCTCAGGTCCTGTATGACATCACACTGATGTTGGACAACAGGATGCCTTCATCCGACATACAGGACTTTGCGTTGGAGCTCAAGCCAACGAACACAAACAAGCAAGCAACATCCAGTGATAGTGACTTATTGCATAAGATACTCTTCATTTTCTGAAATGCGGCTTTTGCCTGCCCTATTCTGCTCCTAATCTCTGTTGTACATCTTCCATCTGATGTTATAAATGCCCCTAGGTATCTAAAATTATCAACTTGGTTAAGGATTTTCCCTTCTATTTCTATGTCACATTTTGGTGTCACCATTTTCTTTGATATTACCATTGTTACTGTTTTCTTGATATTCAAGGAGAGTCCTTTCCTTGCACTCTCTGTTACTACAACGTCTAATAAATGTTGTAGGTCTGTTGAATTATCCGCCATCAATACTGTGTCATCTGCATAGCGTATATTATTTATATTATAACCTCCAACTAGTATTCCTGGCATCTCTTTGATCTCTCTCATTACATTACTTCGCTATACAGGGAGAAAAGATCTGGTGACAAGACACACCCTTGTCGTACTCCTAGCTTTATCTGTTCGTAACTACCCTCTTTATTTCCCATTTTAATTGCTGCTACTTGGTTCCAGTAAATATTCTTTATTATTCTTAAATCTTTTCCATCAATGTTGGATATCTTCCAACATTTTAATCAGTTCATCATGTTTTACTTTATCAAATGCCTTAGTATAATCTATGAAGCACAAATATATTTCTCTCTGTTTCTCTATTGACCTTTCTATTAGTGTCCGTAATGTATAAATTGCATTGTTTGTGCCCTTTCCTTCCACAAATCCATACTGTTCTTCACTAATTTCCATTTTTATTTTCTTTTTGGTTCTTCTCATTATGATTCTGAGTAGAAGCTTAGTGATATGGTTTATAAGGTTAATTGTACGAAAATCTTCACAATCAATTGCTCCTGGTCTTTTTGGTATAGCTATAAATACAGATTTCAGCATATCACTGGGTAAATATCCACTGCTGTAAATATCATTCAACATTTTGGTTAATATATCTACTCCAAATTCTCCCAATACTTCTAATTCTTCTATTGTGATTTCATCTGGCCCAGCTGTTTTCCTTTCTTCATACGTTTCATAGCGTATTTATAATTAGAACTGGTAATTTAACTACTAAACTTAAACAGAATACAAGTGTCATTTGTAGCAGTAATGTATCTGTGTACTTGTATAATATTTTAGCATTTGACATGACTGAAAATAATTTTGAAAGCCAGTTTTCAGACCCGTCTCTGTAAACCTGTAAGTGTAAGTAAGGAGTACTTATTTCTTAGCAGAGCACCAGTACTTAATTATTTAAATTTAAATAAAATACTGTGAAATAAGTTATGGTTTTTTTTTTTTAAAGTTAGTATTTAATTATTAATTGCTCACTTCTAGAAACAGAACAGTGTAATTATTGAGCAGAAGTAGAAATCCATTATTAGTGAATATTTTATTTACTTTTTTTTTTTTTAATTTAATATTTTAATAATTAATTAACTACTGCTTAATTTATACAGCAGTTACAAACTTATTTATTTACATTAATGCATGATATTTAATCAACAAAAGATAGCTGTCACAATGCAGTTGGTACATTAAGACAATATGAGTACATTTTCATGAATTGTTCTTTCACTAACGACGAACATTTCACATGGCATTTAATTAATATAAATGGGACTACTGCCCTATGCACCGCCTTGGGCTCAAGAGGAAAGACTACTAATATATTGCAGGAAATGTTATCAACAATAAAAAGATAATGCAGTGTATAGTGAACAGATCAAGGAAATGTAAGTACATTTTCATTTATTTTTGAGTGAGGATCATTAATTGTTAATTAGGTCATGGCACATCCTATCGAAAAATAAATAATACGTCAAGTTAGGCCTCGCCGCCCCGGACGCAATGAATATGGCACTATGTTGTCCGTTTAAAAATAACCAAGCCACAGTAATAGAAGGCAAATAATAAACATAGTGGCGGCCATTTTAAATTGTTAATTAGGTCAGGGGCACATCCTATTGAAAAATAAATAATACGTCAAGTTAGGCCTCGCCGCCCCAGACGCAATGAATATGGCACTACGTTGTCCGTTTAAAAATAAACAAGCCACAGTAATAGAAGGCAAATAAATAACAATTGGTGGCCATTTTAAATTGTTAATTAGGTCAGGGGCACATCCTATCAAAAAATAAATAATACGTCAAGTTAGGCCTCGCCGCCCCGGACGCAATGATATATGGCACTATGTTGTCCGTTTAAAAGAAAAACAAGCCACAGTAATAGAAGGCAGAATTTCTCAGCTTCCAATTTAATGAGCCTCGATAAAATATCCTTTATCTCTTAGGTCATCATTACACTTCCTGGTATTAAATTACGTCACCAAAAAATTCATAACTCCGCTTATAATTAACGTACACTCTTCGTTGAGATACCGTTGGATTCGTCTTGTCAAGCTCTATCTAATTGGTATGATTTCATAAGTAAAAACCCATTTTTTAAAAAATATTGACCAAAATTGCTAGATTATGGTCAGTATTGACTCTGCAATGTCCCGTAGTAACCTAGGATATGCAACAAACTTTTGTTTATTAGTAAAAATTTAAAAAAATTGTAAGTAAAATAATAAATATTCAACAGTTCATTACCAAACTGGGAGTGTGTTTTAGTCCAACATTCAACATAAACATGTCGCCAGGCATGCAGACAGGCAATGAACAACCTGGGAAGATGATTTAATCGACGCCTTGCTTACACTGAGCACACAGACCAGGTGATAACAACCAAGTCCAAGCGGGGTTTGGCCGTTATGTGGGTAATGGCGGCGGAAAACTGTGAGCAACGCCATCTATGTCTCCTATACGAGGTTCTGGTCCTTGTGTTCTGGAGTATGCGATGGCGATCCTGACTCTCAGCCATACGCAGATGGAAAGGATGGACAGAATACATCACGAAGTTTGGCTGTCCAGTGAATGTTCGTCATTCTTCTATTTTCTATTTCCAAGGATTCTATGTATTTATTTATTTATTTATTTTTTTTTTGCCTGTTTACTAATTGTCCAGGACTCGCACCTATGTTAAAGCTCGTTTAATGTAACATGCCAAGAACTCTTTTTCTAACTTATAATGACATGGACTTATTGCATAAAATGTTCTTGATGTGATAGA
This sequence comes from Cepaea nemoralis, assembly GCA_014155875.1. Classification (NCBI taxonomy): domain Eukaryota; kingdom Metazoa; phylum Mollusca; class Gastropoda; order Stylommatophora; family Helicidae; genus Cepaea; species Cepaea nemoralis. The sequence goes on along the minus strand of JACEFZ010009633.1, from coordinate 95,243 downwards.
ATGTAGTTTTCTTGTTATTATCCTATTTCTGTGATGTATCTTCCATCTGATGTAATATATGTGCCGAGATATCTGAATTTATACACTTGCCCCAAAATAACCTCATTCACTTTAATTGTACATTTAGACACAATCTGTTTTTTTTTTTAAATATCACCATTACTTCTGTCATTCTATTGTTTAAGCTAAGATCCATTGTTTCACTTTCTAAAATAACTGTGTCTATCCTATCCCGTAGTTCCTTCTGATTTATTGCTATCAAAACGGTGTCATCGACATAACGTTAGTTATTTATTTTATGTCCACAAACCACTATCCCATTAATATTTTCTATAAATCTCATTATATGTTTACTTTACAACAAGCACAAGTCAGCAAACATTACACAACGACTAATAATATACGAGACACAAGTACATAGGCATTGACAGGCATTCATAGAAATATAACGCATATTAAACCTACCTTATTTTGTCGTAGTTTTTGAATTTACTTCTCATCCTGAATCAATGTTTTCTAAACATTGATATGCTTGTATTACGTGAAATAACGTAAATGTGCATACAACCTCAAGCCATAACATTCACACGTATGCATTAGCTGTTCACTTTTCAGCTTATATCATATTTCTCGCGTTACAAACCATCGTCTCCTTCAGATGTCAAATTTAAAATGTATTTAAAAAAAAAAAAAACAGTAATCATTTTGTGAGTTTTTGACGTCTCAGAGTATGTCCTTCAATGGGGCCCAATTAGTCCAAAGTCATTTTCTACGTTCTGCAAATGTTGGACGCCCTTTGCAGCACATTTTGACTTAGCCACCATGTTCTCTGGTGATCGAGTGAAATGGCGAATCATGACCGCCCACGCTTTCCGGCATGGCACATGATTGATTGACCATGTTCCCAATTCCACAGCTACACTCAACTGTATCTCCTCTCTCTAGCTTGTTGAGCAAGTGGTGGCTCGGCCTGTTTTGTCGTGTACTGAGTCTTGTGTTTTCGTTGCTCCATTCGTTTACATTCAGGAGACTTCTCATTTCTCCATTTTCTGTTGAGTTTTCTATCGATGTACCTGAATATCTTTGAATAAAGATGATACATGTGAAAGTTTCCTCAACGTTATTTAGGGCTGCTTTTCTGCCCCCCCCCCCCTTTCTCTCTCTCTTTATCTGTGCTTCTCTGTGTGTGTGTGTGTTACTTGTTTCCGTCGGTCAAGTTGGTAATATGCGTCATCTTTCTGGTGCCCTGCATGCTTTGACTTTTACTTGGTTCTTCTTCTTCCCCGGCCCCTTCATCTTCCCCTCCTCTCCTTCTTATTCGCCTCCTGCTGCTGCTGCCGCTTCTTCGTGCCCAGGTGATGTAATCGTTTACACGGATGGCTCTGTGCTAAGAGACAAAAGAAGAGACTAGGTAATCATAGCCAAGGTTAATGGACAGAGTTTAGTGCAGGAAGGCCTGCCATATGATATCACAACAGAGTTTAGTGCAGGAAGGCCTGCCATATGATACCACCACGTCTAGTCTGAGAATGTAGGTGGTGGAAGTCACTGCGGCGTTCCGCTGAATGAAAGATAAACATCCCACATATGTTGTGATGGTAACGGACTGGTAGAGCATGCTGATCATGGTGAAGACACGTGTGATACGTGTGACGAAGTCTCCAGCTTCCCCATCATCTTTTGCTTAAATTGGGGAAACCTCTCTTTAAAACCCTTATTTAATTGTACTTATAGTCCATGTCTACAGCATAAATCAACTGCTATTTAATGTTATTACTCTAATAGGAAATAATACGTTACAGAAGTATAGGGGGAGAGGCTTAATTTACAAATTAGTGTACCCAGCCAAATCTACAAATTTGGCTAAGACTATTTCACACTTTGGTCGAAAATGGTAACGGAAACGAACTCCCTGGCACGACCACTTCCGGTCAGGGGCGAGATAGCGAGGCTCGGCCTTTCGCAATCCAGACGTCAATGTAGAAACAACTGCTAGTCACTAGGTTCTTAGAAAATACTTATAAAGTGTTTAGAGTTTTATCTTTGGCGCGTATTACGGCCATAATATATTTAGATATATTAGAGAGATTCCTAGAGCAAGTTACCGTAACCGACAAGTGCGGTCAGAAGATTAGAAGGGTAACGTTTTGCTATTTGTATCAAATATAGTGTCGTGTGCGCCCGATATTTCCGTGTTTAAAGTTGGAAGCCGCCGATAATAGGTTATTTTACCGACTTAACGCGATCGCCTATATTATACTTCGTACGGGTAGTTACTAAACACGCAGGGAAAAGGGTATAACGTAACTGCGTAAGAAATTACCTTTACATGAGGTTTAGAGAGGTGTAGACGATTTGAGATAGTTGTAAACTTGATAAAGTCGGATAGAACGCATGTGGTGATTAGTCCGTATAGCAGTAGACTAGGCCATACTAATCGAGCCGTTAGTTTAGTAAATACACGAGGCAGTTCGTAGTGGTGATATTTCGAGGATGTGATAGTATTGCGAATAATTAGAGTTAACAATGAATATTCGATGCCGCGAAAATAGGAAATCTTACTAAACACGTGTACGAATGTCAAATACTAGCGTGGTAGATTCTAGGCAGTTTCATTAATTCTTATCGGTGATTTCTCACCAATTCGCAGTCCTGTTCTTGCCTGCCACTCCATTAACTTTCAGTCTATCATATTCTATTATGATAATTACCTAAATTGTGTGTATTTTAAAATATACGTTACATAGAATCATTATTAAATATATGTTAGGAATATAGCCTCAGAATGTGAACATAAATATCTATAATATGTAATCTATTTAATAGATTGTATACTATATGTATATTCATATCTACCTGTAGATTACTTTGTAATTATTGTATTTTAATAATATAAATATTATATGTATTATATGATTATATGTTTAATTATTACTGAATAATTATTATATTCACTTATACGAAAGCATAGAATGATTTTATTGAGCTGTTTCCTTAGGTCAGAGTTTTACTATTTATCCTAGGATAGGGACTTATAGGGAGCAGGGACAGATAGCTTATGCTATTTTGTTTCTGCAATTTTTTATGAGATGTTATTGGCCATCAGGAACAATCCAGGGCCGATGCTTACAGATGTCTCGACAGAAGAGTCACGTACTCTCACCATATTTCACAGATTTGACACCTTCAGCGCCAAGCTTTAGATGCGCCAACCTGTGTAACTGACTCATTGTGGAGCATCACTTACCACATCACTTATTATCCATACCAAAGAAGGTTAACACTCACTGTGCAAACCAGAGAACCAAAAGATAAGTGGCCAAACTTACCGTTGGCCACCACCACCACCTTTTTTTTTTTTTTTTTTTTTGAATATCCTTTACAGGACTTAGCTGTCAACACCAGCATCTTTCAGCTGTATGTTGATCTCTTGGCAAGATTACGCTCAGTAGTTTGCCATTGCTTTCTGAGCTGCCGGCTCAGTATCCCGCAAGTCATGAGCGGGGGTCAAACTGCCTCAGCTCTCGCTCCGCTACGAGACTCTGCGTGATAAACGGGATTACAGAGAGAAAGTGTTGTAACCCCACAGCCAGAGAGACCGGCTCCACCACCATCTACATGCAAATAATACCAACCTTTGTCAGGCCATATTCTATGATTAAAATGCAACATTGTTAGTTTCTAAAATTTACAACAGCTAGTTGTTACCTTACTTAGTACCCTTAGTCATAGTAGAGTGAGAGGTTACGAAAGTTTGTCTCCGTTATATATTTTACTCTGTCTTTCTCCGTGTCGGTGAGAGTGATTAGAGTTTGGGGGCTCGAGCTTTTTATTTCAGGCACGTAGCTAGACAACCTTGGCAGACTGTCTTTCTCATACAAGTATAGTTGTACGCCATTCCTGTCTGCCTGAACACTGTCAGAAGATTAGACTTGTTCTGGGACCTTTACTCTGTCTAGAATTACGAGCTATGCAGTCTGGTCTTCTCCAGTGACTTATTTTTCTATTCTTAGAAAGTCTATCCGCAGCAACTTTGATAGAATCCTTATCATCGTAGCTGACGCTACACTACATGCAGTGTGGAATGCGCAATAAAACAAAAAAATCTATAAGATAGGACAGTCGTATAGTATTGCGTTTTGGAGGCTACTTTGAGGCTCCGAGGCACAAGAATCGATAGGATTTATTCTTATATAAGTATTGTAACCTGACCCCGCTGACGTCATATACTACATCCCCCCCCCCCAAATCAATAGTTTAAAACAAAAAGGGGGAAGGGGTGGAAGACAACTAGTGTATGAACCTTTACCCCCCCCCCCCTTCTCCCCGATGTGTCTCCGCCTTGCCGTGGTGGGGGGGGGGGGAATTGCGTGTCCCGATGACCCCAGGGTCCCTGCCGACGGAAGCACAACTACATGTCGGACAGGTCTTGGGATAGGGACCAGACCAAGAGAGACACACCCTGCTGCCCAGCAGGTAGACTGAGGATATCAGTCTAAAGTCCAAATAAGGTGCATCTTGCTACTAGTTTTTGATCTGAAACACACTCTGGGGCTCTCTGCTGAGGGATGTAGCTGAACGCCTCTAAGCTATGACCCGAGGACGTGAGGGCCGGACCGATACTTACTTACTCTCAACTAGAGATGAGATATCAATCCTGCTAAGTGGCTGATCCAGATATGGCGATATGCACACTACGGCTCTTAACTGAGGCATGAGGCCGAACACCTCTATATATCAAGTACCTCTGAAGTTGGAGTGGGTTCGCCTGAAGGCGAGATACGCCGGTAAAAGGGAAAGCAAACCCACACGCAAAATTCAGTCCCTTACTACTTTAACCAGTGTGTAAGGACTACGCTTGAGTTTAAGCGAGCGAACAAAAAAAGAAAGAAAAAGAAAAACAAGTATGAATCTTTAATTGTGTTGTTATTTTTTTGTTCTCTCTGTGGGCGTGGTCTATATCTATAAAAGAGACTGTTTGTTTGTGGTTGGGGATGTATTTGCTGCGTTTGATAACGGTACATCCGATTGAAATGAAATTGTCTACACGTCTTCCTTTCATTCCAGTGCAACCAACTGTAATAGTTTCTTAGGGTTCAATCATCTATTTACTTACTAAAATTTCATTTTGTAATTACATGACTTAACATAAGAAATATTCTATAAAGTGATATAACTTTTAGTAGCATTGCTATATCTTAGGTTAAGTCCCCTGGATAAATCAAATCAAATCAAAAGCTATAGATGCTCCCCACCAGGGACTGGGTGAAGTCGGGTCAGGTCAGACAGACAGATAGTCGGGAACGGGAGCTTATATGACTACTTATATGAATTAAATTAGATGCTCCCCATCAGGAGCTGGGCGAAGCCAGGCCGGGTCAGACAGACAGATAGTCGGGAACGGAAGCTTATATGACTACTTATATGAATTAAATGAGATGCTCCCCACCAGGAGCTGGACGAAGCCAGACAGACAGATAGATCCCCGCGAGGGCCTGGGCGAAGCCGGGCCAGCTAGTTTAGTGTATAAACAACAGCATTATACTCTGGCCATAGAAATAACAAACATGACAGTGAAAACAATAACGACGTATTAAAAAAAAAGGTGACTTGTCTTGTTAGCGCTGACGACGACACTTGGGCTGTTCAAGATTGAACTACTTTATGACATCTCCCACCTGCTGTTATAGACAGGTACCGTAGCTTGGGCTGTTCAAGATTGAACTACTTTATTACATCTCCCACCTGCTGTTATAGACAGGTACCATAGCCAACACAAACACTGAAAGACAGATGAATGAGTTGACCAGCACTTTCCTAAAAACAGCATTCACCTGCCATGAACTGCCACTCCACAACTCTGTGACAGCAACAAGAGACATTATCTTTGCTATCACCCTCACACATGCTCACCTTTATGTTTGTGACACAGGCAACAAATATACACATAACAAAAGAAAACACTCAAAAGCCAGAGTACAGTTATATAATATATGTTTTCATGCTTGCTTGCTTGTGTTCGCTGGCTATGAACTCCAGCGCACGTCCTATATGTCGGATGAAGGCATCCTGTTGTCCAACATCAGTGTGATGTCATACCGGACCTGAGGTTTGCGTGAGTATCCGTTGTCCCATGTCTGGCTCACTGGAGTGCAGACTGGTGGTCACACGCTGTGCAGGCAGATACTCTACGGCTTTGGAAGAATCAGCAGTCCTACTATGTTAGCCAGGACCCCGAAGGGACCTGTTGCCCAGGACAAATTCCAATGCCTGGCAGTGCCCATAGCCAGAAGACAAACAAACTATGTATACTCTACTGTGTGTCTCTCATCTCATTGCATCCCTCCTGTACCTTGTGGTGTCGAGGTGAAGCATAAACAGCGGGAGAGTGCCGGTTTATGGGGTTCATATATTGTATGTAGTCTCATTTACAAATTTTGCCAGAGATGTGGTCTTTAAGGCCTACACTTTATGATCTGCAGCTGGTGATTGATGTTTAACAATCCCAATGTGGTCATGGGACTTTCTAATGTGTGCCCTTATCTCAGAAGACAGGGAACGAGGTACACCACCCACAGATCAAAAGAAAGTGTGCTAGTTGGTTTCATTCAAGAATTGCCTGTCATAAATCCAGCTTCATCATCTCTGGGGGAATGTATGTTGTGTCTCCTGCTGCCTTCCACATCCACAAAAGGGATTTCTGGTTTCTGGCACACATTGTTGACCCTGACTCTGCACTCCAATCTCTGATATTTTCATGGAGTCAATGTTGATTATATGCTTAGAAGAAAGAAGTAGAGATTAGAGGGCACACTAGACAACATAAACATTGAAAACTATAGTTATAGCACCAAGATTTGAACCTGTCAACTCCAATCATCACACTTGTAAGGTTTCTCTCCTTTTTATATTTTCATATGGTAATTCAAACTGCCAGTTTGAGTAAAAGAAACACTACAATCATCACACTTGTAAAGTTGCTCTCCTGTATGTGTTCGCTAATGGTATTTCAAACTGCTAGCTTGAGTAGAAAAAGCACCCCAATCATCATAATTGTGAGGTTTCTCTCCTATATGTGTTCTCTTATAGTCCTTTAGATGGCTAGATAAAAATATATAAGCACCACAATAATCACACTTGTAAAGTTTCACTCATGTATGTATTCTCGTATGGTACTTCAAACTGCCAGCTTGAGTAAAAGAAACACCACAATAATCACACTTATAAGGTTTCTCTCCTGTATGTGTTCTCTCATGGTCCTTCAGATTGCCAGATTGAGTAAAAGAAGCACCACAATCATCACACTTGTAAGGTTTCTCTCCTGTATGTGTTCTCTTATGGTCCTTCAGATGGTTGGATTGAATAAAAGAAGCACCACAATCATCACACTTGTAAGGCTTCTCTCCTGTATGTGTTCTCTTATGGTTCTTCAGATGGCTTGATCCAGTAAAAGAAGCACCACAATCATAACACTTATAAGGTTTCTCTCCCGTATGTGTTCTCTTATGGTACTTCAGATGGCTAGATTGAGTAAAAGAAGCATCACAATCATCACACTTGTAAGGTTTCTCTCCTGTATGTGTTCTCTTATGGTCCTTCAGATGGTTGGATTGAATAAAAGAAGCACCACAATCATCACACTTGTAAGGCTTCTCTCCTGTATGTATTCTCAAATGGTACTTCAAACTGCCAGCTTGAGTAAAAGAAGCACCACAATCATCACACTTGTAAAGTTTCTGCCCTGTATGTTTTCCCATATGGTACTTCAGATTACTAGTATTCTTAAAAGAAGCACCACAATCATCACACTTGTAAGGTGTCTCTCCTGTGTGTGTTCTACTATGGTCCTTTAGATGTCTAGCACGCTTAAAAGAAGCACCACAGTCATCACACTTGTAAGCTTTCTCTCCTGTATGAGTTCTCTTATGGGTCTTCAGATTGCTAGCATGAGTAAAAGAAACACCACAATAATCACACTTATAAGGTTTCTCTCCTGTATGTGTTCTCTCATGGTCCTTCAGATTGCCAGATTGAGTAAAAGAAGCACCACAATCATCACACTTGTAAAGTTTCTGCCCTGTATGTTTTCCCATATGGTACTTCAGATTATTAGTATTCTTAAAAGAAGCACCACAATCATCACACTTGTAAGGTTTCTCTCCTGTATGTGTTCTCTTATGGTTCTTCAGATGGCTGGATTGAGTAAAAGAAGCATCACAATCATCACACTTGTAAGGTTTCTCTCCTGTATGTGTTCTCTTATGGTCCTTCAGATGGTTGGATTGAATAAAAGAAGCACCACAATCATCACACTTGTAAGGCTTCTCTCCTGTATGTGTTCTCAAATGGTTCTTCAAACTGCCAGCTTGAGTAAAAGAAGCACCACAATCATCACACTTATAAGGTTTCTCTCCCGTATGTGTTCTCTTATGGTACTTCAGATGGTTAGATTAGAGTAAAAGAAGCATCACAATCATCACACTTGTAAGGTTTCTCTCCTGTATGTGTTCTCTTATGGTCCTTCAGATGGTTGGATTGAATAAAAGAAGCACCACAATCATCACACTTGTAAGGCTTCTCTCCTGTATGTGTTCTCAAATGGTTCTTCAAACTGCCAGCTTGAGTAAAAGAAACACCACAATAATCACACTTATAAGGTTTCTCTCCTGTATGTGTTCTCTCATGGTTCTTCAGATTGCCAGATTGAGTAAAAGAAGCACCACAATCATCACACTTGTAAAGTTTCTGCCCTGTATGTTTTCCCATATGGTACTTCAGATTACTAGTATTCTTAAAAGAAGCACCACAATCATCACACTTGTAAGGTGTCTCTCCTGTGTGTGTTCTATTATGGTCCTTTAGATGTCTAGCACGCTTAAAAGAAGCACCACAGTCATCACACTTGTAAGCTTTCTCTCCTATATGTGTTCTCTTATGGGTCTTCAGATTGCTAGCATGAGTAAATGAAGCACTACAATCATCACACTTGTAAGGTTTCTCTCCTGTATGTGTTCTCTTATGTTTCTTCTGACTGCCAGTTCCAGCAAAAGAAGACACATTTTCTGACATTTGACAACAGTTGTCATGTTTTACTGATGCCTTGCAACTGTTTTCAACCATTCTTGATTCTGAGTTGCCGTCCCCTGCCATTTCTTGAATAATGCTACCCCCAGCTATGTCTACCATTTTACTGAAGCTGTGACTCCTGTCCTCATACAAAACATCCGATAATTTTTGTTTCACAACCTTCATGTCTATGCTGTCATACGTCCACTTTTGTGAATGCTCTTGTTTGGAGAGGTAAGGAGAAGGACTACTTGGAGACCATGAGCGAGTTTCTGAAACACACCAAAGTAAATAAATAATAGCCTCATGAATATAACAGATATTGAACAGATGTGTATATATAATCAAACAGGCCAACATCACAACTATAAACAATCAATTCTAAGTGAACGACAGATGGAGGAGAAGAATGATTAAGTGTTCATGTACGATCTAAGCTGATGTATGATCAAGGCTGATGTATGATCTAGGCTGATGTATGATCTAGGCTGATGTGTGATCTAGGCTGTTGTATGATCTAAGCTGATGTATGATCTAAGAGAAGTGAAGTGGCTGTTTAAGTGTAAATTAACAGATGAACAGGTAATGTATGTTTAATTTATTACTGACACTTTTCACTTATGAGGTCTATTTTAAGGGTAGTTATCTCTACTAAACAACATATAATCTCAAGCAATATTGATATTTTACTGCAGTCATAATTAGAATGTGTTACCCTCCTGCCTGAAGTTAACATTTATGGTACAACTTGAGGTAACATATCAAAGAAAAAAGCCTACGGTAGCATGTCAGTATAAAAAAAACAAGTTGAGATGAGATGTCCGGAAAATAATCAAAGTGGGGTCGTATGTCTTAGCAAAAGAACTTTTAAGTGGGATGCCTAAAAATAAAATTTCCTCAGTGTAACTCAAATTTTGCATTTCTGAATGCAGCTCAGTGTTACTGTTCCTCATTGTAATTCATAGTTGTTGGTCCACACATCTGCTGCAATGCACTGGACTCCATGAAGTGTTCACCTTCACATTAGGTTAGCAGAAACACCAGTTATTTAAACTCCTTGAGGACAAGGTTATGACACCAACACCACTGCTCATTGGCTGAAGCTCACTGACTAGACTCGTACATTCATCATTATCATGTGCCTTGCCAGCTGGCTTAGACATTCATATCTCTCCACAGATCTCGGTCCCTGGTGCTCAGAATCAAATCTGCTGATGATATCCCACCATGCCACTGTCTCAGTCCATCCAGCATGCAATCATCACAGAGTTTTCCAATGCCTCTCTTCTCACTACATGACCAAAGAATGATGTTTGTCTCCTTCTTACAGTTGTATATAATGTGAGGAGAAAACAACATGCACAGTGTTCTCACTCTCAAATAAAACCCAGCACCCTAAGCTAGTATTGAATGGGAAATGTTTGTGCCATGAAGAAAATCCACATTATCTAGGAGTCACCTTTGATCATAGCCTGACATAGAAGACACAAGTTGAGAAAGATCCAAGAAGAGCAAGGCAAAGAATGACATTCATGAAAAAGCTTGCTGGTACAATGTGGGGAGCAGATGAGAAAGTTCTCAAGAAGATATATACTGGACGGGTGAGGCCAGTACTAGAATACAGCTCTGCAGCTTGGGCAACAGCAGCAGAGAGTCCAAAACCAAGGAATGTGAATCATAACAGGAAGCCTGAAGACAACACCTATTAATGAACTAGAAAACAAATCACTTGTTTACAATCAATGCAGGATAGAAGAGATAGTAGAGCCCAGCAACAAGCAGAAAAATTTAGAAGATTGACAGACACACGATGTATGAAAGGTTTAATGGTAATGGAAAGGGAAGACTGAAGCTAAGCAACTTTGTAGAAACTGCAAAAAAGAAAGATTAGGACAGATCCTATACTTAACTTATCAGCAGTCAACCCCATTTACAACGCACACAAGCTCCCAGCTTGAAGACAGCAGCAACTGCCTGAGATGATAGCAAATATTCCTGGTATTAAGAAAAAGAAGACTCAGAGTGAAACAGAAAGAAGAAATATTGCCCTAAACTACATAAAGGAACATTACTCAAGTAGCACTTGGACCTATGCATATACAGATGGATCAGCCAAAAATTCAACAGAAAATTTAGGGAGCGGAATTTTCCTAAATCTAAACAATGGAGTGAATAAAAACATTCAGTGGCAACTGGAAAATTCTCAAGTAACTTCAAAGCAGAAGTAGAGGTTTTGAAAACTGCAGTGGAAATGCTCTTGATGGAGGGAAATAAAGAGAAGCAAATAGCTATCTTCACAGATGTAAAGTCAGCTGCCTCAATACTGAAGAGCAAAAACAGCAAAGAAATAGCTGACCCAAGAGCAGCACTCCATGGACAATGTCAGAAATCCAAAAAAAGTTGTAATACAGCGGATCCTTCTTCTTCTGCGTTCATCCGGAGAGTTTTTTCGGACGTAATTGTATTGTGCCTGTTTGCTGCAGAGTTGCGATACTGTGCCTTTAGACCAGAGGTTCTCAAACCACGGCCCGCGGGCCACTTGTGGCCCACCAGCTGTAAGAAAGTGGCACATGAGGCCTCGTTGTTTAATATAATATGTTTTAATAATTTAAAACAATGCAGTCGGAACGCCCGGTCAGCGTGCGATAAATTACTCTGCTCGTGGTTGTTATGCTTATATTCTGTCAAGATGCTGGGAGAGACAGAGATAGAAGTAGGACAAGGACGGAGGAAAGTAAAGGACAATGACAAAATAAGTGACATGCCCAGAAAGCCTGTCAGGCAGCTAAGCCAGTGAGCTCTAATGACAAAAACTTGGGTTAGCATGAGGAAAGTTCAAGACAAGAACTATTGTTCCAAGTCAGGCAGAAAGAACCCTTCATTCAGGCACAAGGCAGCTTCTCGACAAGTCATACAAGTTAGAGAGGAGTCATACAAGACAGAGAGGTTACATGTTAGACGCAACCATACACACAGGGGACATATATACGAGAAGAACTTTGCATCATTTGGACACATCCTATATTTATACTTCCAGTGTATTTTCACGAACATCATAATCGTTTGAAAGTAAGTGTGTGTGTGTGTGTGTGTGGGGGGGGGGGGGGGGGTGTGCGCACGCGCGCATGCATGCATGCGTTCGTGCATGTGTGTGTAAAAAAAAAGTGAGAATCAATTGAGATAGAAAGTCTGGTGAATGTGTGTGTAAGTGATAATCAATTGAGAGATAGAAAGTCTGGTGTGTGATACACTTGTTGCACATGTACATGATACTTGTTCATGTTGGTATTGCCATCAGTAGCTTGATGATGGTATGGTGTCACTTGTGGCTCATGACAGTCTGTACGAGATGAAGGTGTGTCCTAAGATAGCCATTAACGTTGATCCCAGACTCATCTCATCTCATCATGTTCCTCTTGTACCTTGCGGTGTCGAGGTGAAGTATAAACTTCGTGAGAGTGCCCGGTTATGGGCTTCGTATATCGACATTCCCATGGATTCTGTTATTCCCTCAGTCCAACGTTTACGTGGTATGCCTCTTCCTCTGTTTCCATCTGGTCTGTACATCATTGCTTGTTGTGGCATGCTGTTGACTGGTAGCCTACTTGCATGGCCAAACCATTTGACTTGCTGCTTTCTAATAAAATCTAGAGCAGCTTTAACCCCTACTTTAGTCCTGATTTCCAGACTCATTTCTCTAAATTTATTGTCTTGGAAAGATAATGTGATGCTTTCCCCTTGACTTCCATATTCACACAAGGGTCTTTTACTTCAGCTTTTGACAGCAATTTTAAACTGTCAAAACAAGAGAGTTCCCTGCTCGGCTCAGCTGTAGAGTTGTGCAATGATTGTAGTGGATACTCAGTCACACCTACGACCTTATTTTTCCCAGTGTCTGAGTAGATTTATATTCTGCTATTGTGTTGATTTTGATGGTACAAAGCTTTTGGCCATTCAGAAAGCAAAGGCAAACTACTCAATGTAAAATTATTAAGTAAATAAAAAAAACCAGTAAATGCTGGGGTTGGCTGTAACATCCGGTAAAGGACATTCAACTAACTGTTACGTTATATTGCACCTAATCTTACCTTGACCTACATAGACTTCAGGCTGCTCTACCTTGACATTTGATGGTAGTTTACTCTCCATCTTTCAATCTGAAAGGATTTGTAAATTACATATGTATGCAAAAATAAACTATATACATGAATTTGATATTTTATTTTTCAAGATAATATCTAAACATGATTAATGATACAAAATGTCTTATGATTAATGACTTTTGTGTAAAATCTGTATTACTTGTGTCACACATCATATCATACAAACATTAAAGTTAATGCAATAATTATAACAGCAGCCATTCTTAGTTCTATCTTTGTCCTGATTCCATACATCCAATAATGAGTCTTCAATTGGAGAGAAAAACAAGAAAACCTTGTTGGCAATGTTCCTTCTAATCTGTTGCTTATGTGCAAATATTCTATTGTGCGAGCTTCTAACATAAAAGTGCTACATTTGACAAATAGGTCAATTTGGTCCCAATATTATCTGCTTGTGGACTTCGTTGATGACACTGCCTTCTTGACCCACACATTGAAATGAGGTGCAAGATTTAGCTAAACACAATAGATAGGTCACAACAATTATGTCTAAAAATTCATAGGGAAAGTCAACGATACTGAGGCAGAATTATACACCTATTTAGGTAGCAATGTAGGCACAGATGGGTGAGCATATACAGATATTGAGGCAGAATTATACACCTATTTAGATAGCAATGTAGACACAGATGGGTGAGCATATACAGATATTAAAAGAAGAATGCTAAGACAAGAGGCGCTTTGATAGCAATAGGATATTTGTGGAAGTCAAAAGAAATTAAATAGAATATTCAATTATAACATTAAATCTGTACTACTGTGTGGATCAGAAACATGGAAAATGACTTAAAATGACTACTAATATTATTGGTAATAAACTACAAACATTCATTAATTGTTGACTAGGCAAAATAATAGGACTAAAATGACAGAATTACACATTTTGGAGCTCATGGCAAGACTAAACAAATGCCAGTGTAGTTTATCAAGAAGCTAGAAAAAGCTTCTGGCACTGGATATGGCATACATTGAGAAAACCTGATAATTGTACCACTAGAAAAGTCTTTGTCTGGAATTCACAGGGTAAATGAAATAGAGGAAGACCTAAAAACACTAGGAGAAGATAATTAGAAACAGAAATTAATATCAGGAAGACATGAGTGGCTGCATAGCCCAGGTAACAAAAGATAGTCTGAGTTAACTGAAGAAAGCTCATGCCCCAATGTGGGGACACAGGGAGAAGGAGAAGACTGATATAATCCAAAGTGGTAAGTCCCTAAGTATCGTAAAAGATATCAATCAGGCCACAGGCATGTGAGCCCTGCCACAACAGGCTTCCCTATCCTATCAAGGTCTATGCCCATGGATTTCCACATTCTTTGACCAAAAGTCGACCAACTCAGTAGCATTGTATAGTAATGTTAATTGGGATAATTGTGCTACTGATGGAGGCAGTTCATTCATAAGCAAATAGTAATTTATATTCAAATTGTAATCATAACATTGATATTGATTACTACCTGGTTGCATTTTCATTTTCATTTAACCAAATCCATTTGATGTTTCCTGTCAGTCATTCTTAAAAATGGGAAAGTCAGTGAGATAGTAAGTATAAGATAAGTCAATAAGTTAATAATTTATTAAGCGTGAGGATATTCTTCTTCTTCTTCTTCTGCGTTCATCCTGATTTTTTTTTCGGATGTGACTGCGTTGTGCCTGTTTACAGCAGAGCTGCATTCTTGCGCCGTTAGGCCGACACATCCGACTTCTGCGGGCATTTGTTGACCGGGTTAACTTTCCCGGGTGAGGATATTCAATATGATTAAACAATATTTTCATATATGAATGATGCAGTAAAATATTCTCCAGCTCCGTGGCGATAGGGTTACAGACCCAGTTCATGATCCTACATACCCGAGTTCGAAACACAGCTGTGCGCGATTTAGCAGCAGGCCACACTGTGTTGGTTTTTTACGAATTGGTATGGGTGCCGGTCTTTCAGAAAGCAATGGCAAACTACTGAACGTAAACTTGCCAAGAGATCACAACAGCAAAAAATGTAGCAATGTCAATTGTCGGCATATCGTGAAATGGGTGGGGTACAGTATGACCTAATTAGCATAACATTTCTTGCAACATCCGGTTCTATGCCTGGAGGTACCCATGCTTGCTTCTGATTGGATGTATTTGGACATAATGGGTCAAACTTTGCGGGAAACAATTCTAATAATTGCAGAAGTGACTTGTCTGCTAGACTGCAAGCATTTGTCACTACAAGTTATTTCTCCGTGGAGTTATTTTGGTTATTTGATTCCTGGTAAATTAATGTTTCATATAACTCATGCATCATAAATAAAAGTAGACTTTTTATTGCACTTTTGAATTCTCCATGCAATTTTACAAATATTTGAAGTGTTTCAACTATTACTGTTTCTTACTTTTTTTCAGAATTTTTTTTTTAGCATAACAATGATATATCGATATCCCAAAATTCAAAAAGGCGGATCCATGCCATTAGCACTGTAGTATAGCAGAGCGGACTCCTTTTGGTTTTATGATTAGAATTGGCAATTTAACTACTAAAATTAAACAGAATACAAGTTTCACTTGTAGCAGTAACTTATATGTGTACTTGTATAATTTGTCACCCTCTGACATGACTGAAAATAATTTTGAAAGCCAGTTTTCAGACCCTTCTGTCCCCGGGAAGGTTAACCCGGTCAATAAATGTCCTCAGAAGTCAGATGTGTCGGCCTAACGGCGCAAGAACGCAACTCTGCTGTAAACAGGCACAACACAATCATGTCCGAAAAAAACACTCCAGATGAATGCAGAAGAAGGAAAAAGAAGACCCATCTGTAAACCTGTAAGAAGTACTTTTATTGTATCTTAGCAGCGCACCAGTACATAATTACTTAAATTTACATAAAATACTGGGAAATAAGTTATTGTTTTTTTAAAAATGTTAGTACTTTAATTATTAATTGCTCACTTTTAGATACAGAACTGTGTAATTATAGAGCAGAAGTAGAAATCAATTATTAGTGAATATTGAATTAAATAATATTTTATTATTTAATATTTTAATAATTAATTAACTGCTGCTTAATTTATGCAGCAGTTACAAACTTATTTACATACATTAATGCATCATATTTAATCAACAAAAGAAAGCTGCCGCAATGCAGTAGGTACATTAAGACAATGTGAGTAGTTTCATGAATTGTTTTTTCACTAACGACGAACATTTCACATGACATTTAATATTTAATTAATATAAATGGGCAGCTATTTTTAACTGTTAATTAAGTCACAGGTCCCAGAGTGAATTTTTTTCGGAGACTCTGAGACTCGTGCTTTGTATGCTTATGACAAGCTGCCCTGTGGAAAGAGACTGAGCCATGCGGGGTAAACCCAGTGCAATGAAGTTGATCCTCTCGACATCTTATTGAAAGAGGAATGTGACCTTTACTTTCCTTTTACCAAAACACACAATAAAATATACATCTTGCTAGGTTCGTTAGCAATGCGACAGACTTTTAATGAATAATAAACTGGTGGCGTTTTAATTATTAATTAGGTCACGGCACATACTATCGAAAAATAGATAATGTGTCAAGTTAGGCCTCGCCATCCCGGGCGCAATGATATATGGTACTATGTTGTCCGTATATCTCCCGTGTGGTGCCGGGGCCTGTAAGGGAAGCAAAGAATAGCAACACTGTAGCCTACCACGCATGTCGTAAGAGGCGACTAGGGAGGCTTGATGGTTCCGTCGCCCGGCTACTGAGTGAGTGCATGGCGTGACACTGTGAGTTTCGCATGAAATGCTTTTGAATCTGCCCGAGGTCTTTTGGAACGTGGCTGCATGTTCGGAACGATGGCGGATGACCAGGTCCCAGAGTTGACTGGTTTTTGCCTTATGCAGAAATGTGTGGCTGCTGGGCTTCTGGTTGACTGCCACTGCCATCGACGATAAACTGTATTTTCGTGGACTGTGTGGGTGAACATGTAGGAAACATCCAGATGGGACAATGACTGCCCATTCCATCAGAGATGAACTGAGTGTTTCGTGGGGGAATATTGTGTTGACATTCTGGTGGGGGCATTATGCAAAGTGTATCTGTGCGGGCTGTTGTTTGTCGAGACTCCTGTCGTTTCCACTTTTCACATTGGGCAGTGGGGAGAATTTTGTGTGATATTCACTGGCACAGGAACGGAACATAATGGGGACGACCCGTTGCTGTGAAATTGGAACTGCGACTAACTAAATAACTAACATGTTGTCCATTTAAAAATAAACAAGCCACAGTAATAGACAGCAGAATTTCTCAAAGTCCAATTTATTGAGCCGCGATAAAAACTCTCCCATTTCTTCAGATCCGTTTACTCTGATCTTTGCAGTATTGGACCTTCTGTTTATACGCCAAAAGTTTGAGACCGACAAAGTGTTTTTTCTGGAATTTTCGAGTCTGTTCACGAATAGTAAGCTAATCTGTCTTATAACTCCTGAAGTAAAAAGAAGACTTAACTTTTTAATCCATTTTTGAATCCCTCGTCCAATTTTACATAAATGTGAAGAGTTTCAACACAGCTGGTGTTTTCTGGAGTTCAGGACAAAATATTTAGTGACACGGCCGTCATAATACAAAATTCAAGATGGCAGCGCCCATACAATATAATAGTACTAAACTTTAGCGGACCTATATTTATTTATAATTAGAACTGGTAATTTAACTACTAAAATTAAACAGAATACAAGTGTCATTTGTAGCAGTAATGTATCTGTGTACTTGTATAATATTTCAGCATTTGACATGACTGAAAATAATTTTGAAAGCCAGTTTTCAGACCCATCTCTGTAAACCTGTAAGTGTAAGTAAGGAGTACTTAACTTATTTCTTAGCAGAGCACCAGTACTTAATTAAATACTGTGAAATAAGTTATGGTTTTTTTTTAAAAAGTTAGTATTTAATAATTAATTGCTCACTTCTAGATACAGAACAGTGTAATTATTGAGCAGAAGTAGAAATCCATTATCAGCGAATATTTTATTTACTTATTTATTTTTTAAATTTAATATTTTAATAATTAATTAACTACTGCTTAATTTATACAGCAGTTACAAACTTATTTACTTACATTAATGCATGATATTTAATCAACAAAAGAAATCTGTCGCAATGCAGTTGGTACATTAAGACAATATGAGTACATTTTCATGAATTGTTCTTTCACTAACGAACATTTCACATGGCATTTAATTAATATAAATGGGACTACTGCCCTATGCGCTGCCTTGGGCTCAAGAGGAAAGACTAACTAATATACTGCAGGAAATGTTATTAACAATAGAAAGATAATGCAGTGTATATTGAACAGATCAAGGAAATGTAAGTACATTTTCATTTATTTTTAAGGGAGGATCATTAATTGTTAATTAGATCATGGCACATCCTATCAAAAGATAAATAATATGTCAAGTTAGGCCTCGCCGCCCCGGACGCAATGATATATGGCACTATGTTGTCCATTTAAAAATAAACAAGCCACAGTAATAGAAGGCAAATAATAAACAATTGGCAGCCTTTTTAAATTGTTAATTAGGTCAGGGGCACATCCAATCGAAAAATAAATAATACATCAAGTTAGGCCTCGCCGCTCGGTCGCAATGATATATGACACTATGTTGTCCGTTTAAAAATAAACAAGCCACGGTAATAGAAGGCAGAATTTCTCAGCTTCCAATTTAATGAGCAGCGATAAAATATCCCTTATCTCTTAGGTCATCATTGCACTTCCTGGTATTAAATTACGTCACCAAAAAATTCATAACTCAGCTTAGAATTAACGAATACTCTTCGTTGAGATACCGTTGGATTCGTCTTGTCAAGCTATATATCTAACTGGTATGATTTCATAAGTAAAAACCCATCTTTTTAAATATTGACCAAAATTGCTAGATTATGGTCAGTATTAACTCGGCAATTTCCTGTAACCTAGGATATGCAACAAACTTTGGCACTCTTCCGACAGACGGGTCTAAATAGTTCTGAAGTGAATAATTTTATATAACTAACACTAACCCTAATCCTAAACCCTAACTTATTCACTGCAGAACTATTTAGACCCGTCTGTCGGAAGAGTGCTCAAACTTTTATTTGTAAAAATTTTAAAAAATTGTAAAATAATAAATATTCAACAGTTCATTACCAAACTGGGAGTGTGTTTTAGTCCAACATTCAACATAAACATGTCGCCAGGCATGCAGACAGGCAATGAACAACCTGGGAAGATGATTTAATCGACGCCTTGCTTACACTGAGTACACAGACCAGTGATAACAACAACGTCCAAGCGGGGTTTGGCCGTTATGTGGGTAATGGCGGCGGAAAACTGTGAGCAGCGCCATCTATGTCTTCTATACGAGGTTCTGGTCCTTGTGTTCTGGAGTATGCGATGGCGATCCTGACTCTCAGCCATACGCAGATGGAAAGGATGGACAGAATACATAACGAAGCTTTGCATGTTATACTTGGATGTACAAGAGATACAGCATGCAGGCCGATGCTCTACCTTCTTGATTGTCCAACCATGGGTAACAGAATACAAATTTTCCGAGCACGTATCTACCGAGAGTCAACATCTTATCTACTTCATAGTTGAATTAAGAATGCGTACCGTAACTGGCAGCAGGTTAAACAGAGAAACGTCGTGGATGGGTCAAGCCGAAGACATTCTTCAGCAGGTGTGTTCACCTGAGGACTTAGAACCTGGCGAGGAATAGGTACAAGTACTAGTAGTACCAACAGATTTATGTACTTCCTTTTCAGTTTGCATCCAACTAGACAGATAATGCAGACAAGAAAATCTGGCTGCTGTGGAGGCGGAAGTACAGGCTTTGATCTTCGAGTATTCTTTAGACGGTGATGCTCTCATTTACACGGATGGGTCGGTCGTTCAGCGCCTAAGAAGTTCATGGGCCTCTACGGCTCATGCTGGAGGGAGAATTGTGAAGGAAGATTATGATGCTATTGCCTTGACCACAAGTAGCCTGGCTATGGAAGTCATGACAGAAAGTAAAGCATAACATGGATCGAGGCACAGACCTTCACTCTGGCATGTTTCCTTCGTGACTCAATGAGTATGCTCAGGAAGATTGAGATGGGGTGTGTCCAAAAACAGTGCTTTATGTCTCTGGAGCTGTCAGGCTGGCAAAAATTAGTTTCATTTTCGTTCCAGGACATGCGGGTGTCTAATGAAATGAGCAGGCTGACAGGCTTGCAGGCAAGGCTACTGTTGTGGGCCGGCGAGCCATGGGCCTTGCTGATGATACACTGAATGATCTACGAGAAGTTAGTTGTTAGCTAGAACGAAGTGGTGACTGTGAATCTACAACTACAACCATGGTCAGACTGCGAGAACAGCAAGTTAAAAGAGGTGTGGATAAACAAGAACACTATGCAGGACGCCAAAGAAGGTTAATAAACCAACACAGAACTGGTATCATCAGCCGTTACACGCTGCAGGATTTACTGAAGAGGGGATCCAAGCACTTATGGACAGTAACGTGCGTGTTTTTACGCCAAGGCAGGGAGAGGGAGAGGCTAAGCATTTTTTAATACAATCAAGGTTAAATGGGTCAGAGAAGAGGAATGTGAATGTTGGGTCAGAAAGGTTTAGTATGGAAATCCCAAGACAATGGCTGGCCCCAAACACAATGGAGGATATATCACTGAAATATCAGTCTGACTCACCAGGGCACAGAGGAAAACGTGATAGTATACGAATAGACAAAGACAAAAGAAGAGACTAAGGAATCAAAGCCAAGGTTAATGGACAGAGTTTAGTGCAGGAAGGCCTGCCATATGATACCATCACGTCTAGCCTGAGAATGTAGGTGGTGGAAGTCACTGCGGCGTTCCGCTGAATGAAAGATAAATATCCCACATACAGCGTGATGGTAACGGACTGGTAGAGCATGCTGATCAGGGTGAAGGAAGGTGTGCTACGTGCAGTGTGGAATGCGCAATTTAAAAAACAAATCTAAGATAGGGCAGTCGTATAGTATTGCGTTTTCGAAGCTACTTTGAGGCTCCGAGGCACAAGAATCGATATGATTTATCCTTATATAAGTATTGTAACCTGACCCCACTGACGTCATATACTACATCCCCCCCCCCCCCCCTCCAAAATTAAAGTGTTAACAATTATGAAAAATATCCACTTACCAAGGCGTTATTTTCTATCCGAAGCCGATAATCCAGTTAAAACAAGGGAGAGGGGGTGGGAGACAACTATTGTATGAACTTTACCACCACCCCCCCCCCCTTTCTCCCCGATGCGTCTCCACCTTGCCGTGGTGGGGGTATGGGTGGGGGGGGGGAATTGCGTGACCCGATGACCCCAGGGTCCCTGCCGACGGAAGTACAACTACATGTCGGACAGGTCTTGGGATAGGGACCAGACCAAGAGAGACACACCCTGCTGCCCAGCAGGTAGACTGAAGATATCAGTCTACGGTCCTAATAAGGTGCATGTTGCTGCTAGTTTTTGATCTGAAACATACTCTGGGGCTCTCTGCTGAGGGATGAGGCCAAACGCCTCTATATATCAAGTACCTCTGAAGTCGGAGTGGGTTCGCCTGAAGGCGAGATACGCCGGTAAAAGGGAAAGCAAACCCACACGTAAAATTCAGTCCCTTACTACTTTAACCAGTGTGTAAGGACTACGCTTGAGTTTAAGCGAGCGAACAAGAAAGAAAGAAAACAAAAAAAACAAGTATGAACCTTTAATTTTTTTTTTTATTTTTTTTTTCGTGGGCGTGGTTTAGTGTATAAACAACAGCATTATACTCTGGCCATAGAAATAACAAACATGACAGTGAAAACAATAACAACGTATTAAAAAAAAAAATAAATGACAGTGGAAACAATAACGACATATAGACGAAAAAACACATATACAAAGAAAAAACAAAACTCGTAGTTATAATATATATATACATGTGTGTGTGTGTGTGTGTGTGTGTGTGTGTGTGTGTGTGTGTGTGTGTGTGTGTGTGTGTGTGAAGTGCGTGCGTGTGATGTGCTTGTGTAGACCCGCATTGTTTTAGACCAAAGGGCAGGTGATGGGGTCAATATCAAGTCTGCCCAAGACACTTCCTGGAACATATTTAGGCTGCATCGACATGGGGGATTTTGTCAGTTGTAACAATCAGAATCCGACTTGGTGTGAATCGAAATCATTAATACTGGATTGGCAAGCGAGCAGCTACCCACAACGTCACTGCTTCAGGATACCCATATTTTAAGTCGCATACCCCCACGTCAATACTGATAAATATATATTACAGTCACATATTGATAAATATATAGTACTGTCGCTTACCTCCACGTCACATACTGATAAATAAATTATTCTGTCGCTTACCTCCACATCACATACTGATAAATATCTAATACAGTCGCATACCTCCACGTCACATGTTGATAAATATATAATACAGTCGCATACTTCCACGTCACACACTGATAAATATCTAATACAGTCGCATACCTCCACGTCACATACTGATAAATATCTAATACAGTCGCATACCTCCACGTCACATACTGATAAATATCTAATACAGTCGCATACCTCCACGTCACATACTGATACATATATAATACAGTCGCATACCTCCATGTCACATACTGATAAATATATGATACAGTCGCATACCTCCACGTCACATGCTGATAAATATATGATACAGTCGCATACCCCCATATCACAAACTGATAAATATATAAAGCAGTCACTCAGAAATTGTATTCCCCAACCCTGGTTCACTTATTCTCTACCAGCTGTAATAGTTACCCCTGTGTTACCGAGGCCCATAAAGGAAGCAGAGAATGGTAGCACTGTAGCCTGCCATGCATGTCGTCAGAGGCGACTGACGAGGGTTGATGTCATACTGGCTACATGACCCAGGGAAAACTGTTATTGCAAACTCCAAGAAATAAACGAGTCCAGGAATGACTTGACGAGAGTTGGATGAGAACCCATGCTTGGGACCGAATTTAGACCTTTTGAGGCCCTAAACACATCAAAGATGTTCGTGCCAATGGTGTAACGGTTAGGACCTTACGCTGATAATGGCATGGGCGTAGTCATACAAAGGTTTGATGCAGGTTCTTTCGTTCGTAACGGGAGGAAAAGACTGGCCACCTACACCTGCGTGCAATGGCCTACAAAAATGTGATGGGACACTTCACATACGCACAAGTTCCTGGTATGGGGTATGTTAATTATTATTTTTTATTTTAAATTCATAATTCGAAATATAAACAATAATATACCATAGAATACATTTTGTATTTCGAAATAAAACAAAACTGACAGTAACGTGTAAAAGAATGATGTTTATGTTTGTAAACTTTTACTTTATATTTGAAAAGCGATATTGTGGAAGTTGGTTCGGCCACACTATTTGTAGATCTGTACCGCATGGTTCATGGTAAATCTGGCAATGGAAAATTGTCCAGACTCCTTTACCTGGATGCTCTAATTATGTGCTTAGTTTGTTTAAATGTTAATCCAGCCACTGGGATATGCAAGGCAGAAGCAAAGGAAGACAACTTGTAATAGAATCTTTTCACGCAGTTCCTGACAATGTGTCATAGCAATTATCTTCTTTGTGTGTGTATATATGTGTGTGTGTGTATGAGTGTGTGTGTATATATATATGTGTGTGTGTGTGTGTGAGAGAGAGAGAGAGAGAGAGAGAGAGAGAGAGAGAGAGAGAGAGAGAGAGAGAGAGAGAGAGAGAGAGTCTGTTTGTGCCTTCATCGGGTATGCCTGAACTACCGTATGACAGCAGACGATACAGGTACTACCTACTTTCTGTTAGCGCCGAATGTTGGGCGGCGCTCACCAAACCCACACCGCACATTGTACTAACGGCTACGGGCAAAGGAGCGCAATTGGGAGGGTACAAGCCTTATCCTGGTGCGAGGGAATGCAACCTGAAGACTAAACATGATGGCAGACTAGGCACTAAGCCTTGGTCATCATCTGGTCTAGGATTGAAGCTCTGACAGGAGGACAGTTAGAGCATTGCTTTGCTGATCCGGCACCGATGTAAGTAACAGTTCTTCTTGTGAGGTGAATTTCTTTCAGGACGGAATTCTCCGTGGCCAAGCCGTCTGATTTGGGCTCCGAAGATGGTGGGTTCGATTCCGGGCCGCATCCTTCGGTTCACGAGTGCATTTTTTCGGAGACTCCTTGGGTCTGGGCTGGAGTTACGGAGTTCATGCTTTGTGCGACGCTTTCCGCGCTGCGGAAAGAGACTGAGCTATATGGGATAAAATCCCGGGGCAATGAAGTCGATCCTGTCGACGTTTAAGCGACTTCTATCAGGATACTTTCATTACTCTCGTATGTGTCCTTGTGTTCTCACCCGTCTATAAAAGCACATCCCTGCAGTTTCCATATAACACCTCACTAGTCTGCTAATTGTCCACAATTCACTTCCGTGCAGAAGGATTGACTAGATACAGCTTTTATGAATTCTGTTTTTCACATTGATTGGCAAAGATAAATTGCAGAGAACATCCTTCATCTTGTGAAATACTGCTTTTCCCCTGGGCTGTTCAAGGTTGAACTACTTTATGACATCTCCCACCTGCTGTTATAGACAGGTACCGAGCTTGGGCTGTTCAAGATTGAACTGCTTTATTTACAGCTGGAAGAGAGGAATAGTCCCACAGCCATGGAAGGAAGCTATATTAATACCAGTCCCAAAGAAAGGAAAAGACCTGGAAGAACCAAATGGCTATCGACCTATCAGTCTACATAGCTGTGTAGGGAAATTAATGGAACGCATTATCAATGGCAGGCTAACATGGCATCTGGAAGAAAACCAACACTTAACACCACACCAAGCAGGATTCAGAAAGTACAGATCCACTGAAGATCAAATAACCTATATAGCTCAGGAAATAGAGGATGCCTTCCAAGAGAAAAAGCACACTAGCGGTCTGGATAGATTTAGAAAATGCATTTGATAAAGTATGGAAAGAAGGACTGAAAGTAAAACTGCAAAAATGCATGTTTGTGGGAAAATGTACAAATGGATCAGCCATTACCTTGAGAACTACTGTCGAACAAAAGTACAAGGACAAACCAGCAAAATGATGTTGTTGGAGCAAGGTGTCCCCCAAGGAGGAGTTCTTTCACCAACATTATTCCTAGCATATATAAATGACATCACGGAAAATTTTCCAGCCTGAGTACACACGTCCTCCTTTGCAGATGACCTAGCCATATAACCATCCTGAAGAATATATTAGTACAGCTAACAGCAGAATACAACAAGCCTTATTAGCGCTAGAGGACTGGTCAAAATCATGGCTAGTGAAGATAAGTGAGGAGAAAACAACATGCACAGTGTTCTCCCTATCAAATAAAACTCAGCAACTCAAACTGGTATTGAATGGAAAATTATTGCGCCATGAAGAAAATCCAAACTATCTAGGAGTCACCTTTGATCGTCGCCTGACATGGAAAACACAGGTTGAGAAAAATCGAACAAGAGCAAGGCAAAGAATGGCAATCATGAAAAAGCTTTCTGGTACAACGTCGGGAGCAGAAAGTTCTCAAGAAGTTATATACTGGACGGGTGAGGCCGGTACTGGGATATGGCAAACTTTAACAAAATAAGCAGAGTCCAAAATCAAGGAATGGGAATCATAACTGGAAGCCTGAAGACAACGCCTATTAATGAACTAGAAAAGATAAGTTGTTTATAACCAATGCAGGATAGAAGAGATAGCAGAGCCCAGCAATAAGCAGACAAATTTAGAAGATTGACAGACCACCCCATGTATAAAAGGTTTAATGGTTTTGGAAAGGGAAGACTGAAGCGTAGCAACTTTGTAGAAACTGCAAAACGAAAAATTAGGGCAGATCCTATACTTAACATATCAACAGTCAAATCCATTTACAATGCACACAAGTTCCCAGCTTGGAGACAGCAGCAACTGCCTGAGATGATAGAAAACATTCCTGGTATTGAGAAAAGGAACACTCAGAATGAAACAGAAAGAAGAAAAATCGCTATAAACTACATAAAAGAACATTACCCAAGTAGCACTTAGACCTATGCATATACAGACGGATCAGCCAAAAATTCAACAGAAAATGGAGGAGGGGTAATTCTCCTAAATTTAAAAAATGGAGTGAAAAAAAATAAGTCAGTGGCAACTGGAAAATTTTCAAGTAACTTCAAAGCAGAGGTAGAAGCTTTGAAAACTGCAGCAGAAATGCTCTTGATGGAGGAAAATAAAGAGAAGCAAATAGCTATCTTCACAGATGCAAGTCAGCTGTCTCAATACTGAAGAGCAAAAACAGCACAGAACTAGCTGACCTAAGAGCAGCACTCTATGGACTGTGTCAGAAATCCAAAACAAGTTGTAATACAGTGGATCCCATCACACTGCAGTATACCTGGAAATGAAGGCTGACAGACTGGCAAAAGACGGCGGACGACTACCTCAGCCTGACACAGACATAATCTATAATGAGGCAAAGAGGTTTATAAAAAGCACTTATAGAACCAAATGAGAATCAGAGCATCCAGGCCACCAGAAAGATGATGCATATTACAAACTCGACTGAAGAGAACATGAAGCAATCTTCAGACTCAGCACAGGACATAACAGACGGAAATACCACTTGTTCAATAAACTAAAGATAGGAGATACCGATTAATGTAATTGTGGAACTAGTAAAATGACAGCTAAACATTTGCTGCAGGAGTGCCCAATATATGCAGAACAGAGAAAGATATTTTGGCCCACACCTGCTTCATTTGAGGAAAAGCTCTATGGAGACATCAACAAGCTCAAGTTGACCGCAGCTTACTTCAACTACATTCAGGTTGACATCTAAAGGTGCATGAAGAAGTACTTAGACTGCCACACTTCATACCACAAGTATGTCGGTAACAAAAGCGTTCCAGAGGCATGAAATGGAATATTGCTCGGATAGCAAATCCATTACATGGAAAGTCAAAATCAAAAGCTCACTGTGTGGATGTTATCTGTAGACTGGATTCTTCTGGTTTCTGGAGGAGCAGCCTGTGATGAATGGAGGGCCTGTCAGAGCCTAGCAGCGACATCGTTACGGCACCCGGCGGACAAGAGTTGTCGGCTGGCAAGTTTCTTACCTGACACGCGACCAGCGCTGACGACAGACGACGCAAAGCCACGTGACCCCACCTGAGGCAGTGGGCAGTGTGTGTGTTAATCTCAGACCTATCTGGGACTGGACATCTGAACGGACGTGTGTGTCGAGAGCAAGGCGTTGTGTGAATCTCCGTGGTTGTGAGCTGAACGACTGATATTGTGAGCGTCAGACCTATGAGCTGTATTGTGGTAGTGAGTTGTTATATGTTGTACATTGCTGTAACGATTGTTATGTATTTAATGTGGTAATAAATCCATATAACTTGTGTTGCTGTGTCTTATGTCGAATCACGTTGTACTTGTACTGTCTCACATGTGTTAGCCAACGAGCCTAATATAAGATCCTGACATGTGTGGACGTGGGTTGCTCGTCATTATTTAAGAACCTAATATATTTAGACGTGTGTTGTTCGTCTTTGTGATTTAAAACTATAATTCTTGTACTTGTAAAATTTGTCAAGGTTATAGTGATGTACATGTGATCGGAAAAGTCTCAGTGTGATCCATTACTACATTGTCTAAATATGTTTAGAATCATTAGTAAATGTACAGTACATATTGTTTGATCCTGTAAACGTGTTAAACATTTGTCAATTGTGAAACTTGTTATCGTTTGACCTTGTCAACCTTGTGATTTTGCCGCCATTTTGACCTTGTCGCCATCTTGTAAACTTGATGTCTTTGTCCTTACTGAATGTCATCTTGATGTAAGTGATGTGTCATCAATGTTATTGAGTGTTCAAATACAGATAGATTGTTTTTGTGTATTGAGTTTGTGGAACGCAAAGAGTTTTGGAAAGAGTGTAACTTCTGTTAAAAGAAACACTGTTGACGACAAATTTACGACATACAATTATACTCGACGCCATCCAAACCAAATCAACACTTAGTGACTTACAGGCACACACCAACAAACACACGCTAACTTATTTCTCTCCAAAAACAAAGCAGGTTTTTTGCGTACCATCCATAATCCTGCCGTAGAGGTCATTAGTGATTCCGAAGTACGACCTTACAGTTTTTCTAGCCCGATTGCCCAACCTTTCGTCACCATATCCAAGGGCACTTGAGTATATTTTTCTTCACTTTAACTTTACGTATGCATTAGTGGGCACGCATCGTATAGTCAAATCAAGTGTAAGTTGTTTTTCTACTAACCAATTATAATATATTTTGTGTGGTTGATTGTCATCGACATATTTTCTCCATCATGTCATCATTGTTTGATTTCATCGATATGGGTTTGAAATTAAAGTTACAAGGTGATGAATTGACAAAATGGAGTGAGAACAAATACGCTGAATATCTCCTGGTACAAGAGAAAAACAATGAACGCGATGAAAGAGCAGCAGAAAGAGCTCTAAAACAGGCAGAGATTGAAAAGGCTGCCAAACAAGCTGAGATAGACGGTGAACTTAAGAAAGCAGAAATAGCAGCTCAAAGTAAGAGAGAAGAACTTGAATTACAGTTAAAAATGAAACAACTGGACACTGAGACTGCAATGAATAAAGAGTCAAAGAAATCTGAAAGACTGGAAAAAGAAAACCAGTATAAAAAGTACCAAGGTATCGTTCGTAATTATACCTCGGGTGACTGCATAGCAGCCTTTACCCAAAATTTTGAGACTTTAATGGAACATTACCAAGTTCCACTTTCGGAATGGAATATTTTATATATGAGAGTCTTTCTGGGGAACCTTTGAAAGTCATTGAAACCATCCCCAAAGACCTCAGAAAAGAGTACCATTACATTAAATCTAAAATAATGGCACATTTCATGCTAGATGAAGCAGGGTACAGAGAACAATTCAGTAAACTGAGTCCAAAGTCAACTCAAACGTTCTCTGACTACCTCTGTTTAGTCCGAGACATTTTCAGCAAATGGACTTCATCAGCCAAAATTAACAAAAATTATGATAAATTAGAAGATCTCATTATTCGAGATAAGGTTATTTCTTCTATCCCAACATCTTTTTCTAAGTTCTTGCAAGAGAATGAATGCACATGTGTGGAAGAAATGGAAAGACGTGGGTCGGCCTATTATACGGCAAATAAACAGTGTTTTGCCACTGAAGCTACTGACAGTAACTGGGTAGCAGCTGCCAACTATGAGAAAAACTATAGTAGGCAAAAACCAAACAGGCCTACCTCTGAAAAGTTTAGACATTGTGTTCATTGTAAAATGTCTCATTATTTGAACGAGATGTGCGATAAAAACCCAGGGTACCAAACATACTTGCAAAATATGGTAAACAGACAAGACAGAGAACGTAAATCGTTCAAAAGCTTACGAAAATGTTTTCTCTGCAAGGCATACGGTCACCATCGCATGGATTGTAAAGGCAGGCATATGACCAACAAAGCCAATGCCGCCTTGTTCGATAGTTCAGCGTCAGAAGACGAAAATACAGAAAAACATCCTGTACATGCAGCACAGGCTTGTGACGTATTTAGTTCCAACACATGCACTGTCTGTAATACCTTCTTTGAAAACGGTATCTTAACATGCGGGCACGCCATCCCTATTGCTAATGAGGAAGGTAACTTAGTAATAGACTCAAAAGGCAAGTTAGACATCTATCACGGGTACGTTAATGGCAAGTCTGCTACAGTACTTCGCGACACCGGGAGTACACTTATTGGCCTGAAAACAACATTCATAACACCTACAGACTACACTGGTAGACACATCACATGTAGAACATTTTCAGGCAATATTGAAAAATATCCATTAGCTTGGGCATACATCGAAACACCATTCCTCACCGGAAAAGTAAAAGTCGCAGCACTTACAAACCCAGTGTGCGATATAATCATCGGGAATTTACCGGAAGTGAATGACAAACATCATAACCATGACATAACATCACTATGTATTAATGATAACACATCACCACCAAATGTCATTGAAAATGTCATATCACCAGTTGAATGTATGTTAGCTAATGCAGCACTAAGTTCTCATCACATCATTGACGATATCATTCCATCATCATCTGATGTCATTGAGTGTGTGAACGCAGTAACAAGAGCTACTGCTAGAGTGCAAGATGATAGTAACCAAACTGAGGCTATTCAAATGCTTAGCCCAGAAGTACCACCTAGTGACTCGATGAAGGAAACATTCATAACAGCTCAAAAAGCTGATCCTTCACTGTCAAAGTATTTTGACCTGATCGGCAAAAAGCCAAGAGTAACGAAAAATGCTAAATGGCATTTTGCTTTATACAACGATATACTCACCAGGTACTACACCAAAGGTGACGTTACAACAAAGCAAACTGTGTTACCAACCACTTATCGCAAGCAAGCTTTACATCTTGCTCACGATATACCTTTTGCAGGTCATATGGCATATGTTAAAACCAGGTCAAGACTATTGACACAGTTTCATTGGCCAAAATTCTGTAATGACATAAAAACATATTGCAGAAGTTGTGATACATGCCAGAAACTGGTAAAGAAAGGTAAACACCCACAGGCAAAGTTACAAGTCACTGACTTAGCCAGTCGACCTTTTGAGAAATTATCAGTTGACATTGTGGGCCCTCTTAGTCATACAACTACTAGAGGGAATAAATATATTCTAACAATTATTGATCAATGTAGTCGCTGGCCAGAAGCGATTCCGTTAAAGAACATTACTGCCAACGATATCATGGAAGTGTTCTTCCATATTTTCTCCCGAATTGGGTTTCCAGATACTATCCAGTCTGATAGAGGCACTCAGTTTATCGCTGCATCCACTCAAGCTTTCACTAAAATGTTAGGAGTGAAGCAAGTCTTTAATAGCCCCTATCATCCTCACTCGAGCGGGATTATAGAAAAGCTTAATGGGGATCTGAAGCACATGCTAGCCAAAGTAACTCAAGATCACCCCAATAACTGGGATCTATACTTACCAGCTGTCCTTTTTGCTTATCGCGAGGTACCACATTCTAGTACCGGTTTCTCTCCTTTTGAACTCATCTATGGTGCCAAACCACGCGGCCCATTAACAATTTATCACCAAATGTTAACTGAGTCCACTCCAGTATTGAAACCCATATCATCATTTGTGTATGTAACATCATTGCGTGAAAGGATAATGAAATCATGTGAAATTGCTAAAAGTGCACTAAAACTATCTGGTGCTACTTACAGACAATACGCAGACAAAGGTAACAGGACTATAACATTGACAGCTGGACAGGACGTACTACTACTACTACCTAGTGACAGACAGCTACTGACAGATTCTTGGCAGGGACCTTTTAAAGTGACAAGACAAATCTCTCCTGTTGACTACGAAATCCTGATAAAAGACAAACACAAAATATTTCACATCAATATGCTAAGACCATACTTCAACAGAGACAACGAACAAGACGATACGACAGCTTGCAACGTGATAATAGATCACGAAGATGACGATTCTAGCGACGAGATTCCAACACCTACATTAGACACGACAAACTGCTTGAAGGAGATCAAGATCAATCCAAACCTAAGTCAAGCAGAGACAAACAGTTGCAAACAGTTGATACAACAGTACAACACCATCTTTTCAGACAACCCAGGACAAACAGAGTTAGTACAGCATCACATCACACTCACATCAAACACACCCATAAGATGCAGACCATACACCATACCATTACATTACAAGGAACAATTACATCAGGAAATCATCAACTTAGAAAAAAACAACATCATCAGACGATCCCTATCAGACTTCTCTTCACCCATGGTCATTGTACGGAAAAAGGACAACACAATACGACTTTGCATAGATTACAGAAAACTGAACAAAATAACTGTTTTAGACCTTGAACCAATGGCAAATACGGACGATCTTCTGACAGAACTGACTGACGCTAAGTTCTTCACGACCCTTGACATGGCTAAAGGTTACTGGCAGATTGCTGTACATGAAGACAGCAGACATCTAACAGCTTTCGCCACGCCTTGGGGACTATACGAATGGTGCAAACTTCCATTTGGGCTAGTCAATGCCCCAGCCACATTTGTACGCATGACACGACTCCTCCTATCTGACATTCCTAATATAGTTTCCTATATTGACGACATCTGTGTCCATACAGAGACAATGACGGAACATATAAAGATACTGGAACAGACACTAGAACGTATCAGACAGCACGGACTGACGGTAAAGCCTTCAAAGGTGAGCATGGCTTACCAAGAGATATCATTTTTGGGGTACAGAATATCCAATGGCTTTGTCATGACAGACAACAAAATTGTCTCGAAAATTCTAAAACTGTCACTTCCAACAAATAAGAAACAAGTCCGCAGTTTATTGGGACTTATTAATTATTACAGAAACTTTATTCCTGATTTTTCAGATCTGACTGAGGTTTTTTCTAACTTACTAACCAAGAATAAACCCGAAAAAGTTGTAAACGATGAATGCCTACGAAATGCATTTAATAAAGTTTTGGCACATTTTTCTGATAAGAATACACCTAATCTCATCCTTAAATTGCCCAACATTCGTTTACCTTTCAGATTGAGAACAGATGCTAGCTCCATTGCGATCGGTGCAGTCCTTTTGCAGGAATACAACGACATCTTGCATCCCGTCTGTTTTCTATCAAGAAAACTAAGACCCCGAGAGCGGGCCTGGTCCATTCCGCAATTGGAGGCATTGGCCTTAGTAGAAAGTGTAACAAAGCTGTCCAAATATCTTCTAGGACGTCACTTTATCATCGAAACTGACAACAGTCCATTAAGGTATATCAATTCCACAGTACCATCAAATAACATGATTGCTCGCTGGTCCTTAAAGCTTCAGAATTTCAGTTTTGAAGTTCGCCATATTCCCGGCAGAATGAATACAATCGCCGACCTTTTGTCCCGTTGTCCGACAGACCCAGAAAGCAATGTCTGAGTGCACTGTGTAATATTACACTCAGCCCAACACAGCCACCAATGTGTGAATTTTTTCATTCACCTACTGTGTAAGGTCTACATGTAAAATTGTGATACGGTTTGCAAACCGACATGTATAATATTCTTATTTTAATCAATTTATGTCTTATGTAATGAGTGTAGTATAATTGTGTAGTGTGTGTTAGAACGAGAACAATATTAATTATATATAGACACCAACAACAGTGTCACAGACGCTTCTCCACTTACCAGAAGCGAACTTTACCATTGTGACATTTGTGGGTGATTTTTTTTCACCGTGATATTTTAACATGTGCAAATGTGGACTGAACATAGACTCCTACACCACCTCTACAGCAAATTTACTCCAAATTGTTCGAACTTGTGAACACATCGGAAATAAGAACATTCCACCATAATCCGTTGTCATACTACAACACCAAACACCAACTGTGAGAACATTTTACTATTCGTTCCGAAATAAAACCGGATCATTTGTGTTCAGACAATGTAACATCAACCAAAATTTTTGTTCCATTTGTATTTCCAGTATAATTTAAAAAGTATAGCAAAATTAGCAGACTATGTACAAATTTCCAAAAATTTATGACACTTGTAAAATCTTTTTGAATCTATAAAATATAATATACCAATTGGGTACATATTTATTTTGATTAGTGTAATCTTAGAATCATATCTTGATTAACGTATTCATATTACCGACTTTTTCTCGTTGATATGAAGAAACGTCAAGCAATGACGCTAAGAAATTAAATAATTATTGTAATGTATGGAAATTTCTTAAATGTCAAAATTACTTCCCTTGCATTTGTGAATTACATCAAGGGCCATAATTTGAAACATATTCATTAATGTATATTGTATAGATAGACATTTTGTTGCTCAAATGTTTGGCACAGCAGGTAGGCGTCCACCAAGCATGTCATAGAGCTGCCAACATTGCAAACCAACATAAGAGCTCCTGACCAAATGAGGGCAGAGTTTAAGTGTTTAATACGACTAATACAAAGCCGTATTTCAGTCTGGCCTAGATGGTTGTTGCAAAACAATCATATTATTACGTTTTTTTCAAAATGGCTGCGAGGTAGATGCGTGAAGCTGGAACTACTGATCTGACTGGGTATTATTGCAATGAAGGTAACCAGGCATCAGGGGGATGAAACCTGAATTGTGTTAAAAATTGTACTTCATTTGTCATTTCAATGCAACTTACATTTTTTTTGTATATATTTCTATGCCTTATATGTATTTTCATGCATAACACTGGGAAAAAGTAGTCTCTGACATGAAATTAACACTACCCCAGTATATACATACATCATGAATGAAAGATGGCATCTTTCATTGAAGTACCCGGGGAGAATGTCAGAGCCTAGCAGCGACATCGTTACGGCACCCGGCGGACAAGAGTTGTCGGCTGGCAAGTTTCTTACCTGACACGCGACCAGCGCTGACGACAGACGACGCAAAGCCACGTGACCCCACCTGAGGCAGTGGGCAGTGTGTGTGTTAATCTCAGACCTATCTGGGACTGGACATCTGAACGGACGTGTGTGTCGAGAGCAAGGCGTTGTGTGAATCTCCGTGGTTGTGAGCTGAACGACTGATATTGTGAGCGTCAGACCTATGAGCTGTATTGTGGTAGTGAGTTGTTATATGTTGTACATTGCTGTAACGATTGTTATGTATTTAATGTGGTAATAAATCCATATAACTTGTGTTGCTGTGTCTTATGTCGAATCACGTTGTACTTGTACTGTCTCACATGTGTTAGCCAACGAGCCTAATATAAGATCCTGACAGGGCCCAATATACGGAAGTGAAGCTAAGCAGCCATGTTCAGGACGTGACGACTCCTTGGGTGAGCCCAGTACCAGAACGCTGTGTGTCGGTTCTGCAATTATGTAAGCCTCCTTGGATGGCGAGGAATGCCCATGGTTTCCCTGCCTTCCCTTGAGGGCTGACCATTATATCTTCGGCTGTTCTAAATGGAAGAGCTGGGATGGGGGAATAACACAACACTGAGAGTCAAACGTCCTAAGAAACCCCTGGGAAGGTTAACCCGGTCAACAAATGCCTGCAGAAGTCGGATGTGTCGGCCTAACGGCGCAAGAACGCAGCTTTACTGTAAACAGGCACAACGCAATCAAGTCCGAAAAAAAAACTCCTGATGAAAGCAGAAGAAGAAGAAGAAGAAGAAGAAGAAGAAGAAGAAGAAGAAGAAGAAACGTATTAGGAAGCCCCCGGGAAGGTTACCCCGGTCAACAAATGCCCAGCAGAGGTCGGATGTGTCGGCCTAATGGCGCAAGAACACAGATCTCCTGTAAACAGGCACTTCGCAATCACGTCCGGAAAAAAAAACTCCGGATGAACGCAGAAGAAGAAGTAGAAGAAGAAGAAGAAGAAGAAGAAGAATTGCGTTATGACATCTTCCACCTGCTGTTATAGACAGGTACCGTAGCTTGGGCTGTTCAAGATTGAATTACTTTATGACATCTCACACTTGCTGTTATAGACAGGTACCGTAGGTTGGGTTGTTCGAAATTGAACGACTTTATGACATCTCCCACCTGCTGTTATAGACAGGTACAGTAGCTTGGGCTGTTCAAGATTGAACGACTTTATGACATCTCCCACCTGCTGTTATAGACAGGTACCATAGCCAACACAAACACTGAAAGACAGATTAATGAGTTGACCAGCACTTTCCTAAAAACAGCATTCACCTGCCATGAACTGCCACTCCACAACTCTGCGACAGCAACAAGAGACATTATCTTTGCCAGCACCCTCACACATGCTCACCTTTATGTTTGTGACACAGGCAACAAATATACACATAACAAAAGAAAACACTCAAAAGCCAGAGTACAGTTATATAATATATGTTTTCATGCTTGCTTGTGTTCGCTGGCTATGACCTCCAGCGCACGTCCTATATGTCGGATGAAGGCATCCTGTTGTCCAAAATCAGTGTGATGTCATACCGGACCTGAGGTTTGCGTGAGTATTCGTTGTCCCATGTGTCACCGCCTCACCTCCATATATATTAGAGGGCTGCAACTCCAGCCCAAGGGATAGCATTGAGTCACTCAGGACCCGAGTAATCTAGAACCTTCTCGAAAGAGTTGGTCACCGAGTCCATGATTCCGTGGACACTGATGTGGCCCGCCTAATGCGGGGTCCACGAGGAACTCGGACAGAGTTACCGCCCGTGTCGAGTTAGGACACGAGGAGACCGGCAGAGGACAGACGGACTTGAGAGAGACAACAAGGCCTGCCTGAGAGGGACTCATAGATATTCATAGATATACCTAGGCTAGATAGTGTGCTAGATTGTTGTATGACAACTATATGTTTGATGTTTAACTATCTGTGATATGTAATATAATAGAGCGCGGGCTGTTAACCCATTGCGCCAACTGTACACTTCATACAATAAATGTTCTATATCCTAGCGAACAAAGTATTGTTGCCTGTATGAACCCGAACCGTTATTTAGATCAGAGTAAGATGATGACAGGCTTTTTGGGGGCTAGTTTTCCGGTTTTGGCATAGAATGTTTTCTGAAAGAGCTATTAAATGCCATGTAAAATTAATTAGCTAATCATATCACATTGATTTTTGGTAACACATTGATTTGTTTAAATCAAAGAAATTGTTAACTTTACAAGTTTGCATAAAATTAGTAGCTATCTAGCGATAGAATAGAATTAATCTGAGTCCCTCGGCAACGTCTCACCATTGCCTCCGCAGTGCCTCATTATTTTGATTCTGTAAACAAATTATTTTTTGACATGTTACTATTTTGACATTTTTTTGGTGACGGTTTTCTCGCTCCACGAGCAGATTGTTCCGCAACAAGTGCCGCGTCCAACCTATGAAACCTTTCCAACAGTGACGAGAGTACAAGACAACATCGAGGAGTTCTTGAATTAAAAGCTAAGTTTCACCTCATACCCATTGTAATTCTAAGCTGTACTTCTCATGTTTCATCAATGTATTATTTTGTATCATATTGATTTCTGTGCATATTCATGACCTTGTCACCAACATAACCTTGCATTTTGATTTACACATTAATAATTAGGGGAGTTAACCAAATTTTCGACCACACAACATATTTTTCTAAGGGATTTAACTCGATAAACGTAACAAACAAGTAAAACACAAAATGTCTACCTTAGATAAGTGCATTGAGCAAGGAATAAAGTTAGGTTATAAAGAAGAGAAACTGTCAGAATGGGCACAGAAAACACACGCAGAAAACATTGCCCGTGAAGAAAGAGCGATAGAACGAGAGGAAAAGAAATTGCAAATGGAGGCCGAAGAAAAGAAATTGCAGATGGAGGCCAATGAAAAGAAAATGCTAATTGAAGCAGAAGAAAAGAAAATGCAATTGCAAATTGAAGAGAAGAAAATACAATTGCAGGCTCAGGAGAAACAGATGGAACTTGAGGCCGCCGCCAAACAGGCCCAATTGAATGCCGAGACACAGATTAAACTAAAACAGATGGAAATGGAGTCCAACACAGAAATATCAATAAATAAGTTAAGAAGCAAAGAAGAAGAACAAAAATATAACAAGTACAAAGGACTCGTTAAGGCGTTCTGTTCTGGAGATTCCATCTCCGCCTACTTAGAAAATTTTGAGTGTCTCATGTCTCATCATAAAATCATTAAATCAGATTGGGCATTTATTCTAATGAGAAACTTAGCTCTTGAACCACTAAAAGTAATAGAGACAATACCACAGGAAATGCGAAAAGACTATGAGTACCTAAAACAACGCATTCTCCAACATTTTTCTTTAGACACTGCAGGTTACCAACAACAATTTGCCAAATTATCTCCACAACCAAACCAAACCTTTATAGATTATGTCAGTACAGTCCAAGACATATGCACAAAATGGATTAACTCGGCTAAAACCAACAATAGCCATGATAAACTTAAGGAGCTTATTATTATAGATAAAATAGTTAGTACCATCCCCACACCTTTTGCCAAGTTCTTAAAACAAATGGACTGTAAGAGTATTCAGGAAATAGAGGCAAAGGGGAATGCATTTTTCACAGCAAATAGGGATATTTTTCAGCTCAACATAAGTCACAATGATACAGCAGCTGCAGTAGTGAACACCAAATACTCCAAACAAACAGAGAGTAGATTTAAACCGCGCTCCAATGTCGGTAAAGTAGTAAAATGCCAATATTGCAATTTTCATCACGACAGTTACGGGATGTGCGACAAAGCACCCACCTACCCTCACCACCTCAAAAAGATGGTGGAGAAGCAAACGGCTAAACGCATGGCTTACCACAGAGCAATTAAATGTTATTTCTGCAATAGCTGGGGCCATTATAGTAGGAATTGTGAGGGCCGAAAGTTATTGAAACAGGCCAATGCTGCATTAGTAGAAACGTCGTCTGACGAAGAGCTTGAATCACTGAATGAATGTGATAATCAACACGACAATGAAAGCGAGCTTGGGAATGCTGTACACATCATAAACACCATAATAGATAGTAAGTGCAACACCTGTACGAAGTTCCAACTTGACACAACACTACATTGTGGACACACGATCCCTATTTCAAATGAAACAGCTAACGCTGCTTTGTCATCTACAGGCAAGCTAGTTTTTTTTTACAGGGTTTGTTAACAACAAAAAGTGCACATTAATTCGTGATTCCGGCGCAACGCTCTGTGGGGTTAAGAAAAAATTAATAGACACTAAAGACTACACAGACAAACATGTGACGTGTCGCACATTCTCAGGTACGATAGAGAAATACCCCCTTGCTTTGGTCGAAATTCAAACACCGTTCATATCTGGACAAGTATTGTGTGCTGTCCTTGAAAATCCAGTCGCGGATATTATACTTGGTAATTTACCCAACATACATCCATGCTCTGAAAAAGAAATCAAAAAATGGGAGCAAAAACACGGTATCCACCACAGAAACAGCGACGCAAAAGAGAAACACCATTCTTGCTTGTCTCAAGCTGCCAAAATACCAAGGGAGACAACCACTGAGGTAATTCAGAAAGAATTCACCAAGGTGTACAATGCAGGGGCGGTCGAATCGAGGAACGATACGACCGAATTAAAACCTCGAATTGAGGATGCTACCAAACTACCAAGTACCAAACCTGTAAATGTGCAACAAAACACACAACACACAAACGCAATAACACGACAGACAACCCACAAAACCAACACCGACCAACTGCAGGAATCATTAGAAATAGTAGCGCCAAACTCAACTAACATCAATTTTGGTAATGAACAGAAAGCAGATACAACACTTGCACCATACTTTAAATTAGTAGGACTTAAACCAAAAGTCACTAAAAACGCATCGTGGACATTTAGGCTACAGAACATCTTAACTAGATTTTACACAACAAACCAGACCACGACACAGCAAGTAGTGTTACCACAAGCACATCGAGACAAAGTGCTAAAAATAGCCCATGACTCCCCTTTTGGAGGTCATATGGGATACGAATTGACCAGGGCAATTGTCCTGACCCATTTTTATTGGCCAAAGTTCGACCAAGACATTAAAACATTTTGTACATCTTGTGATATATGTCATAAACTGGTCAAGGGAAATAACCCTACTACATTCTCTGTAAATGGAAAGTTAAAATTATCCCATGTAAATATGTTGAAACCATACTATGCTAGACAGGACAATGAGACAAATGAACAGACACAACGAACTGGTGACGGAGACGAAACGACGATTACCCAACGAAATGACACCTCGACAAACGAAGCATCGTTAACGACACACGCTTACGACAACGAAAACGACAAAGACATATGGACATTACCGACAATCTGTGATATCGACAACGATGACAAATGTGATGACGTATTGACTATTTATCTCGACGATGACGACAATGACATTGAAGACAATTTACAAACAGTAGCATCTGTGATAAATCAGACAGACGTGGACAATACTGAAATCCCTGTGCCAATCATGACTGACGACGGGAGTATAAATGACATACATATCTCTGACACTTTGACACAACAACAGCGACAGGACATTTTGACGCTCCTAGACGACTATAAGACGATCTTTTCCAACAAACCTGGACGCACTGATAGAATAACACATTCAATTGTGCTAACAGATCTGAGACCGGTCAAATGTAGACCATATTCTATTCCTCTCCATTATAGATCTAATTTAGATAAAGAAATTTTAGAGTTAGAGAAGAATGGCATTATTCAAAAATCTATGTCTCAATATTCTTCACCGATTGTCTTGGTGAAAAAGAAAGACCAGACAATCCGCTTGTGCATCGACTATAGAATATTAAATACCAGAACAACAACGGATGCAGAGCCTATGAACAGTTGTGAAGATCTTATTTTAGATATGGCTCAATCATCCTTATTTTCTAAGACAGATTTAGTGAAAGGATATTGGCAAGTTCCACTACACCCTTCTTGTAGACATATAACAGCATTCGCAACACCTCTCGGTTTATACGAATGGCTATATCTTCCTTTTGGCCTGAAGAACGCACCTGCCACATTTGTGAGACTAACAAGATTGTTATTACACGGAATTAATGATGTAGTTGCTTATATTGATGATATATGCGTCCATTCTTCTGATATGACTTCTCACTTACTCACCCTAAAACAAGTCTTCAACCAAATCTCTCTTTTTGGACTTACTATCAAACCTTCCAAGGTTGAAATAGGCTATACACAAATAGACTTCCTTGGTCATAGAATTTCTGAAGGAAAATTGTTGACTGATGATAAAATTGTTTCCAAGATCCTTAATCTAGAAGTGCCTACCACAAAGAAGCAGATTAGAAGTTTACTAGGTCTGATTAACTATTATTCTAAATTCATTCCACATTGGGCAGAACTCACTTCAGTCTTTTCTGATATGTTAACTAAAGATCATCCATCAAAAATTTGTAAAAGTACCAGCTTAGATGATGCAATGTGTAGATTGAAACATATTTTTTCTAATCCACCAGTCTTACGATTACCCAACATAAATTTACCCTTTATTTTGACCACAGATGCGAGCGCTATCGCAATAGGAGAATGTTTAATGCAGGAAGTGGATGGCGTACGACACCCAATTCTCTACGTGAGCCGCAAACTAAAGAAGGCTGAGACTCGTTATGCCACAGTAGAATTGGAGTGTTTGAGCCTATTGTTCTGTATATTGAGATTATCTAAGTTCCTCTTGGGAAGTCACTTCGTGGTCCTCACAGACAGTTCGCCATTATTAGTCCTTAACCATGGGTCGCCCCAAAACAACCGGTTACAAAGATGGTGTCTTCTACTTCAGGACTTCGACTTCGAAATCCGCCATATTAAGGGCACCGATAACATAGTGGCTGACCTTTTATCACGGCAGACAACTGCGCCAGTAGAATGACTCTTATCACATTGGCCAGTAGCCACACTATAAACTGTGATACTTTTAGTCGGTTACATATAACAGTGACACTCTACACCTGCTAGAGTACTCTCAGTGATTAGGTTAATTACGACACCCATAAACATACGTGAAGAGCTATATTGTAAGAACTATACCATCAAATGCCTAAGCTCTAGAACGATTCCAGCAAGAAACAGTAACTGTGTTTGTTTCAACCAATAATATCAACCAGTGAACTATCTCTGAACACTGTAATATTTCATACGGGACAGTGAGAGCAATCCATACTTGCTGGTGCTACGAAACTTGGCAAACAGCCGAAACAGAACAACATCGACGACAACACTCAAGAGACAGCCATACTAACTTTAACATTCATGGCATAACACACGAACGAAAGGACGACAACGCGCACATCATCGTTGGAGTTATTTAATTAATTAGTTTACTATTAAATATGTATTATATTTCCATTAATGATGTATATAAATTGTGTTAACCTGTAATGTGTACATATTCTACTTTAATATTACAGACGGTGCCATTCATAGGCTAAATAACCGTCCTATACAAGTGTCTCTAGTTAAATTATAACGTATTTTTCATTCATCGTACAAAAAGTACGTATTTTCTTAAAGGGCAAATATCGCCTAGCCCATTTTTTCTAAGGGCAATAACGCTTACCTCAACTTTAAGTATATATTTTAGCCAATTACTATTTTGAATGACAGATGAGTGAATGACTGCGTGAAAGGATTAAATGAGAGAACGATACACTTGGCGGACAAATTGTACGCAAAACGTATTCATTGTAATTTGTCTGCGTCTTCCATGTAAAAGTGCATGACTTGTCTAATTTGTCGATACATGTGTAGAACTTAGTTTAATAGTGAGTTTAATTTAGTAGTTAGTGGAATATACTTAGTTTAGCAGTTAGGATACATCTAAGCACCACTACTTGGAATGCCTGATCATGTATTGCACACAGTGCAGTATTTCATGATTGAGGTTATCCCAACTCGTGACGCTTGGAAATACACCACACATTCAGCACGCACGTTACACAAACCTCAAAACTCAACACTATCAATTTAAAATACAGTCACTTTATTAGAAACATCAACTTATTAGTTAACACACTAACAAGCCAACAGGGACACATGTAGTCTGAGGGGGATAAAAGAACAAGGTAACTACATATTTAGCATTATATAACATACGGGAGTAAAAGTGTATAGAAATACACACACAGATCAAGATTTGAAGGTGTACTTATTTAGCCAAGACTTCGGTCTTGTTAACCCTCTTTTATATAGGGGTTAATTGTCTTGGTACCATTTCGGGTACTATGAGAAGGGCGAGTTGTAAATACAACTATTAAAACGCCACGTAACTTCGGTCGGATAAGCATATTTAAGCACACGAGAGACAGAGGGTTCTCTTCACCAAATCAGAGAAGTGTTGTATGGTAGAATACATGAGTTTTAGTGCTAGTAGGTAGATTACCAGGTTACTATCCACCAAACTACAAACACCAACTTTATGTGATTCGGTGACAGAATTAGAACAGATCTAATTACCCAAGAACGAATCATATCAGGGGGGAGGGGGGATCCTGTCACCGCCTCACCTCCATATATATTAGAGGGCTGCAACTCCAGCCCAAGGGATAGCATTGAGTCACTCAGGACCCGAGTAATCTAGAACCTTCTCGAAAGAGTTGGTCACCGAGTCCATGATTCCGTGGACACTGATGTGGCCCGCCTAATGCGGGGTCCACGAGGAACTCGGACAGAGTTACCGCCCGTGTCGAGTTAGGACACGAGGAGACCAGCAGAGGACAGACGGACTTGAGAGAGACAACAAGGCCTGCCTGAGAGGGACTCATAGATATTCATAGATATACCTAGGCTAGATAGTGTGCTAGATTGTTGTATGACAACTATATGTTTGATGTTTAACTATCTGTGATATGTAATATAATAGAGCGCGGGCTGTTAACCCATTGCGCCAACTGTACACTTCATACAATAAATGTTCTATATCCTAGCGAACAAAGTATTGTTGCCTGTATGAACCCGAACCGTTATTTAGATCAGAGTAAGATGATGACACATGTCTGGCTCACTGGTGTGCAGACTGGTGGTCACACGCTGTGCAGGCAGATACTCTACGGCTT
The DNA here is from genome assembly GCA_014155875.1 of Cepaea nemoralis. Taxonomy (NCBI): domain Eukaryota; kingdom Metazoa; phylum Mollusca; class Gastropoda; order Stylommatophora; family Helicidae; genus Cepaea; species Cepaea nemoralis. Next base: position 51,308 of record JACEFZ010009633.1, on the reverse strand, counting down.
TGGAAGAATCAGCAATCCTACTATGTTAGCCAGGACCCCGAAGGGACCTGTTGCCCAGGACGCACGGCGAAGATGTGCTAGTGGGTCTTGGCCAGTATGAAACCTGGCCTTGGTGCCTTGGAAACACCTCTGTGTCCCATGTTTTCATGAAATCAGCATTTTCACTTCATCATGAGCGGGGACTAACTTCTTCTCTTGCAGCTTTTCAATGAACTTAGAGCAACATCTGACTGGCTGGCCTCTTCCACAGCCAAGAAGGTCATTGATGCACCAACCACCCATTATCTCCATCTCTGGTTTCTTCTGGTGTGTTATGGGAAATTCCAATGCCTGGCAGAGCCCATAGCCAGAAGACAAACAAACATATGTATACTCTACTGTGTGTGTCTCATTTCAGTGCATACCTCCTGTACCTTGCGGTGTCGAGGTGAAGCATAAACAGCGGGAGAGTGCCGGTTTATGGGGTTCATATATTGTATGTAGTCTCATTTAGAAATTTTGCCAGGGATGTGGTCTTTAAGGCCTACACTTTATGATCTGCAGCTGGTGATTGATGTTTAACAATCCCAATGTGGTCATGGGACTTTCTAATGTGTGCCCTTATCTCAGAAGACAGGGAACGAGGTACACCACCCACAGATCAAAAGGAAGTGTGCTAGTTGGTTTCATTCAAGAATTGCCTGCCATAAATCTAGCTTCATCACTGTCCACAGATTATCTCTGGGGGAATGTATGTGGTGTCTCCTGCTGCCTTCCACATCCACAAAAGGGATTTCTGTTTCTTCTGGTTTCTGGTCTCTGGCACACACTGTTGACCCTGACTCTGCACTCCATTCTCTGATATTTTCATGGAGTCAATGTTGATTATATGCTTAGAAGAAAGAAGTAGAGATTAGAGGGCACACTAGACAACATAAACATTGAAAACTATAGTTATAGCACCAAGATTTGAACCTGTCAACTCCAATCATCACACTTGTAAGGTTTCTCTCCTTTTTATATTTTCATATGGTAATTCAAACTGCCAGCTTGAGTAAAAGAAACACTACAATCATCACACTTGTAAGGTTGCTCTCCTGTATGTGTTCTCAAATGGTACTTCAAACTGCCAGATTGAGTACAAGCAGCACCACAATCATCACACTTGTAAAGTTTCTGCCCTGTATGTTTTCCCATATGGTACTTCAGATTACTAGTATTCTTAATAGAAGCACCACAATCATCACACTTGTAAGGTTTCTCTCCTGTATGTGTTCTCCTATGGGTCTTTAGATTGCCAGCATGAGTAAAAGAAGCACCACAATCATCACACTTGAAAGGCTTCTCTTCTGTATGTGTTCTCAAATGGTACTTAAACTGCCAGCTTGAGTTAAAGAAACACCACAATAACCACATTTATAAGGTTTCTCTCCTGTATGTGTTCTCTTATGGTGCTTCAGATTGCCAGCATAAGCAAAAGCAGCACCACAATCATCACACTTGTAAGGTTTCTCTCCTGTATGTGTTCGCTAATGGTATTTCAAACTGCTAGCTCGAGTAGAAAAAGCACCCCAATCATCATAATTGTGAGGTTTCTCTCCTGTATGTGTTCTCTTATGGTCCTTTAGATGGCTAGTTAAAAATATAGAAGCACCACAATACTCACACTTGTAAAGTTTCACTCATGTATGTATTCTCCTATGGTACTTCAAACTGCCAGCTTGAGTAAAAGAAACACTACAATCATCACACTTGTAAGGTTTCTCTCTTGTATGTGTTCTCTTATGGTCCTTCAGATGGCTAGATTGAGAAAAAGAAGCACCACAATCATCACACTTGTAAGGTTTCTCTCCTGTATGTGTTCTCTTATGGTTCTTCAGATGACTGGATTGAATAAAAGAAGCACCACAATCATCACACTTGTAAGGCTTCTCTCCTGTATGTGTTCTCAAATGGTACTTCAAACTGCCAGCTTGAGTAAAAGAAACACCACAATAATCACACTTATAAGGTTTCTCTCCTGTATGTGTTCTCTCATGGTCCTTGAGATGGCTAGATTGAGAAAAAGAAGCACCACAATCATCACACTTGTAAGGTTTCTCTCCTGTATGTGTTCTCTTATGGTTCTTCAGATGACTGGATTGAGTAAAAGAAGCACCACAATCATCACACTTGTAAAGTTTCTGCCCTGTATGTTTTCCCATATGGTACTTCAGATTACTAGTATTCTTAAAAGAAGCACCACAATCATCACACTTGTAAGGTGTCTCTCCTGTATGTGAACTAATATGGTCCTTTAGATGTCTAGCACGCTCAAAAGAAGCACCACAGTCATCACACTTGTAAGGTTTCTCTCCTGTATGTGTTCTCTTATGGGTCTTCAGATTGCTAGCATGAGCAAATGAAGCACCACAATCATCACACTTGTAAGGTTTCTCTCCTGTATGTGTTCTCTTATGGACCTTCAGATGGCTAGATTTAATAAAAGAAGCACCACAATGATCACACTTGTAAGGTTTCTCTCCCGTATGTGTTCTCTTATGGTACTTCAGATGGCTAGGTTGAATAAAAGAAGCACCACAATCATCGCACTTGTAAGGTTTCTCTCCTGTATGTGTTTATCCTATGGTACTTCAATCCACCAGCTTGAGTAAAAGAAACACCACAATCATCACACATGTAAGGTTTCTCTCCTGTATGTACTCTCTTGTGGGTTTTCAGATTGCCAGCTTGAGTAAAAGAAGCACTACAATCATCACACTTGTAAGGTTTCTCTCCTGTATGTGTTCTCCTATGGACCTTCAGAAGGCTAGGTGTAGTAAAGGAAACACTACAAATATCACATTTGTAAGGTTTCTTTCCTGTATGTATTCCCATGTGGTACTTCAGATCACTAGTATGCTTAAAAGAAGCACCACAATCATCACACTTGAAAGGTTTCTCTCCTGAATGTGTTCTCTTATGATCCTTCAGATTGCTAGAATAAGCAAAAGCAGCACCACAATCATCACACTTGTAATGTTTCTCTCCTGTATGTGTTCTCTTATGGTCCTTCAGACTGCTAGCACGCTTGAAAGAAGCACAACAATCATCACAAATGTAAGACTTCTCTCCTGTATGTCTTAGCATAAGACGCTTCAAATTGCAAATTTGAATAAAAGAAGCACCACAAGCATCACACATGTAAGGCTTCTCTCCTGTATGTGTTCTCTTATGTTTCTTTAGACTGCCAGTTCCAGCAAAAGAAGACACATTTTCTGACATTTGACAACAGTTTTCATGTTTTACTGATGCTTTACAACTGTTTTCAACCATTCCTGATTCTGAGTTGCTGTCCCCTGCCATTTCTTGAATGATGCTACCCCCAGCTATGTCTACCATTTTACTGAAACTGTGACTCCTGTCCTCACACAAAACATCTGATAGTTCTTGTTTCACAACCTTCATGTCTATGCTGTCATATGTCCACTTTTGTGAATGCTCTTGTATGGAGAGGTAAGGACTACTTGGAGACCATGAGCAAGTTTCTGAAACACACCAAAGTAAATAAATAATAGCCTCATGAATATAACAGATATTGAACAGATGTGTATATGTAATCAAACAGGCCAACATCACAACTATAAACAATCAATTCTAAGAGAACGACAGATGGAGGAGAAGAATGATTAAGTGTTCATGTACGATATAAGTTGATGTATGATCTAGGCTGTTGTATGATCTAGGCTGATGTATGATCTAGGCTGATGTATGATCTAGGCTGATGTATGATCTAGACTGATGTATGATCTAGGCTGATGTATGATCTAGGCTGATGTATGGTCTAAGAGAAGTGAAGTGACTGTTTAAGTGTAAATTAACATATGAACAGGTGATGTATGTTTAATTTATTACTGACACTTTTCACTTATGAGGTCTATTTTAAGGGTAGTTATCTCTACTAAACAACATATAATCTCAAGCAATATTGATATTTCACTGCAGTCATAATTAGAACATGTTACCCTCCTGCCTGAAGCTAACATTTATGGTACAACTTGAGGTAACATATGAAAGAAAACAGCCTACGGTAGCATGTCAGTAAAAAAAACAAGTTGAGATGAGATGTCCGGAAAATAATCAATGTGGGGTAGCATGTCTGAGTAAAATAACTTTCTAGTGGGATGCCTAAAAATAAAACTTCCTCACTGTAACTCAAATTTTGCATTTCTGAATGCAGCTCAGTGTTAGTGGTCCTCATTGTAATTCATAGTTGTTGGTCCACCCATCTGCTGCAATGCACTGAACTCCATGAAGTGTTCACCTTCACATTAGATAGCAGAAACACCAGTTATTTAGATTAAACTCCTTGAGGACAAGGTTATGACACCACTGCTCAATGGCTGATGCTCACTGACTAGACTCGTATATTCATCATTATCATGTGCCTTGCTGGCTGGTGTAGACATTCATATCTCTCCACAGATCTCGGTCCCTGGTGCTCAGAATCAAATCTGCTGATGATATCCCACCATGCCACTGTCTCAGTCCATCCAGCATGCAATCATCACAGTGTTTTCCAATGCCCCTCTTCTCACCACATGACCAAAGAGTGATGTTTGTCTCCTTCTTACAGTTGTATATAATGTGAGGAGAAAACAACATGCACAGTGTTCTCACTCTCAAATAAAACTTAGCACCCTAAACTAGTATTGAATGGAAAATGTTTGTGCCATGAAAAAAATCCACATTATCTAGGAGTCACCTTTGATCATAGCCTGACATAGAAGACACAAGCTGAGAAAGATCCTAGAAGAGCAAGGCAAAGAATGACATTCATGAAAAAGCTTGCTGGTACAATGTGGGGAGCAGATGAGAAAGTTCTCAAGAAGGTATAAACTGGACGGGAGAGGCCAGTACTAGAGTACAGCTCTGCAGCTTGGGCAACAGCAGCAGAGAGTCCAAAATCAAGGAATGTTAATCCCAAAAGGAAGCCTGAAGACAACACCTATTAATGAACTAGAAAACAAATCACTTGTTTACAATCAATGCAGGATAGAAGAGATAGTAGAGCCCAGCAACAAGCAGAAAAATATAGAAGATCGACAGACACACGATGTATGAAAGGTTTAATGGTAATGGAAAGGGAAGACTGAAGCTAAGCAACTTTGTAGAAACTGCAAAAAAGAAAGATTAGGACAGATCCTATACTTAACTTATCAGCAGTCAACCCCATTTACAATGCACACAAGCTCCCAGCTTGAAGACAGCAGCAACTGCCTGAGATGATAGCAAATATTCCTGGTATTAAGAAAAAGAAGACTCAGAGTGAAACAGAAAGAAGAAATATTGCCCTAAACTACATAAAGGAACATTACTCAAGTAGCACTTGGACCTATGCATATACAGATGGATCAGCCAAAAATTCAACAGAAAATTTAGGGAGCAGGAATTTTCCTAAATCTAAACAATGGAGTGAATAAAAACATTCAGTGGCAACTGGAAAATTCTCAAGTAACTTCAAAGCAGAAGTTGAGGCTTTGAAAACTGCAGTGGAAATGCTCTTGATGGAGGAAAATAAAGAGAAGCAAATAGCTATCTTCACAGATGTAAAGTCAGCTGTCTCAATACTGAAGAGCAAAAACAGCAAAGAAATAGCTGACCCAAGAGCAGCACTCCATGGACAATGTCAGAAATCCAAAAAAAAAGTTGTAATACAGCGGATCCTTCTTCTGCGTTCATCTGGAGAGTTTTTTTCGGACGTAATTGCATTGTGCCTGTTTGCTGCAGAGTTGCGATACTGTGCCTTTAGACCAGAGGTTCATAAACCACGGCCCGCGGGCCACTTGTGGCCCACCAGCTGTAAGAAAGTGGCACATGAGGCCTCGTTGTTTAATATAATATGTTTTAATAATTTAAAACAATGCAGTCGGAGCGCCCGGTCAGTGTGCGATAATTTACTCTGCTCGTGGTTGTTATGCTTATATTCTTATATATTAACGAATGCGCCTGTTCAGTTCACAACGAAACGTTATGAGGTTCCTATATCCCAGCCTTGTCAACCAATCAGAGTGCGCAAGGCGCCATGTTGTCATCTGTTATGACGGTGCTCCGGATTTGACGGGTTAAAAGTCTGGATGCCTACCATTATTGGAAGTTTCTTGGCAGCACTATATTAAAATATCATTGTATCATTCACCAAGAAGCTCTGTGTGGAACGACTTCAAATCTGAAACATGTCATGAGGATCATGGAACGGCCTCTAGATATAGAGGTTAGCTGCGAATACCCAATAAGCAGCCATGGACCAACTGGTGGTGGGCACAGAGGGCGGGGCAGGAATCTCAGGGTGGGATCAGAGTTCCTTAGAAAATACCTCATATGCTCGGAGACGTGCCTGCCAAGCAAGTCAGGGGCGCTCTAACCCCTCCCCCGGGTAGGTGGAACCCATTAGCTTTGGACAGCAGTCCATCTAGGAGATAGAAAACTCTAAATATAAACCCCCAAGTTCAAGGTGGACCAGTGTGCTGAGGCTCTGGATGGCTATGGGTAAACTGGTCATGAACGTTGGACATCTGGCAGGCATGCGGGGTGGCACCAGGCATATGGACTCCTGTGGGACATCCCCTGCCTCTTCCCTAACAAGCCGGCAATGCTAGGGCGACCGGTTATTACCTGCAATTTCCAAACTCTGCTTATGGAATTAATTAAACAAGGGAATCGTCGCCGGAGCTTCGGAGCGTGTGCTCTGCGCTTGACACATCTTTCAGAGGCTAGCAAAGAGAGAGTGAGGAGGAGAAGATGAGGAAATGATGGGAGAAGAAGGCATAGAAATAGGAGGGCAGGCGCCAGGAAAACAAGACGAAAAGTGGAGAGACTAGGTTTCAACCATGTAAGAGTGGGATCCTGAATTGTCGTAGCGCCAGGCAGAGAGGTCCTGTATTGGAGAGGCTAATATATGATTTTGATGTCCTCATGCTCCAGGAGCTAAATACAGACAAATACCATTGCCCTGGGTACGCCAGTTATATAAACCCTACTGGGCAGAAGAGACATGGGCAAGGTCTGCTGGTGAAGGAAGGAGTGAAGCATGTGGTAATTGACTTAAGCCAGTGGAATCACAGTGCAAGAGAGGTCCAGGGTATACAAATGGAGATTGGTGGCTTAAGGCGATGCTAACCTTAAAAAATTTAATTCCATAATACTTAATTTCTATGTTCTTTTATGATATAGGGTTTGATATTAAAGACTGCTGATCGATAAAATATTGTCAAATTGACTTTGCACTTAACGATTGCTATGGAAACCAAGATAAACAGCGGCCATCTTGAATTTCTTAATGTACCTCTAAAACATTTATGTTTTAATGTACAGGCTAAATTCTTTGTTTTATGTGTAAATAAATAGACCCTTTACAAGTTTAGTAGAAAATTTTAATGATATCTCTTTGCAGTTTTTTTTTTCAAAATGTGAAAATGGTAATGACATTTTTCATGACATTTTTTTTTTTTTTTTTAGTATAGCACAAAAATTAAAATGTAATTTTCAAAATTAATCTACTCACAATGTAAGTGATATAATAAAGAATATCTCTGCAAAGTTTGAGTGAAATCTAACAAATAGTTTTTAAAACAATTGTACTTATGTATAAAAAACTGGCGAAATGAGAAAACGGGGAAAAACTAATTATTTTTTTGTTTTTTATTACTAATGAACTCTTTTACAGAGAAAAAAAGTGTAAAACTGGACATTGAGTGTTAAAATTGTCCTGCTGAATATGCAGGACCTCCCTCCAGAGCATGCAGCTCACCTTGTCTCTTTAATTTGGCCGCTCGTACAGTGTCGCGTCTTTTAGTTTATTTGTCCTTCTTGTACTTCAGACTATTTCTTACTTGCTTCTGCATCCTAAATGTTCCTAGTCTCTGCATATGCAGGCCTGTAGAAGGTCCATAAAACTGGGCAGTGTCTAGGGCAGCAGCAGCTCCAAAGTTGAACTCTCTTGCTGCAGTTACAACTGCAAACTGAACGCGCTTGCGAGAGGCAAAGTTGTCTTTAGTGCATCGAGCCCATATCAAGCTGTGTAAACACTCATTTGAATTCTGAGTTTGTCCTGACACACATCTACTAAGTAGTTTTGTTTAGTTTGCGCAGTGCTGTTCCAAGGCGTTTACTGACATGGTTGATACACTTCTCTTTGTCTATCTGAATGTCATCCCCATATGGTTTGATCTTGGTAAGTTCCGCAAATGTTTTGGTGTCACCATCAGAAAGTATTGACGTGTAGCGAAGTTTATGACGGGCCACAGACCGTCGCCACAGCACCCTTGCAGCCTTCACCTCCATCATTCCAGCAGATCCTGTGAAATTGTTGTCACAGTTTAAAAGATGTTCTGCCTTCCATGTTGCAAATTCATCTGGTTTGTCCCTGGAAAGTCTTACCAGTGGTTTCACACACCTGGCAATATGTGGACATAACATGGGCATCTATGCAAACTCCTGTAAGAACATCCACTGCACAGCCAACTCCAATGTGGGATGTGTGGCCTCTAGTCAGTCAAGTGCCATCAAAGCTGACACTAATATCTAGCACATCATTGTCATGTAGAGTTATGCCTGACTGTTGTGCATGAGCCTGTCGAACATACTTTACGGTTTGAGAAAAAAGTGTCCTCCAGATCTTCTATCTTTGAATATAGTTTATTCGCTTTGCTGTGAAATGTTTTGTGATGAATACCTTGCAGGTTTATATTTTCACAAAAATTATTAAATGTTGTTGCACCCATCCCACAAACTAATGCTGAATATACTGACTGGCTGTTGACAGCAAAAGATCTATCCCCATCATTACTTTTTTCAGATAGGTATCTTCCACACACTACTTCTTCACAACAAGAGCAGTAAACCTCTGCATACACAGCTAATCACTTGCCTTTCTTGCTGTCAGTTTTCAAAATAAAACTATCATTTTTACAAACTGGACAACATAACAATTTGATTATTGCCTCAATTTCTGAACAATCAACTATTGACTATTGCTCTGTGATCCCGTTTTTGATATCCATTGTCGTCACCAGAATCATACTTGCTGCTAGTGGATGTTGTGTATTTATACGTTTCTCTTTTAAATTGGCTTCGGGTAATAAAAGAATCACTTCCACAACTTTGAGAAGAACACGATAGCACTGATTCATTCAGATTCACTGTCAAAACACTTGGATTTGGAAGTGGCATGTGCACTTTAGCTGGGTCGCTTTCAGTAGTTTCAGAATTGTCTGTATCATTTACGACGTTCTGATAGGCTTTTCGCTGCTTACGAGCATTTGCGAGGTGTAGTCTGAGAGATTAGATACGTTGAATGGATGACTGGATGTTAAATTTCTTAGAACGAGGCATATTTCAATGCGTGTCAGTCTGTCGTCAACAATGAACTTTCAGCACGTCGCCAGGTGTAAACAACACAAAGCCGCCATTTTGGAAACCCACGTGATCAATTTCAGCCATCGGCGAACGCGGATTGCTTACGATGTTCCATATATGGAAGTTTCCGGAAGATGATAGACACGAATAAACCCGATGTACACAGAAGAGCTTCCGATTAGACGAACTCGGAGTATCACGAACAGTTACGGAAGTTCACGACCTTTCCAGGGATACCTTACACGCGCGTGTCGTGTTTTCCTGAGATATCGTTGCTAGGATTTGAAAACCGACAATTTCGCAACAATTTTCAATAATTATACAATTTGACACAGAGGGTGGGTTCAGTAAATTATGAATATTACATAAAAATAACAGTTTTTAAACAAAAACAAGTACAGAATCTGATAGAAGACATGATAAGGTGTCTAAAAATGAACTATTCCAAAAATAGCCAAGTTGACAAAAAATCGATGTTTTTACTGCCGCACATCGCCTTAAGTTGGAACATCATAAATGTATATGCCACAGTGGACTGTTTTGTCGGAAAGGAACAATGGGACTGGCTTAAGGAATTGGAGGAATTACAAGGTGATAGGCTACTCATATGTGGAGACTTAAATGCGAGGAGCAGAGACTGGGACAGTAGTGGAGAAAACTGACAGGGAATTGCCCTTGCAGATGCCATGGTGGACTCCGATGTGGTCTGCATAAATGATGGTAGGCCGACTAGAATGGCAATGAGGCCTGGCGATGCAGACACAGCTATTGACATGGCACTCGTCTCCCAGTCATCAGTCCTTGATGTAAAGTGGACTGTTCTGAATGACCGTGGGAGTGATCACATGCCATGCCCAGTCCTGATCTCTAAATCCAGGAAAGGTAAGGCTGGGAGAGCGCGCAAGACCTTCGGGTATGAGTGGACCAATAGCCTTCTTAGACGCCTCAGACAGGGGGCTTGCAAACAGGCTGTTAAAACTCCTTTTTTGCAGCCCCCATGGTGGACCCCAGAAGTAGACCATGCTTGGAAAGCAAAGAGAGCTGCAGTGAAGCAGCTAAGGAAAGTGCGACAGACACTCCGAAGCTCACGAAGGAAGTGGAGGAAGTGGACACAGTGGAAAATGTCAAGAAAGACAAGGTGGAGATCTTCAAGCGCTGTGCTGCAGAGGCCAAAAACAAAAAATGGGAATGTTTCATGAAGGAGATTGGAGGTGATAAAACACTGCATAAATTCTGGAAACTGCACAGACAAATACAAAGAAAAGACTGGCCTATGACAGTGGGAACAATTTATAGAGATGATGGTGTGCGTGTGACAACAGACAAAGAGAAAGGGAGGAGGGTGGGGGGTCGTTTCTCCAGAGATTTTTAGAGCAGACCAATCATAATGATGCGGACACCAGGGATGCAGTTAGAGAGTAATTATCTGGCACCATGAATGAATATGCATTATGAAGACATCATACGGGTTGAAGATGTTAAACACATTTTGAAAAAGGCAAAAGACACGGCACCAGGGCTCGATGGGGTCAGGTATGGCCACATGAAGGGTTTGCGCGAAGCAGACCTGGAGATGACCGATTGCTTTAACCAGACTATTAGGACAGCATCAGTACCACCGAATTGGGTGCACAGCTATCTCATCCCTCTCCCAAAACAATTCAAGGATCATTAAAAGCTTAGCGGCTTTAGGATCATCACCCTTCAAAATACATTTGGAAAGGTTCTAGAGAAGATAGTCGCTGTCAAGCTGCAAGAGTTTTTGGAAAGGGGGAAGCTTCTTCCAAGAGGCCTGGGGAGCAACAGGCCAGGAAAAAATACCTGTTCAAATAAGCCACTTTTGCCTTTGATGTTTATGAGGGGTTCCAGAGCAGACAGGAAACGATGGCGGCAGCGCTTGATCTCGAGGATGCGTACAATAGAGTTCGATATGATATTTTGATGACCGCACTGATGGAGAAGGGTGTCAATCCCTGGTTGGTGAACTGGAAAGCAGCCTTCCTGCATTCTCGTCAGGTTGCTCTCCGTCTGGGTGCATGGACCTCGGAGCCACATATTTTAACCCCGGGACTGCCACAGGGATCTGCAATCTCACCGGTGCTCTTTAACGTGTAAACGAACAAGACTGCAAACCTAGAAGTTCCAGGGGTTGGAAGGATACTAACATTTGCAGATGATATTCTTGCATATAGGCAAGGGAGAGATAGGGAGCAAGCAGCCCAGGAGCTACAGGCGACAGTAGACAAAGTGATTGACTGGTGCACTGAAATGAGTGCTGTCATCCACCCAGAAAAGGCAGCTGTTTTGTGGTGCTCTCTGGACAACAGAATTGTGAGAGCTGATGTCCCAAGCCTCGTGATAGATGGTAGAAACGTCAACAGAGAGAACAAACTGAAGTATCTGGGAATCACATTTTACAGGAGCCTGTCCTTCAAGGACCATATGGAGATGGTTGTGACAAGGTCTCAAAAGGGACTCAATGCACTTAAAACTATAGCCGCAATGGGAGCAGAGAATGCTTTTCACACTATACCAGCACTTGATCCTCTCAGTGATTGATTATGGACTAGGACTGCTCACTGTCTCAAAGAGTCAACTGGAGTCATTAGAGCGCATACAGAACGAAGCTATGCGAGTCATTCTGGGATGCACCAGAGACACCCCAGTAGTGTGTATGCTTAACATCCTTGGTCTGCCGACTGTTGCTGGTAGGCTCAAGGTGATGCAGGCGATGGCATACCTCAGAGTAGTTGCTGACACAGATCACCTGTTGCATGAGGCGCTGGACGCAGTTAAGGGTCAGCAACTGATAAGAGGGAAATCATGGATGGCTCAGGCGGAGGATACGATCAGACAAGTGTGCCCCTTGGAGAACATTAGGCGAGGAGAGGAGTGGGTCAGAGTGCCAGCGGAGCAGTCAGACTTGTGCAGAGTTATAATCACATTGAACCGGGAGTGCAGGGAGTGGCCAGCAGGGGCCACATAAGTGGAAATCCAGCAACTAATTCAGGATAATGCTCGCTCGGGTAATGTGATTATCTACACAGATGGGTCGGTGTTGAGAGGTAGGAGAAGTGCATAGGGGTTCTTAGCAAAAGCTAATGGTCAACGTTTGGTGCAGGAGAGCCTGTCATATGATACCATAGCATCTAGCTTAAGAATGGAGGTGGAGGCTGTCAGTGCAGCTTTCCGATGGATAGAGAATACGATACACACATACATCGTGATTGTAACTGAGGAGGGAGGACAGGCAAGTTTCGGGCAGAGTGGATTGCTTCACTTTGGAGGTCACAGGTGGCAAGCATCGCCTGGATCTTTTCTCTGGGACATGCCGGTGTGCTGGGGAATGAACGGGTGGACAGATTGGCTGGCTCTGCCAAACTTGGTGGAGTAATGCGCATGACAAGGCAGACGTGGTTGCGGCCTTGTGGGAGCAGGTGTACACCTCGGAGGAGAAAATGGATCAACATGGTCTGGCAAGAATGAGACAGCGAGGAGTGATGAGGGGATCTGGCAGACGCTCGATGCTCAGAGGAAAGGCAAGATGGACATATAATCAGATTGCTACTGGCACTATCGGTGTTGGAACTCTTCGCTGGCTGCTGGGGATGGGGACGGAGTGCTTATGGGAATGTCCCGATTGCTGTGATGTCGGTTCTTAAATCAATCAATCAATCAATCAATCAAATCAATCATGAACAAAATTCGAAGCAAGGTGCTGAACAGGTGTTAGTTCAGATAGTTTCCATCAGACCTGAACGAGGAATACAGTGAGCTACTGTTACACTGTGATGTCAGATGGCTATCTAAAGGGAAAGTTCTGTCACATTTCTGAGCACTAAAAATAGTGTCAATCAGTTCCTGTCTGGAAAAAAAAAATGCATTGCCTACAGAATGGGAATGTCTGCTGAATGATGACTGGCTTAATGACCTGACATGTTGGGTGGACATCACGTCTCATTTAAACTCTTAAATGTGAGGATCCTGGGTGAAAAAAATCTATTCACAAATTTGTGCAATGACATTTCTTTATTTAAAATGAGACTACAACTGTTTATCGGACAGCTGACTGAAGGGACTTTAGAGGCGTTTCCAACTTGTGGTGTTAAAGAAATTTGACTTGTTACAGTACAAAGTAAAAGTTGAAAGTCTCCTGGATATTTTCAGTCGAGATTTCAAGAGTTCACAATAGAGGAGGATAATGTTGCCCTCTTCATAAATCCATTCGTATTTCTTAATGCCAAGCTCTGTCAATTACAGCAAAACCTTCAGCACGAACTAACTGATTTGAAATGCAATTCTGCACTGAAATGTAAATTTCTGGAGCTGCCTGCTTCATCTTCAGCTGATCATATGATTTCATTCTGGCGACTATTGCCTGTCAAACAATTTGAACACTTGCGTTCATTCACCCAGAGATACATTTGTCGCTTTGATTCAACTTACAGATGCGAGCAGTCATTTTTCCTCAATGACTGTCATACAAAAACAAGCAAGGTTCCAGACTCACCGACAGTAACCTAGCTGCGCTTATGACTTTGGGCATGACAGATTTGTGCCCAGACATTGATAAACTGGCATCTGAACTGAAGATACCGATTAAGAAGAACAGTTACAATTGTAAATTAATTACATTAACAGCGATTTTTGAAATTTTGATTGTAAACCAAACAAATGACTGCAATGTAGTATTGACACAGACTGCCTTTAAAGTTTTAGAATTTTGCTGACCAAAGTTAAGAAAGGTAAGAATGATATTGCATGACTTTTATAATTTTATAACATTGTGGCCTGCTAAACTACCGAAAATAGTAGAAATGGCCCTCTGCTTGAAAAGCTTGGGAACCACTGCTTTAGACTGACACATCCAACATCTGCAAGCATTTGCTGATCCGGTTAACCTTCCCGGGCAGTGGATCCCATCACATTGCAGTAAATCTGGAAATAAAGAGGCTGATAGATTGGCAAAAGAATGCGGATGACTACCTCAGCCTGACATAGACATAACCTATAATGAGGCAAAGAGGTTTATAAAAAGTACTTACAGAACAAAGGGGGAATCAGAGCATCCAGGCCACCAGAAAGATGATGCATATTACCAACTCGACCGAAGTGAACAAGTAGCAATCTTCAGACTCCGCACAGGACATAACATGCTGAAATACCACTTGTTCAATAAACTAAAGATAGGAGATACTGATGAATATAACTGTGGAACTGGTAAAATGACAGCTAGACAGTTGCTGCAGGAGTGTCCAATATATGCAGAACAGAGAAAGATATTTTGGCCCACACCTGCTTCATTTGCAGGACAAGCTCTATGGAGATATCAACAAGCTCAAGTTGACTGCAGCTTACTTTAACTATATTCAGGTTGACATCTAAAGGTGCATGAAGAAGATCTTAGCCTGCACAATTCATGCCACAGGTATGTTGGTGGCAAAAGCATCCCAGTTACGTGGAAAGTCTGAAATGAAAGCTCATTGCGTGGGCACCAAAGGTGGGAAAAGCATCCCAGTGGCACAATATTGCTTAGCTAGCAAATTCACTAGGTGGAAAGCCTGAATCGATAGCCCACTGTGTGGATGCTATCTGCAGACTGCATTCATCTGGTTTCGAGAGGAACAGCTTGTGGTGAACGGAAGGTCCAATATACGGAAGTGAAGCTAAGCCGCCATGTGCAATACGTGGCGATTCATTATTAATATTTTCCAACATTTTAACCATTTCATCATGTTTCACTTGATCAAATGCCTTGGTATAATCTATACAGCACATGTATATGTCTGTCTGTGTATCAACATATTAGTGCGTGTAATGAGTATATTGCATTATTTGTAACTTTTCCTTTGACATATCCATACTGTTCTTCACCAGTTTCCATCTTTATTTTCATTCTTGTTCTCATAATTCAGGGCAGGAAAAAAAGCGAGGAGCAGCCACCTTGGTGGAATTGTGAGGTGGAGAAGGCCTGGGTGGATAAGCGTAGTCTCTCATCTCATCTCATCATGTTCCTCTTGTACCTTGCAGTGTCGAGGTGAAGTATAAACTTTGTGAGAGTGCCCGATTATGGGCTTCATATATCGATATTCCCATGGACTCTGCTATTCCCTCCGTCCAACGTTTACGTGGTCGGCCTCTTCCTCTGTTTCCATCTGGTCTGTACATTATTGCTTGTTGTGGTATGCTGTTGACAGGTAACCTACTTGCATGGCCAAATCATTTGACTTGCTGCTTTCTGATAAAATCTAGTGCTGCTTTAACTCTCACTTTAGTCCTGATTTCTTCATTTCTGATCTTATCTTTTCTTGATAAGTTGAGTATTCTTCTCAGGAACCTCATTTCTGTTGTGATTTTTCTTTTCTCTTTTTCTGTCATTGTCCAGGTTTGGCATTGGTAGCATAGAGTTGGCTAGGAAGATTGTGTTGTAAAGTGCTTTCTTAGTGGTTATTGATACATGTTTGTTCTTTAGTATTGGTGCCATTTGTCCAATGAGTTCATTTGCCTTATTGCACCTATTTTCGATCTCGTCTTCTGATCTGCCATTTGATGATTGAAACTCTTTACTTGTTCCAAGGAATGTTCGTTTAGGTGAATTATTGTTGTTTGTTCTTCTTTAGTTATAGTCATTACCTCTGTTTTGCTTGTGCTAATTTTCATGTTATGTTCCCTACACATTTCGTTTAGACTATTCATTTGGTCTTGTAATTCAGCTTCTGATTTTGCTATCAGTGCTTGGTCGTCCGCAAACAGGAGTTCTCTAATGGTTAGATTTGCAGATGGTTCTTCTTCTGTGTTCTCGTTTCTGTCTCTGTTTGGCTGGTTTCTTTACATATGTTGTCTATATATGTTATGAACTAGAGAGCGGACAGGACACAACCTTGCCGTACTCCAGATCTTATGGTGAAGGGTTCTGAGTGTCCTCAAGTTGCTCTCACTATGCATTCACTGTTGTTGTATAAACTTCTACATAGGTTTGTTAGATGTGTACTCACACCATATTGTTTAAGGATTTCCCACAGCTTGTTTCTATCTACTCTAATGAATGCCTTTTTCTTGGTCGACAAAGGCTAAGTAGAGTGTTTCATTGAATTCAATTGATTTTTCTATAAGTTGTCTAAGAGCAAAAATGGCATCTGTGCATCCTTTGTTTTTTTTTAAAATCCAAGCTGTGTTTTGCTTAGCTGGGGTTCTAAATTAGTTCGTAATCTTTTTTCTAGAATTTTGTCAAATATTTTCCCAGTATGACTCAACAGTGAAATGCCTCTGTATTGTGTGCAGTCTCTTTTGCTGCCTTTGTTTTTCCAAATTGGGATAATTATGGCGTTTCCCCAGTCTCGTGGTGTCTGTTGTTCTACCCAAACATGATTGAATAGTCTATGTAGCCAAGCTGTTCCTACATCTCTTGCTGCTTTAATTAGTTCATTTGGTATTTCATCCTGTCCCGGTGATTTGTTAAATGGGGCTAATCTGATGGCTTCTATAATTTATTCTTTTAGTATGTCTAGTTCTAGTTCTTCGGTGACATCTGTATAGGTCTCTTGAATTCCTGTGACATCAGATGGGATTGTCAGGATCTTCTATTAGGCTCGTTGGCTAACACATGTGAGACAGTACAAGTACAACGTGATTCGACGTAAGACACAGCAACACAAGTTCTACGGATTTATTACCACATTAAATACATAACAATAGTTACAGCAATGTACAACATATAACAACTCACAACCACAATACAGCTCATAGGTCTAACGCTCACGATATCAGTCGTTCAGCTCACAACCACGGAGATTCACACAAACGCCTTGCTCTCGACACACACGTCCGTTCAGATGTCCAGTCCCAGCTTGGTCTGAGATTAACACACACTGCCCACTGCCTCTCGTGGGGTCACGTGGCTTTGCGTGCGTCTGTCGTCAGCGCTGGTCGCGCTGTCAGGTAAGAATCTCGCCAGCCGACAACTCTTGTCCGCCGGGTGCCGTAACGATGTTGCTGTGCACTTAGGCTCTGACATTCTCCCCGGGTACTTCAATGAAAGATGCCATCTTTCATTCATGATGTATGTATATACTGGGGTAGTGTTAATTTCATGTCAGAGACTACTCTTTCCCAGTGTTATGCATGAAAATACATATAAGGCATAGAAATATATACAAAAAAAATGTAAGTTGCATTGAAATGACACATGAAGTACAATTTTTAACACAATTCAGGTTTCATCCCCCTGATGCCTGGTTACCTTCATTGCAATAATACCCAGTCAGATCAGTAGTACCAGCTTCACGCATCTACCTCGCAGCTTTTTGAAAAAAACGTAATAATATGATTGTTTTGCAACAACCATCTAGCCAGACTGAAATACGGCCTTGTATTAGTCGTATTAAACACTTAAACTCTGCCCTCATTTGGTCAGGAGCTCTTATGTTGGTTTGCAATGTTGGCAGCTCTATGACATGCTTGGTGGACGCCTACCTGCTGTGCCAAACATTTGAGCAACAAAATGTCTATCTATACAATATACATTAATGAATATGTTTCAAATTATGGCCCTTGATGTAATTCACAAATGCAAGGGAAGTAATTATGACATTTAAGAAATTCCATACATTACAATAATTATTTAATTTCTTAGCGTCATTGCTTGACGTTTCTTCATATTAACGAGAAAAAGTCGGTAATATGAATACATTAATCAAGATATGATTCTAAGATTACACTAATCAAAATAAATATGTACCCAATTGGTATATTATATTTTATAGATTCGAAAGGATTTTACAAGTGTCATAAATTTTTGGAAATTTGTACATAGTCTGCTAATTATGTTATACTTTTTAAATTATACCGGAAATGCACACGAAACGAAAAATTTGGTTGATGTTACATTTTCTAAACACAAATGATCCGGTTTTATTTCGGAATGGATAGTAGAATGTTCTCACAGTTCGTGTCTGATGTTATAGTATGACAACGGATTATGGTGGAATGTTCTTCTTTCCGATGCGTTCTCACGTCGAACAATTTGGATCACATTCGCTGTAGAGGTGGTGAAGGAGTCAATGTTCGGTCTACATTTGCACATGTTAAAATATCACGGTGAAAACAAAATCACCCACAAATGTCACAATGGTAAAGTTCGCTTATGATAATTGGTTAAGCGTTTGTGACACTGTTGTTGGTGTCTATATACAATTAATATTGTTCTCATTCTAACACACACTACACAATTATACTACACTCATTACATGACTTGATTAAAATAAGTATATTATACATGTCGGTCTCCAAACCGTATCACAATTTTGATTATAGACCTTACACAGTAGGTGAATGGAAAAAAATTTCACTCATTGGTGGCTGTGTTGGGCTGAGTGTAATATTACACAGTGCACTCAGACATTGCTTTCTGGGTCTGTCGGACAACGGGACAAAAGGTCGGCGATTGTATTCATTCTGCCGGGAATATGGCGAACTTCAAAACTGAAATTCTGAAGCTTCAAGGACCAGCGAGCAATCATGTTATTTGATGGTACTGTGGAATTGATATACCTTAATGGACTGTTGTCAGTTTCGATGATAAAGTGACGTCCTAGAAGATATTTGGACAGCTTCGTGACACTTTCTACTAAGGCCAATGCCTCTAATTGCGGAATGGACCAGGCCCGCTCTCGGGGTCTTAGTTTTCTTGATAGAAAACAGACGGGATGCAAGATGTCGTTGTATTCCTGCAAAAGGACTGCACCGATCGCAATGGAGCTAGCATCTGTTCTCAATCTGAAAGGTAAACGAATGTTGGGCAATTTAAGGATGAGATTAGGTGTATTCTTATCAGAAAAGTGTGCCAAAACTTTATCAAATGCATTTCGTAGGCATTCATCGTTTACAACTTTTTCGGGTTTATTCTTGGTTAGTAAGTTAGAAAAAACCTCAGTCAGTTCTGAAAAATCCGGAATAAAGTTTCTATAATAATTAATAAGTCCCAACAAACTGCGGACTTGTTTCTTATTTGTTGGAAGTGACAGTTTTAGAATTTTTGAGACAATTTTGTTGTCTGTCATGACAAAGCCATTGGATATTCTGTACCCCAAAAATGATATCTCTTGGTAAGCCATGCTCACCTTTGAAGGCTTCACTGTCAGTCCGTGCTGTCTGATACGTTCTAGTGTCTGTTCCAGTATCTTTATATGTTCCGTCATTGTCTCTGTATGGACACAGATGTCGTCAATATAGGAAACTATATTAGGAATGTCAGATAGGAGAAGTCGTGTCATGCGTACAAATGTGGCTGGGGCATTGACTAGCCCAAATGGAAGTTTGCACCATTCGTACAGTCCCCAAGGCGTGGCGAAAGCTGTTAGATGTCTGCTGTCTTCATGTACAGCAATCTGCCAGTAACCTTTAGCCATGTCAAGGGTCGTGAAGAACTTAGCGTCAGTCAGTTCTGTCAGGAGATCGTCCGTATTTGCCATTGGTTCAAGATCTAAAACAGTTATTTTGTTCAGTTTTCTGTAATCTATGCAAAGTCGTATTGTGTTGTCCTTTTTCCGTACAATGACCATGGGTGAAGAGAAGTCTGAAAGGGATCGTCTGATGATGTTGTGTTTTTCTAAGTTGATGATTTCCTGATGTAGTTGTTCCTTGTAATGTAATGGTATGGTGTATGGTCTGCATCTTATGGGTGTGTTTGATGTGAGTGTGATGTGATGCTGTACTAACTCTGTTTGTCCTGGGTTGTCTGAAAAGATGGTGTTGTACTCTTGTATCAACTGTTTGCACCTGTTTGTCTCTGCTTGACTTAGGTTTGGATTGATCTTGATCTCCTTTCAAGCAGTTTGTCGTGTCTAATGTAGGTGTTGGAATCTCGTCGCTAGAATCGTCATCTTCGTGATCTATTATCACGGTGCAAGCTGTCGTATCGTCTTGTTCGTTGTCTCTGTTGAAGTATGGTCTTAGCATATTGATGTGAAATATTTTGTGTTTGTCTTTTATCAGGATTTCGTAGTCAACAGGAGAGATTTGTCTTGTCACTTTAAAAGGTCCCTGCCAAGAATCTGTCAGTAGCTGTCTGTCACTAGGTAGTAGTAGTAGAACGTCCTGTCCAGCTGTCAATGTTATAGTCCTGTTACCTTTGTCTGCGTATTGTCTGTAAGTAGCACCAGATAGTTTTAGTGCACTTTTAGCAATTTCACATGATTTCATTATCCTTTCACGCAATGATGTTACATACACAAATGATGATATGGGTTTCAATACTGGAGTGGACTCAGTTAGCATTTGGTGATAAATTGTTAATGGGCCGCGTGGTTTGGCACCATAGATGAGTTCAAAAGGAGAGAAACCGGTACTAGAATGTGGTACCTCGCGATAAGCAAAAAGGACAGCTGGTAAGTATAGATCCCAGTTATTGGGGTGATCTTGAGTTACTTTGGCTAGCATGTGCTTCAGATCCCCATTAAGCTTTTCTATTAATCCCGCTCGAGTGAGGATGATAGGGGCTATTGAAGACTTGCTTCACTCCTAACATTTTAGTGAAAGCTTGAGTGGATGCGGCGATAAATTGAGTGCCTCTATCAGATTGGATAGTATCTGGAAACCCAATTCTGGAGAAAATATGGAAGAACACTTCCATGATATCGTTGGCAGTAATGTTCTTTAACGGAATCGCCTCTGGCCAGCGACTACATTGATCAATAATTGTTAGAATATATTTATTCCCTCTAGTTGTTGTATGACTAAGAGGGCCCTACAATGTCAACTGATAATTTTTCAAAAGGTCGACTGGCTAAGTCAGTGACTTGTAACTTTGCCTGTGGGTGTTTACCTTTCTTTACAAGTTTCTGGCATGTATCACAACTTCTGCAATATGTTTTTATGTCATTACAGAATTTTGGCCAATGAAACTGTGTCAAGAGTCTTGACCTGGTTTTAACATATGCCATATGACCTGCAAAAGGTATATCGTGAGCAAGATGTAAAGCTTGCTTGCGATACGTAGTTGGTAACACAGTTTGCTTTGTTGTAACGTCACCTTTGGTGTAGTACCTGGTGAGTATATCATTATATAAAGCAAAATGCCATTTAGCATTTTTCGTTACTCTTGGCTTTTTGCCGATCAGGTCAAAATACTTTGACAGTGAAGGATCAGCTTTTTGAGCTGTTATGAATGTTTCCTTCATCGAGTCACTAGGTGGTACTTCTGGGCTAAGCATTTGAATAGCCTCAGTTTGGTTATTTTCATCTTGCACTCTAGCAGTAGCTCTTGTTACTGCGTTCACACACTCAATGACATCAGATGATGATGGAATGATATCGTCAATGATGTGATGAGAACTTAGTGCTGCATTAGCTAACATACA
Organism: Cepaea nemoralis; assembly: GCA_014155875.1. Lineage (NCBI taxonomy): Eukaryota > Metazoa > Mollusca > Gastropoda > Stylommatophora > Helicidae > Cepaea > Cepaea nemoralis. Next base: position 29,577 of record JACEFZ010009633.1, on the reverse strand, counting down.
TTCAACTGGTGATATGACATTTTCAATGACATTTGGTGGTGATGTGTTATCAATAATACATAGTGATGTTATGTCATGGTTATGATGTTTGTCATTCACCTCCGGTAAATTTCCGATGATTATATCGCACACTGGGTTTGTAAGTGCTGCGACTTTTACTTTCCCGGTGAGGAATGGTGTTTCGATGTATGCCCAAGCTAATGGATATTTTTCAATATTGCCTGAAAATGTTCTACATGTGATGTGTCTACCTGTGTAGTCTGTAGGTGTTATGAATGTTGTTTTCAGGCCAATAAGTGTACTCCCGGTGTCGCGAAGTACTGTAGCAAACTTGCCATTAACGTACCCGTGATAGATGTCTAACTTGCCTTTTGAGTCTATTACTAAGTTACCTTCCTCATTAGCAATAGGGATGGCGTGCCCGCATGTTAAGATACCATTTTCAAAGAAGGTATTACAGACAGTGCATGTGTTGGAACTAAATACGTCACAAGCCTGTGCTGCATGTACAGGATGTTTTTCTGTATTTTCGTCTTCTGACGCTGAACTATCGAACAAGGCGGCATTGGCTTTGTTGGTCATATGCCTGCCTTTACAATCCATGCGATGGTGACCGTACGCCTTGCAGAGAAAACATTTACGTAAGCTTTTGAACGATTTACGTTCTCTGTCTTGTCTGTTTACCATATTTTGCAAGTATGTTTGGTACCCTGGGTTTTTATCGCACATATCGTTCAAATAATGAGACATTTTACAATGAACACAATGTCTAAATTTTTCAGAGGTAGGCCTGTTTGGTTTTTGCCTACTATAGTTTTTCTCATAGTTGGCAGCTGCTACCCAGTTACTGTCAGTAGCTTCAGTGGCAAAACACTGTTTATTTGCCGTATAATAGGCCGACCCACGTCTTTCCATTTCTTCCACACTTGTGCATTCATTCTCCTGCAAGAACTTAGAAAAAGATGTTGGGATAGAAGAAATAACTTTATCTCGAATAATGAGATCTTCTAATTTATCATAATTTTTGTTAATTTTGGCTGATGAAATCCATTTGCTGAAAATGTCTCGGACTAAACAGAGGTAGTCAGAGAACGTTTGAGTTGATTTTGGACTCAGTTTACTGAATTGTTCTCTGTACCCTGCTTCATCTAACATGAAATGTGCCATTATTTTTGATTTAATGTAATGGTACTCTTTTCTGAGGTCTTTGGGGATGGTTTCAATGACTTTCAGAGGTTCCCCAGATAGACTCCTCATATATAAAATATTCCATTCTGAAAGTGGAACCTGGTAATGTTCCATTAAAGTCTCAAAATTTTGGGTGAAGGCTGCTATGCAGTCACCGGAGGTATAGTTACGAACGATACCTTGGTACTTTTTATACTGGTTTTCTTTTTCCAGTCTTTCAGATTTCTTTGATTCTTTATTTATTGCAGTCTCAGTGTCCAGTTGTTTCATTTTCAACTGTAATTCTAGTTCTTCCCTCTTACTCTGAGCTGCTATTTCTGCTTTCTTAAGTTCACTGTCTATCTCAGCTTGCTTTAGAGCTGTTTCTGCCTCTACTTGCTTGGCAGCTTTTTCAATCTCTGCCTGTTTCAAGGCTGTTTCTGCCTCAGCTTGTTTTGCAGTCATTTCTGCTTGTTTTAGAGCTCTTTCAGCTGCTCTATCTTCGCGTTCGGCAGCTTTTTCTTGGACAAGTAGGTATTCTGCGTATTTCTTCTCACTCCATTGTGTTAATTCATCACCTTCCAATTTTAATTTTAAACCCATATCGATGAAATCAAATAATGACGACATGATGGAGAAAATATGTCAATGAAAATCAACCACACAAAATATATTATAAATGGTTAGTAGAAAAACAACTTACAATTGATTCGACTATACGATGCGTGCCCACTAATGCATACGTAAAGTTAAAGTAAAGGAAAATATACTCAAGTGCCCTTGGATATGGTGACGAAAGGTTGGGCAATCGGGCTAGAAAACTGTAGGGTCGTACTTCGGAACCACTAATGACCTCTACGGCAGGGTTACGGATGGTACGCAAAAACCTGCTTTGTTTTTGGAGAGAAATAAGTTAGCGTGTGTTTGTTGGTGTGTGCTTGTAAGTCACTAAGTGTTGATTAGGTTTGAATGGCGTTGAGTATAATTGTATGTCGTAAATTTGTCGTGAACAGTGTTTCTTTCAACAGAAGTTACACTCTTTCCAAAACTCTTTGCGTTCCACAAACTCAATACACAAAAACAATCTATCTGTATTTGAACACTCAATAACATTGATGACACATCACTTACATCAAGATGACATTCAGTAAGGACAAAGACATCAAGTTTACAAGATGGCGACAAGGTCAAAATGGTGGCAAAATCACAAGGTTGACACGGTCAAACGATGACAATTTTCACAAATTACAAATGTTTAACACGTTTACAGGATCAAACAATATGTACTGTACATTTACTAATGATCTGAAACATATTTAGACAATGTAGTAATGGATCACACTGAGACTTTTCCGATCACATGTACATCACTATAACCTTGACAAATTTTACAAGTACAAGAATTATAGTTTTAAATCACAAAGACGAACAACACACGTCTAAATATATTAGGTTCTTAAATAAAGACGAGCAACCCACGTCCACACATGTCAGGATCTTCTATTAGGCTCGTTGGCTAACACATGTGAGACAGTACAAGTACAACGTGATTCGACGTAAGACACAGCAACACAAGTTCTACGGATTTATTACCACATTAAATACATACCAATAGTTACAGCAATGTACAACATATAACAACTCACGACCACAATACAGCTCATAGGTCTAACGCTCACGATATCAGTCGTTCAGCTCACAACCACGGAGATTCACACAAACGCCTTGCTCTCGACACACACGTCCGTTCAGATGTCCAGTCCCAGCTTGGTCTGAGATTAACACACACTGTCCACTGCCTCTCGTGGGGTCACGTGGCTTTGCGTGCGTCTGTCGTCAGCGCTGGTCGCGCTGTCAGGTAAGAATCTCGCCAGCCGACAACTCTTGTCCGCCGGGTGCCGTAACGATGTTGCTGTGCACTTAGGCTCTGACAGGGATGTTGAGAAGTTGTTCGAAATACTGCTTCCATCTTATTAGGATTTATTTTTGTTCACTTATTGGTTCTCCATTTTCGCTGTTAATTATTTCAGCGTTGTGCTGTAAGGAAATGGCAAACCGCCAAGAAGAACAGAGTTGCCCATCCTGGTCCCTGCTTGGACTTAGAAAGAGAGATGTGTGCAAAAGTAAGCTATTTAAAAAAACTGGTTAAGGTGGTTAAAAGTGAAAAATGGGCAGAGGTATGTCAAAGAGTAAGCAAAGACAAGCCACTGAAATTGTTCTGGCGACTACATACAAGCATGAGCGGGGTAGTCAAGAATAAGAGAATTTCTGACTTCCAAGGTGCTGACCTCATCTGGCAGAGGACTGACGAGAACAAAGGCAAAGCCCTATTCAAACGATATCTAGAGCAGAGCAACCAGACAGACATGAGAGGCTGAAATCTTGCCAAGGACGTCACCTCAGACAGGTGCAAGGCTCAGAACACTTTGGATGAAAACGGGGCTTAGTACGAACCCTGTTTGACCGTGCTATGAAGATATGCACCCAGGACACACTGACAGAGGAATTTGAAACTCTGAAGAATGCCTTAAACCTGAATGGGTACTCCACAGGATTTATAAAGCGCCACTGCCAACAGCCTAAACCGAAATCAGAAGTAACTACAGTCCCTAAACTCAAGGTATTCATCCAGCTAACCTTCCGAGGAGATGACGTAATGCAACGTCTGCAGGACCGACTCACCACAGCAATCGAGCGAACATTCTGTGCTGCAACTCTAGTCATCAGGTACAGAAACACACCGATCCCTGTCCCCGCAGTAAAAGAACCTGTAGCTTTGTACGCCAAATCAAATTGTATTTACCAATTTACATGTAGATGCGAGGCCATCTACATAGGCAGAACTGAGCGACAGTTACATTGCAGGGTTTCGGAACACATTCCGAATTGGGTGGACAAGATACTACACACAGAAGATGGTAGCCTAGGCAGGCCGACACACCAGAACAGTCCGGCTTCATCGGTCGGTAGACACGTGCTCGAGAGCGGTCACGTGGTTGAAAGAGACAGTGCCTTCCGTGTGTTGTTCAACACACAAAGTAGTCGATTGTTAAAGTTTGCTGAAGCTATAATAATCAACCTTCGTAAGCCGTCCTTGTGCAAGCAGAAAGACATGTTAGTCAGTTTAAAATTACCGTGGTAGACAATCGACATTACTGTGCGAACATGTGTATATTTCAGTTTGAAGGATTTATCTAATTAATTCACGTAAGTTGTGTGATTTCTGCAGCATGTACCTGACGAGATGCAGCGAAATATTCCAGGCAATAAATTGTGCAATCTATTGTTTGTGTCTTCGTTATTCAAACTTCGGATGAAGACACAGTGACAGTGAAAGAAATCAAGGCTGTGCTTCGACGATAAAAAAAAAACAGCGCTTCAGGGCCTGATAGCATAAGATACGATGACATCAATAGGTGTACTGACAACGAGATAGAGGAACTAGCAGACATGTACAAGTGGTGGAGGAGTGGTTACACAGCTATCTGATTCCTTTGCCAAAGCCTGGCAAAGACCACACAAAAATTCAGGGATATCGAGTTATAACCATGCAGAATACAATAGGCAAGCTGCTGGAGAAGTTAACTGCCAGGAAAATATCAAGCCAGCTAGAGAGGCAAGGTGTTTTCCCACCTACCCTGGGAGGGTACCGTCCAAAAAGAGAAACCTGGACCAATGCAGCAGTTTTTGCCCATGACGCCTATGAAGGTTTCCACTCAGGCGTTGAAACCATTGTGGCAGCGATTGATCTTGAGGACGCGTACAACAGAGTACCATTGGATTTTTTAATGCTTCAGCTTCTTGAACTCAAGATAAGTCCTTTCCTCCTGAGTTGGATCGCTGCAGCCCTCTTCCAACGGAAAGTAGTTTTTAGATGTGGCAGTTGGACTTCAGAACCAACAACAATATATCCTGGCCTACCACAGGGATCACTATTATCTAAAGCGCTGTTCAACAACTACACTGTGAGAATCACCAGCGAGCAGATCATGGGACCAGGGAGGACATTGTCATATGCCAATGATGTTTTAGTATATCGTCAGGGTAAGGATAGAGATCAGGCTGCTGCGGAACTACAAACTGAACTCAATCGCATAAGTACTTGGTGTGTTGAAGCTGGGGCAATGGTCAACCCAACAAAGACAACAGTGACATGTTTCTCTTTGAAATATCATATTGTCAACACTCCAACACCAACTGTAAAGCTGTGTTCAGAGACTGTGGAAAGAATGCAGGCAATGAACTACCTGGGGATATGTTTTGATCGAAGCCTTGCTTATATCAAGCACATAGACCACATAATAACAAAAGCCAAGCTGGGTTTGGCTGCTATGCGGGTGATGGGGGCAGCAAACTGTGAGCAGCGCCATTTATGTCTTCTGTACGAAGGGCTGGTCATGTCTGTTTTTGAGTATGCAATGGCAATCCTGACTCTCAGCCATAAGCAGATAGAAAGGATGGAAAGGATACAGAATGAAGCTATGCGCATTATTCTTGGATGTACAAGAGATACAGCATACAGGGCGATGCGCTACCTTCTTGATTTTCCAACTATTGAAGACAGACTACAAATTTGCAGAGCATGTGCCTACCTCAGAGTTAACGCAAACACACAACATCCACTGCACAGTGAAATTATGAAGGTGAAGTGCAGTAGGTTAAAAAGAGGAAGGTCATGGATGGGTCAAGCCGAGGACATTCTTCAAAAGGTATGTTCACTTGAGGACTTAGAACCTGGCGAGGAGTGAGTACAAGTGCCAACAGATTTCTGTATGTCTCTTTCAGTCTGCATCCAACTAGACAGAACATGCAGACAAGAAAATCCAGCTGCTGTGGAGGCGGAAGTACAAGCTTTGATTTTCGAGAATTCGTTAGACGGTGATGCTGTCATATACACAGATGGGTCGGTCGTCCGACATGTGAGAAGCTCATGGGCTTTTACGGCGCAGGCCGGAGGGAGAATTGTGAAGGAGGACTCTGGTGCTTTTGCTGAGACCACAAGTAGCCAGACTATGGAAGTCATTGCAGTAAGTAAAGCAATAACATGGCTCGAGACACAGACATTCACTAGGGCTTGTTTCCTTAGCGACTCAATGGGTATGTTCAAGAGGATAGAGATGGGGTGGATCCGAAGAGAGTGGTTGCTGTCTCTGGAGCGATCTCGGCTGGCAAAGATTAGTTTCATCTTCGTATCACGGCATGCGGGAGTACAAGGAAATGAGCGGGCTGACAAGCTCGCAGGTAATGCTACTGTGGAGGGCGGACGTGCTATGGACCAGGCTGATATTCTGAATGCTCTACGACAGTGGTTCTCAACCGGTGGGGAATTCCCCCCCAGGGGGGAATTTTGAGGTTTCCAGGGGGGGAATGAAGATTATTTCAAGATCGCGTTAATACAAGAACCGATTACGTGATCTTGTTTTTCCTTTCATACTTTACGCTTCTGTACGCATCACCCTTCTGAAATTCATTTTATAACGGTTGTAGATCCGCAAATCACATTTTATGTAGATGTCTAGACTTGTGTTAGTATGTGCTATTAAATTTAGCTTCAATTATTACGTATACTGTGTAGGGGCAGGGGGAAATTTTTAGGGAGGAAATACAAAGGGGGGGGTGGGGGGGGGGGGGAATGACGTTCTAAAAATATGGTGAGGGGGGGAATGATGTCCTAAAAATATGGTGAGGGGGGGAATGACGTCCTAAAAATATGGTGAGGGGGGGAATGACGTCCCTAAAATATGGTGAAGGGGGGAACGGACCAAAAAAGGTTGAGAACCACTGCTCTACGAGAAGTATGACTGTTGCGAGAAACAAGTGATGACTGTGATTCTACAACCATGGTCAGACTGTGAGAACTGCAAATTAAAAGAGGTGTTGCCAACCAAGAACACTACGCAGGAAGCCACAGAAGATTGATTAAACAACATAGAACTGGTGTCGTGAGCCGTTACACGCTGCGGGATTTGCTGAGGAAGGGATCCGAGCACTTATGGACTGAATGGTTAGATGTGCAATGAGGATGATCTGTCGACTAACTAACTAACTAACTTTCTAACTGACTGACTGACTGACTGAATGACTGACTAACTAACTAACTAACTATCTCATAATTCTGTGTAGATGTTTGGTGACATGGTTTATGAGATTGAGTGTACAAAATTCTTCATATTAAATGGCTTCTGGTATTTTCAGCAGAGCTATAAATACAGATGTCAGAATATCACTAGGAATGTATTCACTGTTGTAAATATTCACCATGTTAGCTAATATTTCTACTCCAAATTCTCCCAGTACTTCTAATTCTTCTATTATGATTCCAGCTGTTTTTTTCTTATTTCTTATGTTTTTGCTGCACTGCTTGTTTAACCAATTTTCTGTTTCCTTTCTGCACTTGTTAACACAGGTGTTGTCTTTATTTATTTATTAAGGCATTTCTAAACCTGTTTTTGATTGGTACGTACGCAGCCAATCTGTTTGGATTTTATTTTATTGGGGGTTTTCCCTGTATACAGTTGTCTATTACAGTGATCAAACCATCTGTTTCCAGTCATATTAGTTTTGCCCATTCCATCAGTTTTTATCCCTTTTTAAATTTTTATTTCCTAAACCATAATCACCAGCTAAATCTTCCATTCTTTCCTTTCGTGCTTTGCATTTAAATCTCCAAGTCTCAAGTACCCAGATGGAGTAACTATGACTGAAAGATGAAAGACATAAAGAGTTAAAGACAGTTACACAATAGTTCAAATGAAAACTCAAATGAAGTCTGTAGCGAGACAGAAATAAGTGACATGCCCAGAAAGTCTGTCAGGCAGCTAAGCCAGTGAGCTCTAATGACAAAAACTTGGGTTAGCATGAGGAAAGTTCAAGACCAGAATTATTGTTCCAAGTCAGGCAGAAAGAACCCTTCATTCAGGCACAAGGCAGCTTCTCGACAAGTCATACAAGTTAGAGAGGAGTCATACAAGACAGAGAGGTTACATGTTAGACGCAACCAGACACACAGGGGACATATATACGAGAAGAACTTTGCATCATTTGGACACATCCTATATTTATACTTCCAGTGTATTTTCACGAACATCATAATCGTTTGAAAGTAAGTAGGGGGTGGGTGGGGGGGGTGTGTGTGTGTGCATGCGCGCGCTGCGCACATGCGTGCGTTCGTGCATGTGTGTGTAAAAAAGAAAGTGAGAATCAATTGAGATAGAAAGTCTGGTGAATGTGTGTGTAAGTGATAATCAATTGAGAGATAGCAAGTCTGGTGTGTGATACACTTGTTGCACATGTACATGACACTTGTTCATGTTGGTATTGCCATCAGTAGCTTGATGATGGTATGGTGTCACTTGTGACTCATGAGTCTGTACACGATGAAGGTGTGTCCTAAGATAGCCATTAACGTTGATCCCAGACTCATTTCTCTAAATTTATAGTCTTGGGAAGATAATGTGATGCTTTCCCCTTGACTTCCATATTCACACAAGGGTCTTTTACTTCAGCTTTTGACAGCAATTTTAAACTGTCAGGACAAGAGAGTTCCCTGCTCGGCTCAGCTGTAGAGTTGTGCAATGATTGTAGTGGATACTCAGTCACACCTATGACCTTATTTTTCCCAGTGTCTGAGTAGATTTATATTCTGCTATTGTGTTGATTTCGATGGTATTGGCCATTTTGAATGGTTTTGGCCATTCAGAAAGCAAAGGCAAACTACTCAATGTAAAATTATTAAGTAAATAAAAAAAAAACAGTAAATGCTGGGGTTGGCTGTAACATCCGGTAAAGGACATTCAACTAACTGTTACGTTATATTGCACTTAATCTTACCTTGACCTACATAGACTTCAGGCTGCTCTACCTTGACATTTGATGGTAGTTTACTCTCCATCTTTCAATCTGAAAGGATTTGTAAGTTACATATGTATGCAAAAATAAACTATATACATGAATTTGATATTTTATTTTTCAAGATAATATCTAAACATGATTAATGATACAAAATGTCTTATGATTACTTCAAGACATGATTTCTTATGTTATTTATCAAGTTATCTTTAAGAATTGGAGTTTGGCAATCAATAAAAGTGTAATGACTTTTGTGTAAAATCTGTATGACTTGTGTCACACATTATACAAACATTAAAGTTAATGCAATAATTATAACAGCAGCCATTCTTAGTTCTATCTTTGTCCTGATTCCATACATCCAATAATCAGTCTTCAATTGGAGAGAAAAACAAGAAAACCTTGTTGCAAATGTTCCTTCTAAACTGTTGCTTATGAGCATAAAACTCTATTGTGTGAGTTTCTAACATGAAAGTTGTGAGCATGCCTACATTTGACAATTAGGCCAATTTAGTCCCAATATTGTCTGCTTGTGCACTGAAGCTCGATGATCTGGACTTTGTTGATGACACTGCCTTCTTGTCCCACACATTGAAATGAGATGCAAGATTTAGCTAAACACAATAGATAGGTCACAACAATTAGGTTTAAAAATTCATAGGGAAAGTCAACGATACTGAGGCAGAATTATACACCTATTTAGGTAGCAATGTAGACACAGATGGGTGAGCATATACAGATATTGAGGCAGAATTATACACCTATTTAGGTAGCAATGTAGACACAGATGGGTGAGCATATACAGATATTAAAAGAAGAATGCTAAGACAAGAGGAGCTTTGATAGCAATAGGAATATTTGTGGAAGTCAAAAGAAATTAAATAGAATATTCAATTATAACATTAAATCTGTACTACTGTGTGGATCAGAAACATGGAAAATGACTTAAAATGACTACTAATATTATTGGTAATAAACTACAAACATTCATTAATTGTTGACTAGGCAAAATAAAAGGACTAAAATGACAGAATTACACATTTTGGAGCTCATGGCGAGACTAAACAAATGCCATTGTAGTTTATCAAGAAGCTAGAAAAAGCTTCTGGCACTGGATATGACACACATTGAGAAAACCTGATAACTGTATCACTAGAAAAGTCTTTGTCTGGAATTCACAGGATAAATGAAATAGAGGAAGACCTAATAACACAAGAAGAAGAGAATTAGAAACAGAAATGAATATTGGGAAGACATGGGTGGCTGCATAGGTAACAAAAGATAGTCTGAGTTAACTGAAGAAGGAGCATGCCCCAATATGGCATACAGGGAGAATGAGAAGACTGAAATAATCCAAAGTGGTAAGTCCCTAAGTATCGTTAAAAAAATATCAATCAGGCCACAGGCATGTGAGCCCTGCCACAACAGGCTTCCTTATCCTATCAAGGTCTATGCTCATGGATTTCCACATTCTTTGACCAAAAGTTGATTAACGGAACTTACAGTAGCATTTTATAGTTAATTGTGCAGCTGATGGACACACTCAAATAGTAATCTTCATTCAAAATTCAATCATCAGCATCGTAGGTATTTAATTTATCCGTATATTAATTATATATTAATTTAATATTAATTATTATAATATAATATATATAAAATTATATTACATTACATTGTGGAACTATATATTTCTTCTTAGTGACGACCATAATCTCTACCTTCTTACAATTAGAATGGCACAATGATCACAAAATAAGACAAATAAGCCATACTGGGATAAAAACCAACGATCCTAAAAAGGGATTCAATAGATGTTTACTTTCTTTCTTATTGTTATTTATCTCACTTAATGTTTCATTTGCAGCACATTTTCTTCATCTTCTGTATAACTTGGTGGTATTCGAGCAAACCAAAACTGCTCTTTCTCAAGACTTTTGCCAATGGTAGAGATCAGTGAGATATTAAAACGGTACTCAACATCAATAAACATTGATCGAATGACGTAGTCCAATATACTTCTTCTTCTGCATTCATCCAGAGTTTTTTTTTGTGTGGATGTGATTGCGTTGTGGCTGTTTACAGCAGAACTGCGTTCTTGCGCCGTTACGCCGACACATCCGACTTCTGATGGCATTTGTTGACCGGGTTAACCTTCACAGGGGTTTCTTAGGACGTTTGACTCTCACTGTTGTTGTGTTATCCCCCATCCTAGCTGGCCCATATAGAACAGCCAAAGACATCCTGGTCAACCCTCAAGGGAAGGGTGGGGCAGACCATGGGCATTCCCCGCCATCCAAGGAGGCTTCCATACTTGCAGAGCCGACACATAGTGCCCTGATACTGGGCTCACCCAAGGAATCATCACGTCCTACACATGGCTGCTTAGCCTCACTTCCGTATATTGGGCCTTCCGTTCACCACTGGCTGTTCTTCCGGAAACCAGAAGAATGCAGTCTGCAGATGACATCCACAGTGAGCTTTCGATTCGGACTTTCCACGTAATGGATTTGCTATCCAAGCAATATTCCATTTTGTGCCACCAGGACACTTTTTCCACCTTTTATGAAGTCCACACAGTGAGCTTTTGATTCGGACTTTCCACGTAATGGATTTGCTATCCAAGCAATATTCCATTTCATGCCTCTGGGACGCTTTTGTAACCGACATACTTGTGATATGAAGTGTGGCAGTTTAAATACTTCTTCATGCACCTTTAAATGTCAACCTGAATGTAGTTAAAGCTGCAGTCAACTTGAGCTTGTTGATATCTCCATTGAGCTTGTCCTCAAATGAAGCAGGTGTGGGCCAAAATATCTTTCTCTGTTCTGCATATATTGGGCACTCCTGCAGCAAATGTTTAGCTGTCATTTTACCAGTTCCACAATTACATTCATCGGTGTCTCCTATCTTTAGTTTATTGAACAAGTGGTATTTCAGCCTGGTATGTCCTGTGCGGAGTCTGAAGATTGCTACTTGTTCTGGGACGCAGAGGTGTTTCCAAGGCACCAGGGCCAGGTTATATACTGGCCAAGACCTATTGACGCGTCCACGTCGAGCGCCCTGGGCAACAGGTCCCTTCGGGGTCCTGGCTAAAGTCAATAGGATCGCCGATTCCTCCGAAGTCGGAGAGTGTCTGCCTGTACGGCGAGGAACCACCAGTCTGCACACCAATAAGCCAGACATGGGACAACGGATACTCACGCAAAACTCAGGTCCTGTATGACATCACACTGATGTTGGACAACAGGATGCCTTCATCCGACATACAGGACTTCGCGAGCTCAAGCCAACGAACACACGCAAGCAAGCAAGCTACTTGTTCTCTTCGGTCGAGTTTGTAATATGCATCATCCTTCTGGTGGATGGATGCTCTGATTCCCATTTGGTTCTATAAGTGCTTTTTATAAACCTCTTTGCCTCATTATAGGCTATGTCTATGTCAGGCTGTGGTAGTTGTCCACCCTCTTTCACTAGTCTGTCAGCCTCTTAATTTCCAGGTATACTGCACTGTATTACAACTTTTTGGGATTTCTGGCATAGACCATGGAGTGCTGTTCTTAGGTCAGCTAGTTCTGTGCTGTTTTTGCTCTTCAGTATTAAGACAGCTGACTGCATCTGTGAAGATAGTATTTGCTTCTCTTTATTTTCCTCCATCAAGAGCATTTCTGCTGCAGCTTTCAAAGCCTCTACCTCCACTTTGAAGTTACTTGAAAATTTTCCTGTTGCCTCTGACTGTGTTTTTTTCACTCCATTTTTTTAATTTAGGAGAATTCCTCCTTCTCCATTTTCTATTGAATCTTTGGCTGATCCATCTGTATATGCATGGGTCCAATTGCTGCTTGGGTAATGTTCTTTTATGTAGTTTAGGGTTATTATTATTCTTTCGGTTTCACTCTGGGTGTTCTTTTTCTCAATACCAGGAATGTTTTCTATCATCTCAGGCAGTTGCTGCTGTCTGCAAGCTGGGAACTTGTGTGCATTGCAAATTGGTTTGACTGTTGATAAGTTAAGTATGGGATCTGCCCTAATCTTTCATTTTGCAGTTTCTACAAAGTTGCCACGCTTCAGTCTTCCCTTTCCAAAACCATTAAACTTGTTATACATAGGGTGGTGTGTCAATATTCTAAATTTTTTTGCTTGTTGCTGGGCTCTACTGTCTCTTCTATCCTGTATTGGTTGTAAACAAGTGATCTTTTCTAGTTCATTAATAGGCGTTGTCTTCAGGCTTCCAGTTATGATTCGCATTCCTTGATTTTGGACTCTACTTATTTTGTTAAAGTTTGACTTAGCTGCTGTTGCCCAAGCTGCAATGCCATATTCCATTACTGGCCTCACCCGTCCAGTATATAACGTCTTGAGAACTTTCTCATCTGCTCCTCACGTTGTACCAGCAAGCTTTTTCATGATTGCCATTCTTTGCTTTGCTCATGTTCGATTTGTCTCAACCTGTGTCTTCCGTGTCAGGTGACGATCAAAGTTGACTCCTAGATAGTTTGGATTTTCTTCATGGCGCAATGTTTTTCCATTCAATACCAGCTTAGGTTGCTGAATTTTATTTGAGAGGGAGAACACTGTGCATGTTGTTTTCTCCTACTTATCTTCACTAGCCATGATTTTGACCAGTCCTCTAGCGCTAATAAGGCTTGCTGTATTCTGCTGTTAGCTGTACTAATATATTCTTCAGATGTCCATATGGCTAGGTCATCTGCAAAGGATGATGTGTGTACTCTGGCTGGAAAATTTTCTGTGATGTCATTTATATATGCTAGGAATAATGTTGGTGAAAGAACTCCTCCTTGGGGGACACCTTGCTCCAACAGCATAATTTTGCTGGTTTATCCTTAAACTTTTGTCTTGGCACTTCTGTTCTCAAGGTAGTGGCTGATCCATTTATACATTTTCCCACAAACATGCATTTTTTGTAGTTTTACTTTCAGTCCTTCCTTCCATACTTTATCAACTGCTTTTTCTAAATCTATCCAAGTCTGCTAGTGTGTGTTTTTTCTCTTGGAAGGCATCCTCTATTTCCTGAGCTATATAGGTAATTTGATCTTCAGTGGATCTGTACTTTCTGAATCCTGCTTGGTGTGGTGTTAAGAGTTTGTTTTCTTCCAGATGCCATGTTAGCCTGCCATTGATAATGCGTTCCATTAATTTTCCTACACAGCTAAGTAGACTGATAGGTCGATAGCCATTTGGTTCTTCCAGGTCTTTTCCTTTCTTTGGGACTGGTATTAGTATAGCTTCCTTCCATGCCTGTGGGACTATTCCTCTCTTCCAGCTGTAATTTAGGACTGCTAGTAGTTTCTTTTTTGCCTTAGTGCCTAGTCCTATTAGCATTTGATTTGTGATTCCATCCTTTCCTGGTGATTATGAAAACTGACTTCAAAAATATATTTCATCATGTTAAATGATTAAAAGATAGTACAAGTATACAAATAAATTATTAATAATCTTTAAACTTGTGTTCTCTTTAACTTTAGTAGGTCAAATTGCACGTTTTGAGTGTTGAAAAGTGAAAGTGTACATGCCATAGCGATCGATACGTGCATGCACAGTCACCATGGCACATGGCCATGCGTTTCTCCATTCACAAAGACACGCTTTGCAGAAAATGTTCTTTTTCATTCATAAATAAAAAATATATTGTGATGAAACTTTCCAGATATATTTAAAATTGTAGGCAAAGTTCAAAAATACATCTATAATTGATGTGATTCTATCAACAACACCAAAAACAAATTAATTACGGTAAGTATGAAATATATTTGTATTTATATAAAAGGTCAGGATGATTTTAACTAATCGCTGCGCATGGAATATTAGGCCAACCTTTCCTAGAAATCTGAGGATGACGTGTGTTCTTGACACATGAGATTTGAATGAATGAATGACGTCGAAAGAATGCATGGTAAATTAGATAGCGTTTTTCAGGACAAGATTTTCAATGGCCGGATGACTCCGTACATGAATTGTGATTTTACTTCGGGTAATGGCACGATGGAACACGCTAATTTATATAGTAAAATATAGTACAGTATAGCATCTTAATTTGTTTATACCCAACGCCAACATCAAGGTAATGCAAACCATTGCTGTCGGTGATGATTTTTCTTAGGCCTTAGGCAGATATTACGCCATCTTGTTATGATCTGCTAGAGAAGAGTGGTGCAGCTTACAATTTTTGGTGGTGGTCTGAGTGAGAGTCTTCTTGATTTGTTGATTATTATTATTATTAGCAATGTCAGAATGTTGAACTTTCCCGGCTGCTTCCGGTTTGGGTTTTCTTAATTTCGCGAACTTTTTGTTGCGTCGTTGAACGATCACTTCCGGTTGGACCATGTCATGCAATAATTTAATTCTTCGATAGCAGCGTGGTACGACAACAGGGGAATCTACTCTGATCTTTGTATTATTGGACCTTCTATTATGCACCAAGAAATTTATGCCGACAAAGTGTTTTTTCTGGGTTTTTTTTCAAGTCTGTTGACGAATAGTAAGCAAATTTGTCTTATAACTCCTTGTAGCTTAAAGAAATGTAAACTTTTGGTTGCATTTTTGAATCCCCCGTTCAATTTTACATAAATGGGAAGAGTTTCAACATTTCTGGTGTTTGCTGGCGTTCAGGACAAAATATTTAGTGACATGGCCATCATATAACACAAAATTCAAGATTGTGGTGCCCATATAATAAACTATAGCGGACCTGTATTTATTTATAATTAGAACTGGTAATTAAACTACTAAAATTAAACAGAATACAAGTGTCATTTATAGCAGTAATGTATCTGTGTACTTGCATATATATTTCAGCATTTGACATGACTGAAAATAATTTGAAAGCCAGTTTTCAGACCCGTCTGTAAACTTGTAAGAAGTGTATAAGGAGTACTTTTTTGCTAAGCTGTGCAGCAATACATAATTATTTAAATTTAAATACAGTACTGTAAAATAAGTTATATGTTTTAAGTAAGTTAGTATTTAATTATTAATTTCTCACTAATACTAGTATTAGATACAGAACAGTGTAATAATTATAGAGCAGAAGTAGAAATCAATTTTAGTGAATATTTAATTATTTAATATTTTTATTTTTTAATTATTTAATATCTTAATAATTAATTAACTGCTGCTTAATTTATGCAGCAGTTACAAACTTAGTTACTTACATTAATGCATGATATTTAATCAACAAAAGAAAGCTGTCGCAATGCAGTTAGTACATTAAGACAATATGATACATTTTCATGAATTGTTCTTTCACTAATGACGAACATTTCACATGACATTTAATTAATATAATAAATGTGCAGCTATTTTTAACTAGCAATTAGGTCACAGCACATCATACCGAAAAATAAAAAAATACGTTAAGTTAGGCCTCGCCGCCCCGGACACAATGATATATGGCACAACATTGTCCGTTTAAAAATAAACAAGGCACGGTAATAGAAGGCAAATAATACACAATTGCCGGCCATTTTAAATTGTTAATTAGGTCACGGCACATCCTATAGAAAAATAAAAAATACGTCAAGTTAGGCCCCGCCGCCCCGGACGCAATGATATATGGCACAACGTTGTCCGTTTAAAAATAAACAAGCCACGGTAATAGAAGGCAGAATTTCTCAGCTTCCAATTTTTTACCGCGAGAAAATCTTACTTATCTCTTAGGTTATCATTGGACTTCCTGGTATTAAATTACGTCACCAGAAAATTTATAACTCCGCTTATAATTAACGTACACTCTTCGTTGAGATACCGTTGGATTCGTCTTGTCAAGCTCTATCCAACTGGTATGATTTCATAAGTAAAAACCCAATTTTTAAATATTGACAAAAATTGCTATTATTATTATTTATTATCACCCAAAAAGTCAACGCAGCGTTGTAATTTTGAAAAGAGAACTCCGAAATATTCAAGTGAGGGAATGGTGTTGGCAGAAGTATGTGATTTGGCATATATCTGCTGTTTCTGGTTACCTGGGTTCTTTGTATGAATTCAGTCTGAAATTTGATTGTACGTTATCAGTATTCCGCTTGCTCCTTACACCGCATAATGTTTCATGTTGATAAATACTGAATACTGTTCCACCGGATGTGTGTTGTTCACAACCAAAACAATGACGTCACCGCCAATACACAAAAGCTTTAGTCACCGACCGAGTTAGCAGCTGACGTCACAGACATAAACGCCGATAAAACAAGGGTTCCGTTCCGTTTCCGTTCCTAGTTACGAATGGTCCCGTTCAACCGCCTATATCGGTTTGGTTGTAGTTGGGTTCTTTATTGTGTGGCTTGTTTTGATTGGTTCGTAGATCGGGCTGCTTGTTTTCAGCTTCCTGGTTTCTGGTTGGCTGATTTTGTTCGTTCCTGTCTTGATGAAGTGTTACATGTCTGGGCAGAGTCGCGCACTTGTTGAGGCCTGGAGTTATTGTGTACCCACCCCGTCATATGGTGCTGTTTCCTTCAGGGAGTCTACCAATCGTCGTTCCACCTGTGGTTCCTCCTCCTTCCCCGTCTTGGGTTGTCTTCGAACCTTCCCGTTCGTCTGTCGTCTCGATGGTTCGATCTTGGTGTGGGGCGATTCGCAAGTGCCCTACAGAATTGCTCTTGGTCTGGGTAGCCGTTCTCATCCAGTTCGATTTCAATTTCTTCTTCTTGTGCTTCGTCTTCTGTTTGGATCTTTGCATCTTCTGGTTCTTTCTGTGACTTGAGTAGTTCTATCTGGTCTCTTTCTTCCTGGATTTGTTTCAGCGTTTCTTCTGTTTTTGCTCTTTCTTCTTGAATTTTCGATAGAGTTTCGTCAGTTTCAGCTTTTATGGCGGCCATTCGAGCGACATCCTGCTCTATCTTCTGCTGGACTTGCTTCAGTTCGTCCAGGATGCGCTGAACGGCCGTTATCTGGGTTTCTTGCGTCTTGTCTTTATCTTCTTCCATGCTTTTGAACTGTGTTCTCAGGTCCTTCAGTTGGCCTTCCAGTTGTGCTTTGTCGCTTTTGGATAGTCGGTTGGTCGCCTCGTACTGCCTCCTGGCCTCCTTATATGGTAGGTTAGACTTGATGGCGATTTTCATAGCTTCTTTGCTGTCTTGGTGGCAGGGGCAGCCGAGGTACCTGGCGCCGTGGTTGCCGAGGCAGTTGGCGCACTTTCTGTTGGTGTTAGGCCTCCTGAAGTCCGAGTCGTTCTTGGCATGCTGGCACTGACTATATTGATGGGGACCAGAGCAGTACCTACATACCTCCACATCACTCTTGCAGGTGGCACGGGTGTGCCAAAACTTCTGGCACTTGGAACACTGCAGCACTCTCGGTATGTATGGCTCTGGTACTTGGTCTTTCTTGTCCCATGTAATGTATTGAGGGATCAGTCGGCCCTCCGATGTTACGACGACAACTGTGGAGGGTATGTTGTTTTTCCCGATGATCCGCTCAGCACTGGTGATCTTGATCTTGCGGTTCTCCCTTGTTAGCATCTCCCTGATCTGGTCGTTGGTGAGATGGGTCTTGACTCGTTTGATGACCCATCTTTTGATCGAGTTGTGCCGGGCGGCTTCCAGTAGTATGCCGTGGTGAAGCTGGATGACGGCTTTCTCATCTTGTGAAATTTGCTGTAGAAGTGCTGTGGTCTTTGGTTTTTTGTTGATGGTGACCACTACTCCATCCGGTGTCTTGCGCAGCTGGCCGATGCTGTTTCTTCCGAGCTCGTTTTCCAACAGACTGATTATCTTGTCCGTTGGTAGCTTAGCAGTCTTGATATGTTAAAAAGTCGCGTTACTCTCCTACATTTTACTACTGGAGGCTGTTAAACGGACCAAGGTATCATTATCTTATATAAATGGTTGCCCATTCAATGCAAAACCTCTCATACACCCAAAAATGGTGCCCCGAAACAATTGTATCTTTTTTAACGGAGACTAATCATGTATATTTAATCCACGGCCTCCATAAAATGTTACCTCAACATCTTTGTTCAAGATCTGTGTTACCTGATTTATCCCTATCTCACTCCCGCTTGTTGGTAGATTTTCTCTTGTGGAGTCATAACCTTTATTAATCCCTTATGTCCCTTGTATCAGTGTAATCTCCCCTTCTTAGTAATTGGTGTTTGCACGTTATATGTTCGTATTATGTTAGTTTACATGTTCTGTTACTACTAATGTGTGTGTTAATTACAAACATAGGTATATGTTTCTAATATGTGTAATTTTGTTCTTTAAGTGTCATCAGGTAGGTTACTATATCTCACAAATGAAGGTGTATTCTAAATTTTTGAGATAGTCACCGAACTGTGATTCTTGAATCTATAATCAGGGGTATAATGTATTTCTAATGTCGACACGTATAACACCAATAAACGTTCACATGTGTTGCAAAAAGACAGACAAATCATGCCAAAGAATATGTGCAAATAAGTGCACCAATATTTACACGTCTTCTTTTAATACATTCATGCCTTCTTTTGTACGCTTTTCACTCAGTCATTCTGTCAGGGTCTTGCTTTCAGCAAGAATCTAGGCTCGTATACACTGACAAAATGTGATACAAAACACGGTCACGGAATGACTTGACGTGACACACAACAACTACTATTCAAACACTTTATTCACGCTGCTCACTCATCACAATCATTACATACATCGCGCAAATACAATAGCAATGTCAAAAGACAATCAATAGATATACAAGTATAATACAATGCAATACAACTTACAATCCTACAACCCAAGCACACTGTCTCCTATCTTCATAGGGCTTTCAATCTATACGCGTTCATACACACAATTCGAGCCGCATTCAAACCGTCTGTCCTCTACAACATTCCCAAGCCGTCTGAAGTTCACCACTCTGAAGGCTTGCTAATTGGGGTTGCCTCCCTGCGTGGAGTTCATGTTCCACGCCTGCACTGGCTAACCCGCTCTGCCACAGCGTGGTTAATGTTGCTCATCGTTGCCTGGCCATATTTGCCTGGCGCCGTCGAAGACGACGCGTTATAACTGGAGGGGAGATTCTGACATTCTCCCGCCCTCCTTTTCATGACAAGGGGAACCCTGTCATGTAAACTATATACGTTTCATTCAACCTGTCAGAATCGACCCATTGATAGTCCTCTGACATGATACATTGGTTAATATTGAAATATGTAGGTAATTACAAGTTATATCCACACACTCCTTACTGCTGCTATCACGCAACACTCTTCAAGTACTATCCCTTAGATGGATTCTTACCCCCAGCTGTAATTTGACACAGCCAGTCCGGTGGCTATCAGCGAAACACGCAACCACCTCCTGACAGTTTAAGAAAAATACCAAACACGACATGTCAGACTGTGAGCATCTCCCTATAAGATGGCTCCAACATCAGACCCCCAACCTCATTTAGTCGAAGAGTCTTATGTAGGTCTACAGCTTAGGTAATTATCTCCATACATAATTGACGTCATCTTGACGTGTTAACAATTCGGCAACATGAGGGTGGTTTCTGTAACTATTACACATTAACAACAATCTCAATAGTCTCCCTTGGTTGGTACAAAAATTATAGGCGATAATTTTAACATGCTTTCAAATTCAATAAATTACATTGGTAAATTAATTTCTTAGTGTCATAATTTGATACTTATTGACAAAAGTGAACTCAATGTCGCTGTTGTGAACAAGTAAATCAATTTATGATCCTGAGATCACATCTATCAAAATCCTCACATACAATTCGTATATGGAAACTTTCAAATCACAAAGTTTATATAAAACGTCACTTCTTTGTGATAATTAATCTATAGTCTGCTAGTTTTCTAATTAATATTCATAAACACCGGAAGTACACAGCTGTTGTGTTCAGTTGTGGATAACACAATGTTCTCCCGTCTGGATGTTTTTAATAAATGGAGTACACAGTTCGTAAAACAGCAGCTGGATTACCTATTTGTTTCCAAGTGTGGCCTAAAGTGTTCTTGTGGAAATAAGATGTCGCAGTTCCTTTCGCACGGATTAAAATATGTCGGGAACCTCGGCGTGGCAGGTAATACAGCTTCTTGAACAGTTCACGTAGAGTAAGTCTTGAGTCCTGTAGTACTGTTCGTAACCGTTTACATATGTAATTAAAACAATATATCCTTTCTAACACATACCAATCATGTATTCAACACAGTTATTCCAATAATAATACAATATACACAATATATTTACATTGGGAAGGTGTCCCTATCACAAATTGTGCACAGCGTTACTGCAATGATTACATTATTCGCTGCGTTGCTGAGCGTTCTATTATTCTGCAGATTACTCGTGTCTGCAGTGTGCGCTCAGGCACCAGTTGGCTATTGGGTACGTCGTAAGGGCATCGTGAAAAAAGATCAGCAATCGAATTCTGTGTGCCACGTATGTGCCTTATTTCAAAATTGAACTCCTGAAGTAATAGTGCCCATATTGCCACTCTGTGGTTGGTAGGAGACCCAGTTGTGATAATTGTCAACGGACTGTTGTCAGTTTCAACTATAAAGTGTCGACCTAGGAGAAATCGGGATAGTTTTCTTACCGAATAAACCAGAGCCAGCGCCTCAATCTCAGGCGTACTCCAAGTTCGTTCTCTGGATTTTAGCTTGCGGCTTACATAGTACACAGGATGGAGAATTTGGTCGTATTCTTTAAGAAGTACGGCCCCAATCGCTACGGAGCTCGCGTCAGTTCTTAATCGGAAAATAGTGTTAACATCTGGCAATTTAAGGATAGGATTACTCGAAAAGTATGCTAGCACTTTTGAAAATGCAGGTCTTAAGCATTCGCTGTTTACAATTTTGTTAGGTTGGTTCTTTGTTAGTAGGTTAGTGAAACACTCGGTCAATTCAGCAAAATTTGGCATAAATTGTCTGTAATAGGTCAACAGACCTAAGACACTTCGCAACTCTTTCTTAGTTGTCGGAAGCGACAATTTAAGAATTCTTGACACGATGTTATCGTCAGTTGCGACAAAGCCATTAGAAATCTTATAGCCCAAAAATGAAATTTCCTGGTAGGCTATGTTGACTTTCGATGGTTTGACTGTCAGTCCTGTGTTGTCTGATACGGTCAAATGTCAGCTACAATGTCGTTACGTGGTCTGTCATATACCTCGTATGTATGCAAATGTCGTCCATGTAACAAATTATATTAGTAATGTCCGTCAGAAGAAGTCTCGTCATCCGTACAAAAGTCGTCGGGGCATTGACTATCCCGAATGGAAGCTTGCACCATTCGTATAGTCCCCAAGGTGTGGCAAATGCTGTCAGCTGTATGCTGTCAGGGTGTACCGGTATTTGCCAATAACCTTTTGTCATGTCCAGTTTCGTAAAGTATAGTGAGTCAGTCAGTTCAGTCAGTATGTCTTCACAGTTGCTCATTTGTTCTAAATCCAACAGTGTGATATGGTTCAATTTACGATAGTCAACACAGAGTCTTATTGTGTCGTCCTTTTTCCTCACAATCACGATCGGTGAACAAAAATGTGACTGTGATCGAATGATGATGTGGTTCTTCTCTAAGTCTAGAATTTCCTGGTGTAGTTTGTCTTTGTAATGTATGGGAATGGAGTATGGTCTGCACTTTATGGGTGTGTCGGATGTCAGAATAATGTGGTGATGCACTAAGTCTGTCTGTCCTGCATTGTAAGAGAAAATGCTGCTGTAGTCTTGTAACAGTTTTCTGCAACTGTCAGTCTCTGTCTGAGTAAGGTTAGGATTTATTTTGATGTCCTGTAGATTGTTTATCGTGTCAAGTGATGGGGTCGGTATCTCGTCGGTATCGTCGTCGTCTGTGTGGTCCACTATTGTTGTGCTTGCTGCTGTCTCGTTTTGGTCCTCGTCTCTGGTGTAGTATCATTTAAGCATGTTTATATGAAATATTTTATGTTTGTCCTTAACTGCAGTCTCGTAATCTACAGTCGAGATCTGTCTTAGAACTGTAACAGTAATGGAGTACTGGGGTATTATTAGGATCTAGTGGGAAACAGATACAGCACGATTGAGCATTGAGACTGAAAGCGGTGAGAGATGCTCAATCGTGACGTATTGGGTTGGCAAGGGCAGTTAACATCAAGCCTTTGACTGGAGAAGAAGCTAACTTGTCATCATGTAGAAATAAACTTTGTCTATATTAAAACAACACGTCTTGCGAGTTCCTGCTCTGTTATAGGACTCGAAATGTTGCCTAAGACCGAGGATTCGAACCTGATATAGTCCGGTTGATATAAAAAACAACGCGAAGTAATGCCGAATAACATCGCGGAGAAGATGTTCCATGCTCCAGTTCTATAAGTAACCAGAAACACTTGCGGCACGTTGTGGAACAACTAGTGAACGTAATAAGGCGCAGTCAAAAGATGGCCAGTAAATTGTAAATTTCAGTTATCTGTGAATACAGAGGCCAAAAGCCCGCCCAGGGGTGGTCCTCTGTAAGTCTTTTTCAAGACTTGAGATAACAAATAAATTAGCGTCAAGAGGCTTGGTATAACCGTCACTTTTCAGAGTTCACAACTCAAGAGGCTTGTCATAGCCGCCGTTCTGCAGTTTTTTTACCGCAAGAGGCTTAACATGGCCGGTGCCTGAATTTTAACGTTTTCAAGAGGCTTACCATAGCCGTTGTCTAGAATTTTCATTTCCGAAGAACCACCAAAGCCGCTGCCATACATCGTTATGATCGTGTCTGATCGATTTGAAACTTGCTGTTTGGACTTCACGGAACTTTAGAAAAAGAGTTTGACAATCCAGCAACTAACTCCGGACATTTTGTCGGTCGGAACCAGAATTCAAGAATTCCGTGGAGAACATTTTTTCTTACAGGTGAGCGAGAAATTTCAAATAGCTCCCTCAAATTGACCCCTTGCCTCCAATTAAAGTTTCAAGGTTAAATAAAAGACTGTAAAAACTTCAAAAGTTCATGAAATCAGGTCAAATAAATAGAGGTGATCATGACATATCAGGACAGAACATAAATACCTCGTTTTTCCGTTGATTGGGCCATATTTTATGTGAAGCAGTCAAACTATCACTAGGCCGTTGGCTGATCCTGATCCTTTTTGGGGCTTCGTTACTTCTGAGTCCCTCTCAAAACGTCGATGATGTACCCCATCCGGGGTGAAAACAAAGGCTAAAAATCTGGTCGGGACCCAACCAGGGGTTGAAGATTATCCAGGCATCCCAAGAGAAGTGACGAAATTACCTGGGGGAAGAGACAGACTACCTGAACTCTGCTACCTGAACTCCGCGACTGATTTTCAGCTGACGCAGGCTCCTGGTGTTCGAACGAAATCTGACGGCGAGTCGAAGAAAGTACGTGCTTCGGTCAGGAAACAAAATCAGGGTAAAATTGTGTGGTTCCTGAACATAGAAACTAACTGAACTGTTTTACGAAACAAGTGAGTTGTGTTCCTTAAATTAGGAAATTGCAATTGTGTGGTTGTTTGCTTGCTCTCTTTAAGTATATTTCAGCATGGCGGAACAAGACACCTTAGCACAAGTTTTGACGTTAAGTTAGGAAATTACAAAAGTGAAATTGGTTACTTGTATAAATATTTCAGCTTAGAAGACTCAGCACAGCACATATTTCAGCTGAACTCAGGACAAGTTTTTTTTTCTCCAGGTACCAAAGAAATATACAGAAGAAGAAGTGAAAATATTGTTTCAGCTGGATAGATATTTCAAAGGAAGTGAATATGAATTTCTTGTGTGGGGAATTACAGCGTGTTAGTATATGGTTGGGGGAATTAAAGGTGTCAATTACGGAGGTAGAGAATTTTCTGAAAACGTTGAAGAACAAAACGACTAGACAAGACCCTTATAGAATTATGGTAGACTGTAATAGAGTAGAAAAGAATAACAGGAGACAGCCATTGCTTAATAAAGACAGAAGACAATATGGTTATGACGAACCAAGGCCTGATGTATATAGAGCAAAAGACGGTGAGAAGAACAGACGTAATAGTGAAAGGTCGGACTGGTATAGCAGTTATAAATACAAAAATGGGCGTGAGAGAAACTTTTCTAGGAAATCATGGGACTGGCCCTCTCACAGTGCAACCGCTAGAAAAAGACGTGACGACTGGTTGGAGCAAAGGCAAAGACAATATCCAAACTCAGGTGTAAGAGACAGAGTTGAACCTGTAAATAAAATACAAACTAATCCTATAATGGTTGCGAATGTGACTAGTAGACAGGAAAAGAAGACGACGGGATTAGTAAAGAAAAGAAACCGAGAGACACAGACGCAGGCAGGTAATACGGTAGAAAATAGTACACAGACTCAGCTAGATACAGTAGAGAAAAAGGTCCAGGTACAACCAGCCGGCAAGATTACAAAGGGAAGTCAAACTGACTTAATAGAAAATCAGGCAAAATCAACTCATTTGACTAAGGGAGACAAGGTTGAAGTTAAGAAAGATAGACAGATGAAAACCAAGGACGAAAGAAAGAGGAAGAGTATTGAAGAAAGTATGATAGTTAATAGAGGTACTACCGTGTCAAGTTCCTCAGCTATAGACATGAAACTAATTCCCAAATGGTGTAGGAATATTAGTTGTCAGAGTTCAGATTACGGAGAAGATATTCCTACTGCTGAATATTATAGTGATGCTGAAACAGAGATAAATACGGAGGATTCGGAGAATGAGGGAATTACACTACGAGCAGAGCCCTACTCATACGGTATAGTTACTGGTAGACAGACGGACAGAGTTTTAGTTAATGACTCTTTAGAAATAGATACTAGTTTATGTGACAAGAAAGTAGGGAAGGCTAAGGGACGAAGACCGAGAAAGAGAAAGAAACTCAGACGTTCTAAAGGCGACTATGGGAATGAAATCGACGTGGCTGCGGTGAACTACTACAATGAATCTGATGAGGGAACTATTGTCAGTGTGTCATCTGAAGACGAAATGGGGAGGTACAAACGTTACGTAAGGTATACAGAGAACAGTGAGCAGACCGACGCAAATAAAGGAAATAGAAAGAAAACATGTAAGAAGAAGAATAGTGATAGACAGATAGCGGGAATTTACTCCTCGACAACAGAAGATAACATAAGAAAACTCAGAGAATTAAGACCTGAGTACTTTAACAGGTTGACAACAGATAGTGATGATGACGTAATAAGAGAAAGACGGGTTAATGTATTGAAAGACAGTGAAGTATTTAACTTGGACACACTCTATAACGGTTAAAATTCCATGGGGGAAGAAGGAAAATGAAATAGTTTTGGATTATGAGAAGAACTGCGGTTTGGGCGTATAGGTATATGAGCTGTCTAAAATAGGCAGATGAATTTTTTTTGGGGTAGCATGGTACAGAGTAGGCGATGGTGTTCTTGAGGATAGTGAAGTACGGCAAATGATATTCCACGTGGATTACGTAATACAGGATATCGTGCGTTTAGTTGTGATGTAGGGAGAGTAAACTAGGTAAAAATACTCCTTTGTCCAGAATGGAAAGAATGGAGAGTTAATCAGCTTGACTGAAGTATAAATGAGGTGATTAAAATAGAGTAGGTTTCAGCACAGAATTAGTAGAGGGTGAGAGATAAACTAAGTACTAGAAATGCTTTGACTCAGAGCTATGACGTGATGTCTGAGATAGTTTTGCTTGTTGGTTTGAAAAGAAAGTATAGTATGGTTGACAGGTGAACCGAGAGTGTCTGGTGAGGAGATATAGATTGAGGAGGAAGTGAGTATCCTGTGTGTAAAGTAGCCAGTTGAACGTGAGAATAAAAGTAAAGGACAGTAGAAGTGGATACTTGAAAAATACGAGTTACGTCGTGCTTGCGGAGAAATTAAGTCTGAGAAAGTTGTTGTGTGGAGAAGTATAGAATGATGGTTACGAGGTTAGTGGTTCAGTAGAATGAGATTCGTTTTGAAGAGATAATAGATAGTGCTGTGAAAGCGATATAAGTTGCGAGAGGTAATGTATAGGATCTGACCTTCGTATAGGAGTGAGTGATTGAGTAAAGTAGAGATATAAGAAAGCAGTGAATTGAGAAAGTCCTCTGGAATAATTCGTCTGGTTGTGCGTTGTTCATACGTGAGTATAACTGTAGTCGGACAGGTGTTCGTCGTGATGAAGGAAGTAGGAGAGAGGTGTGATGACGTCGCCTAAGTGAAGTACATAATAAAATGTAAGAGTGGCGTTGATATGTCTTATGTCAATGTGTGTAGAGGAGATAATACGTGTAGATATGTGGTGAATGATTGCTGGAATGTTGAGGTGGCGTCTGAAGTGCTTTTTATAGTAATAGAAGGGACACGTTAGATTGTCGCGATGCAAGAGTAATCGTGAGATGAGAGCGAGGTTGTGTATCATTGTCCGTGTGAATATGAGAAGAGTGGTTGATAAGTGACGTTGATAAATCGTGGAACATAGAGTATGAGAAAATCGAGAGATAGAAAGAAAATGATTGGGAAATTGTGATGTCTTTTCGTAGAATATCTGACGTTGGAAGGAAATTATGGAAGTTGTATGACGAAAACGGAGTTAACATTCTGAATGATGTTTCATAAAACATGTTTAGTATTCTTAACAGGAACGAGAAATGAGAGGTCTGCTGTCAGTCATAAGTGGCGTGGGTTGCAGTTCTGAAAGAGTTCCGATAAATAAGAGTGAAAGATAAGAAGGTAAACAAGGTTAGTTAAATGAATGTTGGAGAACGTGTTCCGAGGAGGGTGACCGGTTTGATTGTCGTCACGATGTAAGAGTGCTAGAAGAGACTTGAGGATAGCTTAGAGTAGTGCAGGAGGATGAAATATTAATTGCGTAGGGTAGACGAGAAAATTAGAAGTAGAGTTAGTTGCTTTGGTGAGAGGTCTATAGTAAATAGACAAGTTCTTTTGATTGGAGTAGCATGGTGGAGATACTGTAGTTAACAGTAATGATTAAGAAGTGGTAGTGATGCTTGGTACAAATCCAAGGGAAACAATTGGTGTGCCGAGCCACAGGTTAATTAATAAGTAGATGATGGCTGGTACATTGAGTTGACATTAGAATAGTCGCCACATTAGTAATAGAATAAGTGAGTTGACCTGTAGTTAACAGTGCTGGCTTAAGAGGATATTTTAGATGTGATGATGTATTAGGAGTTAGGCTGGAAAAAGATAGAAAATTGTGAGGGGAGATAATCAATGTTTGACTTCCAGAAAAAGGAACGGTCAGTTGTTGAGTAGT
Source organism: Cepaea nemoralis (assembly GCA_014155875.1). Taxonomy (NCBI): domain Eukaryota; kingdom Metazoa; phylum Mollusca; class Gastropoda; order Stylommatophora; family Helicidae; genus Cepaea; species Cepaea nemoralis. The sequence continues at coordinate 1,382 of JACEFZ010009633.1, read as the reverse complement.
GATTTTGGTTGAGGGGAACAAGTATTGTTCCGCGTTATGATGATCTGTAGATAACAGATAGATATTTATATATATGTATATACGTATTTTGGCATTAATGCTTAGTATTGAGTTGTTTTGTTGTATAACAAAATAGACATGACTTGGCTAAATAGATAGGAGGCCAATGTTGCTGGGTCACTTTACGTAGTTAATTCTAAGTGAATTATATTTTTTTTGAAAACCTTCTCTTTAGCGAGAAGACAGTTGTGTTTATTGAAATTGAGCTTTCAATGCCTCGTATGTAAAAAAAATTTTGCTTGATTTGGTCCTGTAAAATGATTCTTATTATTTTAGAATAGGGTTATTGTGTCCATAGATTTTTTTGGTATAAACTACTGGTCCGTAAAAGAGACCAGTAGTATTAGGTAACAATAGATTAGGATGTATGTTGTATTATTTTAATCATCATCACCATCATCATCACCATCATCATCATACCTTTAGTTGAGTTGAGGGGAAACATAAATGATTGTTATAAAAATTTGGGGGGGTTTGATGTCCTGTTGTGATTTTATTTCGCTGTTTTGTATGTTAAATAGTAGTTAATTAAGTTATGTTTAAATTACAGGGTTTTGTCTAGAAAAAAGACAATACAGGGGGCTTTAATTAGGACCCTTCGTTCAGAAAAGAGTTAATAAAACTACGGAGAGCTAATAGAGAGACACATTCTCTTTGTGAAGAGTAAGTTCATGGGTATTTTGTAGCTGTGATAAGGTTGATATGGTTATGAAGTGCTGGAAGCATAAGACGAGCTTACTACACAAGTAAAATGGTTATGGGAAGCTTTAGAGATACACTAAAGTAAGCATTAATTAGAAATATATGGGATTAGAAGCCACATGGGAGAAGAAAAGATTAATGAATACTATTCAGTAGAGGTAAAGCTGAGGGAAAGTTTTGAACATAGTTTCCGTGGGGTCAGAAGAGCCATGATATACACGAGATTGCTGGGTTATAGAAGAATAAGAAGATTACCCCAGACGAAGAGTAAACATGAATTGGATCCATGTTTGACTAGACACTGTAGGATAACAGTACTAATAGTAAAGGGGTGTAAGGGTGTTAATGAGAAATGAACATAGTGGAGACATAATGACATAGGGTTTTTGAGAGTCCGTAATAGATGGACTGTGATAAAGTCGATTGCAAGTAGTCACAGACAGGAGTTAGGAGTAGTATAAGGTTGCTGTTGATAACGGCATAAGTGGAGGTTTTAGTAGATATGCCCATAAGAAATGGACATTAAGAGAGAATTTTTGACTGAGGTATAGGATGTGAGGTGATGAGGTTATGTGAGGTGATGTGTATAATGTTGGAGGAGGTCTTAAGGGATAATACCC
>JACEFZ010009632.1:5000-7500 GCA_014155875.1 Cepaea nemoralis | reverse complement strand
GCTACGTGCAGTTCTTGTTTCGTGTCTACAGCCATTGGTAGATACCATGCAGCCAGTAGCACGTAAACCTGAGTGCAATCCTGGGTACGGCAATCGTTGGTACACACTACTGTCTTGTCCCTTGTGCATCCCTGTATCACCCGCATTACTTCAGTCTGTATGCATTCAAGTTTCACAACCCGAGTCGCTGTGACGCTGTGAACAGTCCCAAACCATACTCAATTACTGATAGAACCCGATGTTAATAGAGTATAAACACATTATTTGCTCCACGTCCTTTAATGCCATGGTCTTCACCTCATCTTGTCCCTTCTTAGATCTCATAACAGCTGCTTCCACCTGGTCCCTGAATGGCAGGCTTCTGTGAAAAATGATTCCTATTAACCTCTGTTTGGTCTCTCTGTTACCATTACTGCCATTTATTGTAAGACTTGGAACATTACATTTAACAGTCCTATTGTCCAGAGAGCACCGTATCACAGACAACTTATCTGTATTAATGTCACTACAAATATATGTACATCAGCCGATCACTTTGTTTACGATCTCTGGAACTCGTGCGCTATTTGCATCCTGTCTCTCCCCTGTCTATACGCAAGGACAGCATCTGCAAATGTCAGTATCCTTCCAATCCATGATGCTTCAGTGTTTGCAATTTTGATTGCGTAACGTTGAATAACACGGTATCCGGTATTCCGGATACTTGGGTAATCATTGGGCAATATGGCCAACTCGTAATACATGCATACCTTCCTACATGTGTGTGTGAGTGTTTGTGTGTGTTTATATTCATATATTATATATATATATATATATATATATATATATATATATATATATATATATATATATATATATATATATATATGTGTGTGTGTATGTGTGTGTAAGTGTGTGTATGTGTGTGTGTGTGTTTAGTTTAATTTAGTTTAGTCGACACATCAACATCACGGCTCACGGGTGTAACCCATAAATGCTGCGTTCTACTCCTAACTCAAGCCTGAGTCCGAAGAAACTCAGCTCAGTGCACGAACTCCGTAGCATAGGCGAGGATCCTGAAATACTTTAGGTAAATTTGTAACTCGTATATGTGAATGTGTGTGTGTGCATGTGTGAGTGTGTGTGTGTGTGTGTGTGTGTGTGTGTGTGTGTGTGTGTGTGCAGATGGTGGAATGCCTGCCGACTGGCGGGTATGATCAAGTCTATATTACGATCTCTAAAAGTATGTTTCCATTAATGTGTTGATACTCTTCCATGCCACGACTCACACATTTTCTCGCGCTGTCCTTCTCTGTCTCTCTGCCCACAGAGTTTCCAAGTTATCACCTTATGTTCTAATTTATGTCATCTCATCTGGTGCCGACAAATGATGGGTTCCTATTTCTGTTACTTCTAGCATCCAGCCAGAGGACATATCGGATAAGTGCATGGTCAGAAACTCATTGTACCGGGAGTGCAGGGTTTAGCCAGCAGGCATTGCTGAATGAGGTTGGGTGCAAACAAGTCATTTACGATAATTCACGCCCAGGTGATGTAACAGCCAGCGTCGATGGCTCTAGCCTTATTCGCAAAAGAAGTCAGTGGGGTTCATAGAAAAGGTTAATGGACGGTTTTAGTTAAAGAAATCCTGCAATATGATACGACAACATCTAATCTGAGAATGGAGTTGGAGACAGACTTTGCGGCGTTCCGCTGGCTAGAGTACAAAGAGCATACGATATTTTTTATACTAGGAACACAATCTGCGCTGCGGATAATGGGGAATATTTTCTGCAATAATTACCCGTCTCTTGGAGTGACAAACTTCATTCTCGCTTGCTAATTAAAAATGATGGTGTTGACTGTTCTAATCTGTTCATTAACAGGTGACCAGGAAGACAGGTTAGTATGCCATACTTACTAATAACATTCGGATGTAATGACTGGCACCTTGCTGTCTTGACTGACGGTAGTTTGTAAATTGGAGTTATACCTTTCCATAACACAAAGCATGGACTGACTTTAGAGACCATTTGTTGCCCATGCAGCATCATCCCTCTCCCGGCCTGTCTAGTTTACTCCAGAGGAAAGGTAGCACCAGTATGTCTGGAACAAGACAAGAAGCATAAGCAATGCTAAATCCACCAAACCACCATGGTAGACAGATCCAGGAGAAAAATATGGCTGCTAATCCCACCCAACCACCCTTGGGAGTGACAGATCCAGTGACAATGGTAGCTGCTACACAGGTCCAGCCATCCTTGGGTGTGACATAGCCAGTAGCAATTGTAGCTACTAAACAAAACTAACCACACTTGGGAGTGACACATGCACTATACAATTGTAGCTGCTTCATCCAACCAACCACCCTTGGTAGTGATAGAGACATTGACAACTGTAGCTACTAAATGTGCTCACTAACATTGGGAGTGAAAGAGATATTGACAACTGTAGCTACTAAATGTGCTCACTAACATTGGGAGTGAAAGAGATATTGACAACTGTAGCTACTAAATGTGCT
>JACEFZ010009630.1:0-29374 GCA_014155875.1 Cepaea nemoralis | reverse complement strand
ACCTTTTTGGTTTTTGCGTGGCTCCCCCCAAAACCCCCTTTTTTTTCCCCAAAGCACGCTTCGAGTAGCCGTTAACTCCTGAGTGGAGTCCACTTCTCCGTGGTTATCACGTAAGCGTGATTCTGCCGTGATCAGAGTGCTTACTCTCTGTTGCATCTCGTTCTCATGAGAGAACTAGTTAATAGTTCCCTCTCTATCACCTCCCCTGCCCTCATGTAGGGGCACTGGGTTCCCTCTAATCTACTTGAGAAATCTTCAGTCTTTGACAAAAATATATATAAAAAAAAAAAAAACCCTTTTTTTTTAGTGCTCGACTTACGACCACGATCGGTTCCGACAGACCGGTCTAACACGATTTGGTCGTAAGTTGAGTACGCTATGTGTACAGTAATGTGAAGTGATGTTATAAAAATATTTAAGTTAAATTACATCATCCGTTTCTTTTATTATTGTTATAAATCATAATTTTCGATGTTTATTTTGTGCCATTTGTATCATCTCTACACCATTTTGTTTCTTATTTTTACATAGTCAGGTTTAAGAAAACACTGCATTAACTGTACATGTACAACTGGTTTATATTTGCAAAACATACAAATACAGGTGTGGAAAATACTATAGGAAACATTTTCCCAATCGCAAAACACATCAAATTGTCATTAACATCAGAATATATAAACATGTACGAAACATTTTATTGGCCACTGGTGCTTGGCTGCAGATCATTAATGTCGTCATCTAAGGCAGCAGTTGGGGGTACCGGAGTTGGATTTTTCATAAACATGGTGAGCTTTGTCTGAATTGTATGTTTCTTTTTTTTTTTATAATAAATTTCACGATACGGACGAAACACATCCTGCGCCATCCGTTCAATACTTGCAAATCGTTCGATGTTTGGGTCCATTGCTTCGAAATGTATAAGAAGTTTATTCAGTAAAGATAAACCTTCTGATAATCCCTTAGTTGTGAACTTTCTTTCTGGCTCATCCTCTTCTTTCTTGGCTTCTTCTTTCTTCTTCCGCCACTCTTTCTTCTTCCAGTTCGATTGACTCTTCATTTGTAAGTTCTCCGGATTCTTTGTCTAGCAACTCTTCGACATCTTCAATTTCACAATTTGACGAGATTTACTATTTTTTCCCGAATCGTTTCAAGTTCATATTCACTGTCAAATCAATGAAAATCATTAACATAGCGCTTAACACAATTTGATTGCAGACAACGCCGTTCGACTGATAACTGAGGCAGAAATAAATCTGAAATCTACTATGGCTAGTGATTGTGGTCGTAAAGTCGAATGGTCGTAAGTTGCATAGGTCGTAAGTCGATCAATACCTGTATATGCATGTGTGTGACAGACAGAGTGAAGTTGTGTATGCGAGAAAGAATGTTTATGTGTGTGCGTGCGTGTATGTGTGTGCGTGAGAGAGAGATATGGAGAGATATCAGTCATATATGAGAGCTTTCGAAATTTCAGTAAAACGAACCGTGCAATTAAAATACTTTAGAAGTTGAGTGTTGTCGTGAAGTGAAAGCATTTAGACATGCATTTAATACGCATTGAAACAAAGAAATGTACTACTGTGTGATGTCACCTAATAATGACACGTTTTCTCACCAGCTTGCTGAAATGTAGGTCATAAAAACAAAGCAAAGGCTAAGAATACATACAGTTCACTTGTCTTGTCGAAATCAGTTCTACGAGGTCAAGGCTGAAGACAAAGATGTCGTCTGAGTTAACTGTACAGAAGGAAACATGGGGAAACATGACGAGCCAGTATTATATTGCTATTATTACATCCAGAGAAATATGGTTTCTGTGGCCACAGAATACAGATAGTTATCTCGCTGCCTTCATCATGTTCTTGTCCCTCCGATCTTGCGCTTTTGTTAGCAGATTCCAAATGGAACGTAAAGTGGGTAATCATTAAAAAAAAAAAATACATCTAAATGTACCAGCTATGATAGATCGTGAATGATGGTCACTTGTTTACTGGCGCGAATAGTCTAAAACAGTCTAATAATCGCCCAGAGACAAGACATAGATTGTATTTCTTGATTGTTGCTCTACCTGAAAATATGAAAGTATATATATATATATATATATAATATATATATATATATATATATATATATATATATATATATATATATATATATATATATATATATATATATATATATATGTGTGTGTGTGTGTGTGTGTGTGTGTGTATGTATGTGTTTATGTGTGTGCATGTGTGTGTGTGTTGATTCTTTGTGGTGTGTAAGTTATGTCATATTGAACGTCTATATATTTTGAGACAGGAGAGAATAGACAGAGCAAACTCATGTTGTGGTAATAATAAATACAATTGTGCAATGGAACGCATGCAGCATGAAGCGAGAAGGGTTTTGCGGAAAAAGCTGTTTTCGGGTAAATAATCTCACCCGAAGGGAGTAAAAGACCAACGCCACCTTTATTTCCTGAATATCCTGTTAATAATGTTACATTATTCACTGCTGATTATACATAATTTGACTCACAATAAACACAGTGCAAGATATGGGACGACTACAAAGATTCACGCATACATCTATACAGCTGAGACAAAGTGCTCGGGAGAGTCTTAGGGATCGTTCTCAACCCTGCCCACAGGGCCCTATGTCTAGTAATAACGAACGAACGAACGAACGAACAAACTTTATTTTCAAAGGGTTAAGAATTGGGCACGCAGGCCCGTCTAACATTCTGCCCTTCTATCACTCTCTTTCATACATTATTTCATTCACACATCATTCAAGGCTAACATAGAACAGCAACAATATAAAAGATATGCATTATAAAGGCATGGGCAAAAATGCGAACATCAAAACTACACGACACAGTAACATTAGATAATGGTCTGACACTTGTTATTAGCCATGTGGAATATACTGGCATACCAAAAGGGAACTGGCTGTTATACTAGGGTTTTGTTATTATTATTATTATCTCTATATTAAGGGGGAAGATAATCCGTACTGAGATAGTGTTCGAGTAATTTGCGATTATATGAATAGGATTGGTGATGTCTTTGATTTCTTGTGGAAGATTGTTCCACAGCTGAGCTGCAGAGTACGTTAAGCTTGTTTTGTATAAGTCAATCCTAGGCTTCGGAATGTGTAATATATTTAAACGTTTACTGTGTCTAGCATTATATTTAAACAATGGCCAAAGATAATTTGGGGCATTTCCGATGCAGGATTTTGTGAATTAGTTTAGCTTTATTGAAAAGCAGGCGTTTGGGGAGTGGTAGTAACTGAAGGCGTTTATACAGGCTAGGATTGTCAGATAAATGTTTGTTATAAATTAGACTCATGGCCCGTTTCTGGAGTGAGTAAAGTCGCTTGGTGTTTGAATTAGAACAACCGTCCCAGATTGTAGAGCAGTAGTCAAAGTGTGTCTGTATATGAGAAGTATAGAATAGTTTCCTTGTGTCCTCATCAAGAAGTTTTTAATTTTGGCGAGTTGGTAGACTTTTTTCGCTGTTTGTTTAATAAGCGCTTGAAACGTGGGAATTAAATGTTAGGTTTCTATCAATGATTATGCCTAATGTTTTGTGCTCAATTACACTTTCTACTGGCATGTTATCGATGTGAAGTTGAAGTGATGTGTGTGAGCTTAGAGTTTGAAGTCTTTGTCTGTTGTTAGTAACATTGATTTTCTTTTAGTGATGTTAATTTGCATACGGTTTGAATAGCTCCACCTAACTACATTATTTAATTCTTGTTGTAAAGACGACTCCAATAAAATACAGTTTTATACAGTAATAAGGGATGATGAGGTAAGAAGAGAGAAGAGAGGGGTGAGAAGAGATGATAGAGAGGGAAGAATAGGATAGATTTAGGTTCGTTTCCCCGTCAGGACGATCGCTATTTATGCAACCGTCCCATCAATGTCCTGTGGTATGATGTCAAGCTACAGATGAGTGTACAAACTATAAGGGCCCTAGGTCAACCTACACAATCTCAGGCTGACATGTCGAACTGAAAGACAACTCAAACGTATATTTATTTTCTTCTGAGCAGTAACAGAGTGACAATCTCCAACATTAACAGGTAAGAAAATCTGTGTATCAACTACAGTGTACAAATCAGCAATACAGAAAAATAATGCATAACCGAAAAGAGATAAGTACTATATAACATGCGACTGGATATCAGGGAAATGCTGCAAATGACTGATTGATGAGCGCAACCAGTTACTGCTCGTTCGGTGACTATTACCTACTAACCGCCTCAAAAAAGGGGCTAATAGTAAAGGAACTCTACTGGCCGTCACTTATTCCCGTAGCAGCAACTCCATAGGTCTATATATATTCATTTTATCTAGGGAGGCAGTCGCGCCCGCTGGAAAATATAAACAGTAATATCTATGACTCCTCAGAAGTCGGAGAGTATACGCCTGCAAGGCGAGGAACCAAAAGTCTGCACACCAATAAGCCACGCATGGCACAATGGATACTCACGCAAACCTCAGGTCCTGTATGACATCACACTGATGTTGGACAACAGGATGTCACCATCCGACATATAGGACTTCACGCTGGAGTTTACATCCAGCAAATGCAAGCAAGCAAGCAGTGACTTTGACTATCACTGACCAGCAGACATTATTACATACAACTCAAATATCTGCAATCTCCTGCATGGAAAGTCCCCAGCCTTTGCTAGCGTCTCTAGTCATGCTAGTCAAGTGCAGCATCATCATCCCCATCTGAGACTGGTCAACATTCTATTAACAATTCTCATTTAATTTACTAGAACGAGTCAATAAGTAAGTCACACAGTTATGAGGGATGGCATGTAAATGTAGTTAGTGTTTTCTACAGGTGTTATTAGCTGACAGCAACATCGAACTTTATATTCCCGTTCATCAAGTGGCGATAGGTGTCTCATGCGCATGCGCAGCGCATAAACAAAATGGAATTCGTACTTGCAGAATATACAACCGAAGAGCAACGTGTTGGTGTGCGTTTTTTGTGGGTAAAAGGAGTGCCTGTAAAGAACATTCATAAGGAATTGCTTTCTATTTATGCTTTCAAATGTGTGTCCCGTAAAGCGGGACATATAGCTGGGTAGAAAAATGTTCTCAAGGACGCTCTAACATTGTTGATGAAATCCGATCTGGTTCTCCTGTTGAGATTGCAACAGAAGCATCCGTGCAGCGGGTGGATGAGACGATTAGAGGTGACTGGGGAGTATCATAGACTTTGTAGAATTTGCAATAGGGTGCTCCCACGATTCAGCATACAGCATAATGCATGATCGATGAAATTTTAGAAAGTGTGCTCAAGGTGGGTACCCAGATAATTGAAGGAGGAACACAAAATGAACCGATTTGGCCTGTCCTTGCATCTCTGTCGATACGAAGATGAAGGAGAAGACATGCTGAACAGGATTGTTACTGGGGACGAATCATGGGTGCATCACTACCAGACAAAGTCAAAGCGTGCTTCAATGCAATGGAAACATCCTTCTTCGTCTTGTGTCTAAACATTCAAGTTTACGCCATCAGCAGGGAAGGTTATGCTGACAGTGTTCTGGGATTGTCAAGGAGTGCTTTTAACCAATTTCAAGTAGAAAAGTTACAATGTGAATTCTGAATCGTACTGTGAAGTTCTATCGATGCATCATGATGCAATTCGAAGAAAACGTCCAGGACTGCTGACTAGAGGAGTGTTGCTTCTTCATGACAATGCCAGACCACTTACTGCATCATTAATTCAGGAGAAAATTAACCAACTTAGGTGGGAAGTTCTGAAACATCCACCTTACATCCCAGACTTAGCCCCTAGCGATTTCCACCTTTTTGGTCCACTGAAACCCCACCTTGACGGGAGATATTTCGCGAATGACGACGAAGTTGAATGTGAAGTGAAAACGTGGTTAAGAAAACAAAGCACGCAGCTCTATGCAGCGGGTTTGGGAGGACTGATAAAACGATGGGATAAGTGCCTACATGTCGGCGGAAATTATGTTGCGAAATAAAGGGACAATGTATGTATAAAGATAAACTGGTTTTAAATTGTTATCATATTTAGTTATTTTTCTACAGCCATTTGTGACTTTCTTATTGACTTTCCCTCGTAATTGGTTGTTTCGGAATTAGAGGTTTAAGGATTGAGCAATACCAACTACTGGCAATTCTGATCGTTTTCCGGTACTAACCTAAGGCCTTGTACGTGGACAAGGCCGTAGGTTCGTACCAGAATACGATCAGCGTTGCCAGTAGTTGATATTGCTCAATACTTAAATTCTCATTTAGCCGAGATGATCAGTAGGGGGACAATAGGGATGCTTGGTTAGTCAGTCTCTATATAGACAGATATTGCCTTTCCCCCTTTCTCAAATAATTATAAAAAAGATAAAGCAAGGCATACGAGAATGGTGCGTTTTGTCTCCTTATCGCTTCTCTTTCAATAATAAAATAACGAAGATGTATCAAAGACAGACTCAGTATACGAGTGTGGGTTTAAGATATAACTGTGCGAAATGCAGATGGAACAGTGATGATTGCCAGCGTCGTGCGGTAGATTTTCTCCGTATGATGCAAGTCTTCAAAATTCCGCCCCTGAATGGTTCAAATTGTATTTTGATTTCGGTGTGTATGTCGCCCCTTACGGTGCCACCTGATGCGGCCGTCTCTCTGTGTCATAGCACAGTTTGGCCCTCACGATAACCGAGAACGCAACAGATGTACAATAATTGCTCGATATTTTGGGAAGGAAGAGGCAAATCATGGACTTTCCAAGAAAATCAAGAAAAAAAGAAACAGTACAAGATTCAATACAATGTATTCCCATAATGTAATGTCTTTATTCACAGAAGCCACAAACATTATGTTGAATGATTTATTGCCTGGTATGTTTCGCTTCATCTCGTTAGGTAGCTAATTTAGAATTAAATATCATATGAAGTGAATAATGAATAATAATGTGGCTAAAATCCTAAAATCACAGATTCACAGGTATTGTTCGATTGTGGAGGATTTGTTTTCACCTCATTAATCTCACATTTCAAGTGAAATCTTTCTGTCTGCGCAAAACGGACTGGGACAAGCTAACCATTAAGACATCAATATATTTGAGCAATAGATCTTCAAATACAGAATAAGAAATAACCAAGCACAAAAATATAGCACCAACAATGTAATACCCATGTAGCAATTGAAAAAAAAATGCTTTACTATCTCCATAAACTTAAATACTTCAGGGCAGGCATACCATCAGATGGAAACATCATCGCAAACATGAAGGGCGAAGCTGGTCAAACAAAAGCTGCATTTTAGAAGAAGACACATATATTTTATTATTAGTCACTTTCATTGATTGGCAGAAAGAGAGGAATGACATGTTTTTCTAATCTGATTTCCTGCATGGCAACGAACAAGTTAAGAGTAGTAGTAGTAGTAGTAGTAGTAGTAGTAGTAGTAGTAGTAGTAGTAGTAGTAGTAGTAGTAGTAGTAGTAGTAGTAGTAGTAGTAGTAGCAGCAACAGCAGCAGCAGCAGCAGCAGCAGTAGTAGTAGTAGTAGTAGTAGTAGTAGTAGTAGTAGTAGTAGTAGTAGTAGTAGTAGTATTAGTAGTAGTAGTAGTAGTAGAAGTAGTAGTAGTAGTAGTAGTAGTAGTAGTAGTAGTAGTAGTAGTAGTAGTAGTAGTAGTAGTAGTAGTAGTAGTAGTAGTAGTAGTAGTAGTAGTATAGTTGCAGTTGTGGTATCTGTAGTGGTAGTATACATTATCTACACTTTTTGCCGAAATTTATTTTACAGGATAGATGTAAATATGCCTCTCTGAATTTACTACTCATATGGTAATAAATAGAAATGTTTGCAGAGGAATTGATGGATTCTGTGAGAATTCCAATCCCGGCACAAACCAATCCTACATTCAAGTGTCGCCGCCAACATTAAGGCCAGGCTCCATTGCCAGAGCCAGCAGTGTTATAGTTATCGGGATGGTGCAGGAAATGTAAAGTGCGGAAATCATAACCACCATCTTGGCAACTTTTAAATTTCGTGCGGAAACACCAGTTACTGACGAAGTTGTTGAAGCAGTCCGCCATGTTGTCTGTTGATGCAAGTTATACACGAGTATAGCAGTACAGATGCAGATGAGAATAAAGGCCAGAAATGGCACAGTGAAACTGTTAAGTGCGAAGTATATCATGCTGTAGTAGTCTCCATCTGTAATAGTGATAAGCCCGAGCTGAGTTCTGTTTCTTTGACGGAACAAATTTCATCCCCAGTGTCTTGGACAAAATAAATTGAGACACCGCAGGATATGAGGATTATGTAGACGCTGGAGATGGTAACCAACATCCTTCCAGGAGTGACCATGTGTTTTACCTGAGGAATGTATCAAGAACGACACGTTACATGAATACATTTGCAGTAACTGTATTCAAATGTATGTTTGCTGACATTGGGATATTTGCTAAATAATTCTCATATTTGGAAATTGGTCTCCCTGGCCAAGAGTTAGCGACATTGTTCATAATCCCGTATTTCCACGTGAGGAAAACAGCAGCTGCGAGAATCGCCGCTCTGGTAACTTACCGGGTATGTGAGCCGGTCGTTCAGAAAGCAATGGCAAACTACTGAACGTAAAAACTTGCCTAGTACATCAACAGCAGTTGAGAAATGCGGAGGTTAACTGCAACGTCCTGTAAGGGAAATGCAACATTTTATATATATATATATATATATATATATATATATATATATATATATATATATATATATATATATATATATATATATAAATGTTGCATTTCCCTTACAGGACGTTGCAGTTAACACCCGCATTTCTCAGCTGCTGTTGATGATGATATATATATATATATATATATATATATATATATATATATATATATATATATATATATATATATATATCCATTGCCATTGGCACCTTGCCGTCTTGACAGACGATAGTTTGTGCTTTAAAAAGGCATAATAACTTTTAACTATGGCGGTAGCGAGTGTGACTGATAAGGCCAATTTGCGCTGTAAATGTCCGTTCACAGTGGGTGCATGTGAACACGTGGTCATTTCCACCATCATGCACCATCTTACGTCTCAAACGCTTGGTGTGTGACTTTTCTGCAATAATTTTCTCCTTTGACTTTATTCCATTTCTGATATTTGCCCTCCATGCAACACGTTCAGCGGCGACTTGCTCCCAATGTGCATTATCAATGCCTGTATCAATCATGTCCCGCTTACACACATCTTTGTATCGTAGTAGAGGCCGACCCTGAGATCTCTTACCCATCTGTAATTCACCAAAAAAGATATCCTTTGGTATTCTACCATCATCCATCCTCCTAAGATGTCCTATCCATCTAAGTCTACGAAGACTGAGCATGGAATAAACTGTCACACAACCTGATCTTTCCAATACTTCAGTATTTGTGATTTTGTCTTGCCACTTAATACCAAGAATTCTTCGCAGACACCGCATATGAAAGCTGTTTAAATTGTTCTCTTGGTGTGAGTAAGTTGTCCAGGTTTCACTGCCATAGAGAAGAGTACTAAGGACACAGGCTTGATAGACAAGGACTTTTGTTTTGGCAGTAAGCTTCCTGTTCTCCCAGACTCTTTTTCTTAACCTGTTCATTGTTGTTGCTGCCTTACCAATCCGGATGTTGATTTCCTGATCTAGGGATAATTTGCTATTTACCACTGATCCTAGATATGTAAAATGGTCTACTATCTCTAGTTCGGCGTCGTCAATAAAGATTGATGGTACCCCATGTGCACCTTGTGACATAATCTGTGTCTTCTTTTTGCTAATTGTTAAACCAAATTCAGAACAAGCATTGGAGAATGCAGATAGTAGACATTGCAATTCTTCCTCAGAGTGGGTCGTAACTGCAGCATCATCTGCAAAAAGCAACTCTCTGATCAGTACCCTCCTGCTTGCTTGCTTGCTTGCTTGCTTGTGTTCGCTGGCTGTGAACTCCAGTGTGAAGTCCTGTATGTCAGATGAAGGCATCCTGTTGTCCAACATCAGTGTGATGTCATACAGGACCTGAGGTTTGCGTGAGTATCCGTTGTCCCATGTCTGGCTTATTGGTGTGCAGACTGGTGGTTCCTCGCCGTACAGGCAGACACTCTCCGACTTCGGAGGAATCGGCGATCCTACTGACTTTAGCCAGGACCCCGAAGGGACCTGTTGCCCAGGACGCTCGACGAGGACGCGTCAATAGGTCTTGGCCAGTATATAACCTGGCCCTGGTGCCTTGGAAACACCTCTGCGTCCCAGTACCCTCCTAATTTTGGTCTTAGCCTTCAATCTCTGAGCATTGTAGAGGCCGCCATCTGAGCGTGAGTGAATGTATATACCACCATCCTGATCACGAAATGCATATTTCAGTAGAAGTGAAAAGTATATTCCAAAGAGGGTGGGAGCTAGTACACAACCTTGCTTAACTCCACTCTTGATTTCAAATTCTTCAGAAGTTGCACCATCAAACTTGATTATACCCTTCATGCCTGTGTGGAACGATTCCACAATGGACAGAAGAGTTGGTGGGCAGCCAATCTTCTTTAGTGCCTTGAACAGACCCTCACGACTGACCAAATCAAATGCCTTTGTGAGGTCGATGAAGGCAATAAACAGTGGTTGATTCTGTTCACGGCATTTTTTCTTGCATTTGTCGCAATGAGAATATCATATCAGTGGTAGACCGGTTCTGTCGATAAGCCACACTGTGATTCGGGGTAGACTTGATCTCCTAGGACTTGAAGTCTGCGCAGAACAATTCTGGCAAATACTTTTCCAACAATACACAGAAGTGAGATACCCCTATAGTTGTCGCAGTCGCTCCGATCGCCCTTGTTCTTGTACAGTGTTATGATGCTTGAATCTTTGAAATCCTGTGGGACTTGTCCTTCACGCCAGCATAGCTCTATTAGCTGGTGGATCTGTATAGTGAGTGCCCACTCCTGATAACCTCTATTGGAATCCCATCCTTACCTGGAGCCTTGCCAGATGCAAGTTCATTTATAGCACACTTAACTTCTGTTATGGTGGGAAGTGTGTCCAGGTGGTCAAGAGTTGGTAGAGCCTCTATGGCGTTGAGGGCATCATCCGCTAGTTTGGTCTCACTTGAGTAAAGCTCCAAATAGTGCTCTACCCATCTGTCCATCTGCTGTTTCTTATCAGTGATGACTTCTCCAGTCAAGGTTTTCAATGGTGCACTTCTTTTGATCACTGGACCACAGGCTTTCTTTATTCCTTCATACATGCTTCTTATGTCTCCCTTATCACTTGCGATTGAATGGACTCACATAACTTGATCCAATAATCATTTGCACACTGCCTGGCAGCCTTTTGCACATCCTTCCTAGCTTGCCTTAGCTCACTCAGAGTGTTACGCGTTGGTCTTTCCTTGTTTCTTAAGAGAGCTTTCTTCTTCTTATCAATCAAGGGCTGCAGAGTCTCGCTGTTGGCCGCAAACCAGTCATGCCTCTTATGATCCACAGTGCCGTAAACCCTTACGGCAGTTTTATAAAGAGTTTCCTTTATTTGACCCCACTTTTCATTTACTGTACAATTTTCTGGTGTATCAGTGAAAGCGTCTTCAAGTTGCTGTTGAAACTGAAAGCACTTTTCAGGATCATGAGTGTTAATAGTATTAATCCTGGGGCTAGATTTGTGTTTAGCTGTGTAGATTCTCTTTGGTCTCAGTCTAACCCTTGCAACAACCAAAGAATGATCCGTATCACAGTCAGCACTGTGGTAACTACGAGTCAATGATATATGGTTCAGATGTTGTCTCCGTGTGATGATGAAGTCCAGCTGGTGCCATGGCCGGATCTTGAATGTTTCCATGTGACCTTATGCATCTCTTTTGTTTTAAAAAAAGAGTTTGTAATACATAGGTCATTACTGGTGCAATGCTCCAGCAGCCTTTGCCCATTTCATTCATGCGACCGATGTTGTATTTTCCAAGGCACACTGGCCATGAACTCGAGTCCTTGCCCACACGAGCATTGAAATCACCGAGCATATAAATGTAGTCAGATTTTGGAACTGCCTTGATCACGGAGTCTAACTCCTCATAGAACAAATCCTTCACATCATCAGAGGAATCGAGTGTCGGTGCATATGAGGTAATAATGGTGGCAAACCCACAAGAGGTTGCCAAGCGCAGGAATAATAGTCTTTCATTTCCTCCTGCTGGAATTTCAATCATTCCCAGTAGCGAATTCTTAACTGCAAAGCCCACACCGTGTTGCCTTTTTTCTGCCTGCCCTCTACCCTTCCAGAAAAAGGTGTAGTTGTTTTCCCTGAGTGACCCTTCCTCAGCGAGGCGAGTCTCCTGCAGGCCAGCAATATCAATGTTAAGACGATTGAGTTTGGCATCAATCACAGACGTTTTTCTCACATCGTCAATATTGGTCAAGTCAGTGGAAAATCCTGGACACATGGTTCTCACGTTCCAGGTTGCAAGCCGTAGCTTGAGGTTTTATTATATATATATATATATATATATAGTATATATATATATATATATATATATATATATATATATATATATATATATATATATATATATATATATATATATAATAATATGCATGTTGTTCTGCCAGTTGTAACTTTTAAAAACATCCGAAGTAGTTACTACTTTTTGTTATTCTAATATACACATTTGCTAGTGTAGGTCCCAGATTCTAATCGGTTGTTACTTTAGATCTGTCGATCATAAGCATTTGTTATTTTAAGTCTGTCAATACAAACCAGTTGCAATTAAAGCGATAAATATTTGAATAGTTAATTAGTTAGTCGCGAACTATCCAAATATTGATCGCTTTAGTTAGTCAGTAGCGGTTCCTACTTCATAGCAACGGGTCGTCCCCATTATGCTCGTTACTGTGCCAGTGAATATCACACAAAATGATCCTCACGGCCCAATGTGAAAAGTGGATCAGACAGGAGTCTCGGCAAGCCAACAGCCCGCACAGATATACTGTGCATAATGCCGCCGTCAGAATGCAAACACACAAGTCCTCCACGAAAAATACAGTTCATTGTCGATGGAATCGGCAGTCACTAGAAAGACTTCATTGAACCGGATTGTTATCTCACATACCTCGGTCTCTTTCCGCAGGGCGACTCGCTGAAAGCGCCGCACACAGTCCGAACTCCGTAGCTCCAGCGTCGACACCCAGGAGTCTCCTGAAAAATGTACTCGTGAACCGGAAAGGCAAACCTGTCAATTCAACGACCGCCGGCCATTGTTCCTAACACGCAGTTCACTGTGCAAACAACAGCGGACAGATGTAACAGCATTTTACACGAATCTTACAGCTCATAGTGTCGCACCAGGCACTCACTCAGTAGCAGGGCGACGGAACCATGTACTACCAGTCCAACATAAGGACAATGCGAATGCAAACCGTAGCCACAAGCATAAACATGCCAGAGGCCTTAACGGTTCAATTTTGAGGACCGGAATATTTGAATATGAAGGGTTAAAAGAGGTTTCAAGGTAAGAGGAATTGCGAAGTCCATAATCAAATCAAATCCCTTCGGAGCACAAGACAAGCGGCTTAACCATGCCGCCATGGAAACGCACCCTTGGTAATAAAGAAGTCAATACAACAGCTCAATGGGAAGTAGACAATAAACAACTTAATGGGAAGCAGAAAACAAACTACTTAATGGGAAGCAGAAAACAAGCATCTCAATGGGAAGTAGAAAACAAACACATCAATGGGAAGTAGAAAACAAACAATTCAATGGGAAGTAGAAAACAAACAACTCAGTGTGAAGTAGAAAACAAACAACTCAATGGGAAGTAAAAACAAACACTCAATGCGAAGTAGAAAACAAACACTCAATGGGAAGTAGAACAGAAACAATTCAATGGGAAGTAGAAAACAAACAACTCAGCGGGAAGTAGAAAACAAACAACTCAATGGGAAGTAGAAAACAAATAACTCAATGGGAAGTAGGAAACAAAAAAACTCAATGGGAAGTAGAAAACAAACAACTCAATGGGAAGTAGAAAACACACCAACTCAATGGAAGTAGAAAACAAACAACTCAATGGAAGTATGAAAACAAACAACTCAATGGGAAGTAGAAAACAAACAACTCAACGGGAAGTAGAAAAAGAACAACTCAATGGGAAGTAGACAACAAATACATCAATGGGAAGTAGAAAACAAACAACTCAATGGGAAGTAGAAAACAAACAACTCAAGGGGAAGTAGAAAACAAACAACTCAATGGGAAGTAGAAAACAAACACATCAATGGGAAGTAGAAAACAAAAACCTCAATCGGAAGTAGAAAACAAACAACTCAATGGGAAGTAGAAAACAAACACATCAATGGGAAGTAGAAAACAAACAACTCAATGGGAAGTAGAAAACAAACAACTCAATGGGAAGTAGAAAACAAACAACTCAATGGGAAGTAGAAAACAAATACATCAATGGGAAGTAGAAAACAAACAACTCAATGGGAAGTAGAAAACAAACACATCAATCGGAAGTAGAAAACAAACAACTCAATCGGAAGTAGAAAACAAACAACTCAATGGGAAGAAGAAAACAAACAACTCAATGGGAAGTAGAAAACAAACAACTCAATGGGAAGTAGAAAACAAACAACTCAATGGGAAGTAGAAATCAACAAATTCAATGGGAAGTAGAAAGCAAACAATTCAATGGGAAGTAGAAAACAAACAACTCAATGGGAAGTAGAAAACAAACACATCAACTGGGAAGTAGAAAACAAACAACTCAATGGAAGTAGAAAACAAATACACTCAATGGGAAGTAGAAAACAAACAACTCAATGGGAAGTAGAAAACAAACAACTCAATGGGAAGTAGAAAACAAACAACTCAATGGGAAGTAGAAAACTAACACATCAATGGGAAGTAGAAAACAAACAACTCAATCGGGAAGTAGAAAACAAACAACTCAATGGGAAGTAGAAAACAAACACATCAATGGGAAGTAGAAAACAAACAACTCAATGGGAAGTAGAAAAACAAAACAACTCAATGGGAAGTAGAAAACAAACAACTCAATGGA
Organism: Cepaea nemoralis; assembly: GCA_014155875.1. Classification (NCBI taxonomy): domain Eukaryota; kingdom Metazoa; phylum Mollusca; class Gastropoda; order Stylommatophora; family Helicidae; genus Cepaea; species Cepaea nemoralis. The sequence continues at coordinate 14,298 of JACEFZ010009630.1, read as the reverse complement.
AGTAGAAAACAAACAACTCAATGGAAGTAGAAAACAAACAACTCAATCGGAAGTAGAAAACAAACAACTCAATGGGAAGTAGAAAACAAACAACTCAATTGGAAGTAGAAAACAAACAACTCAATGGGAAGTAGAAAACAAACACATCAATTGGGAAGTAGAAAACAAACAACTCAATGGGAAGTAGAAAACAAACACATCAATGGGAAGTAGAAACAAAACAACTCAATGGGAAGTAGAAAACAAACAACTCAATGGAAGTAGAAAACAAACAACTCAATGGGAAGTAGAAAACAAACAAATCAATGGGAAGTAGAAACGAAACAATTCAATGGGAAATAGAAAACAAAAAACTCAACGGGAAGTAGAAAACAAACAACTCAATGGGAAGTAGAAAACAAACAACATCAATGGGAAGTAGAAAACAAACAACTCAATGGGAAGTAGAAAACAAACAACTCAATGGGAAGTAGAAACAAACACATCAATGGGAAGTAGAAAACAAACAACTCAATGGGAAGTAGAAAACAAACAACTCAATGGGAAGTAGAAATCAACAAATCAATGGGAAGTAGAAAGCAAACAATTCAATGGGAAGTAGAAAACAAACAACTCAATGGGAAGTAGAAAACAAACACATCAATGGGAAGTAGAAAACAAACAACTCAATGGGAAGTAGAAAACAAACAACTCAAGAAGTGTATAAGAAACAACAACTCAATGGGAAGTAGAAAACAAACACATCAATGGGAAGTAGAAAACAAACAACTCAATGGGAAGTAGAAAACAAACACATCAATGGGAAGTAGAAAACAAACAACTCAATGGGAAGTAGAAAACAAACAACTCAATGGGAAGTAGAAAACAAACACATCAATGGGAAGTAGAAAACAAACAACTCAATGGGAAGTAGAAAACAAACAACTCAATGGGAAGTAGAAAACAAACACATCAATGGGAAGTAGAAAACAAACACTCAATCGGAAGTAGAAAACAAACAACTCAATGGAAGTAGAAAACAAACAACTCAATGGGAAGTAGAAAACAAACAACTCAATGGGAAGTAGAAAACAAACAACTCAATGGGAAGTAGAAATCAAACAAATTCAATGGAAGTAGAAAAGCAAACAATTCAATGGGAAGTAGAAAACAAACAACTCAATGGGAAGTAGAAAACAAACACATCAATGGGAAAGTAGAAAACAAACAACTCAATGGGAAGTAGAAAACAAACAACTCAATGGGAAGTAGAAAACAATACAACTCAATGGGAAGTAGAAAACAATTACATTCAATGGAAGTAGAAAACAAACAACTCAATGGGAAGTAGAAAACAAACAACTCAATGGGAAGTAGAAATCAACAAATTCAATGGGAAGTAGAAAGCAAATAATTCAATGGGAAGTAGAAAACAAACAACTCAATGGGAAGTAGAAAACAAACACATCAATGGGAAATAGAAAACAAACAACTCAATGGGAAGTAGAAAACAAACAACTCAATGGGAAGTAGAAAACAAACAACTCAATGGGAAGTAGAAAACAAACACATCAATGGGAAGTAAAAAACAAACAACTCAATGGGAAGTAGAAAACAAACACATCAATGGGAAGTAGAAAACAAACACATCAATGGGAAGTAGATAACAAACAACTCAATGAGAAGTAGAAACAAACACATCAATGGGAAGTAGAAAACAAACAACTCAATGGGAAGTAGAAAACAAACAACTCAATGGGAAGTAGAAAACAAACAACTCAATGGGAAGTAGAAAACAAACAACTCAATGGGAAGTAGAAAACAAACAACTCAATGGGAAGTAGAAAACAAACAACTCAATGGGAAGTAGAAAACAAACACATCAATGGGAAGTAGAAAACAAACAACTCAATCGGAAGTAGAAAACAAACAACTCAATGGAAAGTAGAAAACAAACAACTCAATGGGAAGTAGAAAACAAACACATCAATGGGAAGTAAAAAACAAACAAATTCTATGGGAAGTAGAAATCAAACAACTCAATGGGAAGTAGAAAACAAACAACTCAATGGGAAGTAGAAAACAAACAACTCAATGGGAAGTAGAAAACAAACAACTCAATGGGAAGTAGAAAACAAACAACTCAATGGAAAGTAGAAAAAAAAAACAACTCAATGGGAAGTAGAAAACAAACAACTCAATGGGAAGTAGAAAACAAACAACTCAATGGGAAGTAGAAAACAAACAACTCAATGGGAAGTAGAAAACAAACAACTCAATGGGAAGTAGAAAACAAACAACTCAACGGGAAGTAGAAAACAAACAACTCAATGGGAAGTAGAAAACAATACAACTCAATGGGAAGTAGAAAACAAACAACTCAATGGGAAGTAGAAAACAAACACATCAATGGAAGTAGAAAACAAACAACTCAATCGGAAGTAGAAAACAAACAACTCAATGGGAAGAAGAAAACAAACAACTCAATGGGAAGTAGAAAACAAACAACTCAATGGGAAGTAGAAAACAAACAACTCAATGGGAAGTAGAAATCAACAAATTCAATGGGAAGTAGAAAGCAAACAATTCAATGGGAAGTAGAAAACAAACAACTCAATGGGAAGTAGAAAACAAACACATCAACGGGAAGTAGAAAACAAACAACTCAATGGGAAGTAGAAAACAAATACATCAATGGGAAGTAGAAAACAAACAACTCAATGGGAAGTAGAAAACAAACAACTCAAGGGGAAGTAGAAAACAAACAACTCAATGGGAAGTAGAAAACTAACACATCAATGGGAAGTAGAAAACAAACAACTCAATCGGAAGTAGAAAACAAACAACTCAATGGGAAGTAGAAAACAAACACATCAATGGGAAGTAGAAAACAAACAACTCAATCGGAAGTCGAAAACAAACAACTCAATGGGAAGTAGAAAACAAACAACTCAATGGGAATAAGAAAACAAACAACTCAATGGGAAGTAGAAAACAAACATCTCAATGGGAAGTAGAAAACAAACACATCAATGGGAAGTAGAAAACAAACACATCAATAGGAAGTAGAAAACAAACAACTCAATGAGAAGTAGAAAACAAACACATCAATGGGAAGTAGAAAACAAACAACTCAATGGGAAGTAGAAAACAAACACATCAATGGGAAGTAGAAAACAAACAACTCAATGGGAAGTAGAAAACAAACAACTCAATGGGAAGTAGAAAACAAACAACTCAATGGGAAGTAGAAAACAAACAACTCAATGGGAAGTAGAAAACAAACAACTCAATGGGAAGTAGAAAACAAACAACTCAATGGGAAGTAGAAACAAACACTCAATGGGAAGTAGAAAACAAACAACTCAATGGGAAGTAGAAAATCAACAAATTCAATGGGAAGTAGAAAACAAACAACTCAATGGGAAGTAGAAAACAAACAACTCAATGGGAAGTAGAAAACAAACAACTCAATGGGAAGTAGAAAACAACAACTCAATGGGAAGTAGAAAACAAACAACTCAATGGGAAGTAGAAAACAAACAACTCAATGGGAAGTAGAAAACAAATACATCAATGGGAAGTAGAAAACAAACAACTCAATGGGAAGTAGAAAACAACATACATCAATGGGAAGTAGAAAACAAACAACTCAATGGGAAGTAGAAACAAACAACTCAATGGGAAGTAGAAAACAAACAACTCAATGGAAGTAGAAAACAAACAACATCAATGGGAAGTAGAAAACAAACAACTCAATCGGAAGTAGAAAACAAACAACTCAATGGAAGTAGAAAACAAACACATCAATGGGAAGTAGAAAACAAACAACTCAATCGGAAGTAGAAAACAAACAACTCAATGGGAAGTAGAAAACAAACACATCAATGGGAAGTAGAAAACAAACACATCAATGGGAAGTAGAAAACAAACAACTTAATGGGAAGTAGAAAACAACACATCAATGGGAAGTAGAAAACAAACAACTCAATGGAAGTAGAAAACAAACAACTCAATGGGAAGTAGAAAACAAACAACTCAATGGGAAGTAGAAAACAACACATCAATGGGAAGTAGAAAACAAACAACTCAATGGAAGTAGAAAACAAACAACTCAATGGGAAGTAGAAAACAAACACATCAATGGGAAGTAGAAAACAAACAACTCAATGGGAAGTAGAAAACAAACAACTCAATGGGAAGTAGAAAACAAACACATCAATGGGAAGTAGAAAACAAACAACTCAATGGGAAGTAGAAAACAAACAACTCAATGGGAAGTAGAAAACAAACAACTCAATGGGAAGTAGAAAACAAACAACTCAATGGAAGTAGAAAACAAACAACTCAATGGGAAGTAGAAAACAAACAACTCAATGGGAAGTAGAAAACAAACAACTCAATGGGAAGTAGAAAACAAACAACTCAATGGGAAGTAGAAAACAACAAACTCAAGGGAAGTAGAAAACAAACAACTCAATGGGAAGTAGAAAACAAACAACTCAATGGGAAGTAGAAAACAAACACATCAATGGGAAGTAGAAAACAAACAACTCAATGGGAAGTAGAAAACAAACAACTCAATGGGAAGTAGAAAACAAACAACTCAATGGAAGTAGAAAACAAACAACTCAATGGGAAGAAGAAAACAAACAACTCAATGGGAAGTAGAAAACAAACAACTCAATGGAAGTAGAAAACAAACACATCAATGGGAAGTAGAAAACAAACAACTCAATGGGAAGTAGAAAACAAACACATCAATGGGAAGTAGAAAACAAACACATCAATGGGAAGTAGAAAACAAATCAACTCAATGGGAAGTAGAAAACAAACACTCAATGGGAAGTAGAAAACAAACAACTCAATCGGAAGTAGAAAACAAACAACTCAATGGGAAGTAGAAAACAAACAACTCAATGGGAAGTAGAAAACAAACAACTCAATGGGAAGTAGAAAACAAACAACTCAATGGGAAGTAGAAATCAACAAATTCAATGGGAAGTAGAAAGCAATTAATTCAATGGGAAGTAGAAAACAAACAACTCAATGGGAAGTAGAAAACAAACACATCAATGGGAAATAGAAAACAAACACCTCAATGGGAAGTAGAAAACAAACAACTCAATGGGAAGTAGAAATCAATAAATTCAATGGGAAGTAGAAAGCAATTAATTCAATGGGAAGTAGAAAACAAACAACTCAATGGGAAGTAGAAAAAAAACAACTCAATGGGAAGTAGAAATCAACAAATTCAATGGGAAGTAGAAAGCAATTAATTCAATGGGAAGTAGAAAACAAACAACTCAATGGGAAGTAGAAAACAAACACATCAATGGGAAATAGAAAACAAACAACTCAATGGGAAGTAGAAAACAAACAACTCAAAGGGAAGTAGAAAACAAACAACTCAATGGGAAGTAGAAAACAAACACATCAATGGAAAGTAAAAAACAAAAACTCAATGGGAAGTAGAAAACAAACACATCAATGGGAAGTAGAAAACAAGCACATCAATGGGAAGTAGATAACAAACAACTCAATGAGAAGTAGAAAACAAACACATCAATGGGAAGTAGAAAACAAACAACTCAATGGGAAGTAGAAAACAAACAACTCAACGGGAAGTAGAAAACAAACAACTCAATGGGAAGTAGAAAACAAACACATCAATGGGAAGTAGAAAACAAACAACTCAATCGGAAGTAGAAAACAAACAACTCAATGGGAAGTAGAAAACAAACAACTCAATGGGAAGTAGAAAACAAACACATCAATTTGAAGTAGAAAAGAAACAATTCAATGGGAAGTAGAAAACAAACAACTCAGCGGGAAGTAGAAAACAAACAACTCAATGGGAAGTAGAAAACAAATAACTCAATGGGAAGTAGAAAACAAAACAACTCAATGGGAAGTAGAAAACAAACAACTCAATGGGAAGTAGAAAACAAACAACTCAATGGGAAGTAGAAAACAAACAACTCAATGGGAAGTAGAAAACAAACAACTCAATGGGAAGTAGAAAACAAACAACTCAATGGGAAGTAGAAAACAAACAACTCAATGGGAAGTAGAAAACAAACAACTCAATGGGAAGTAGAAAACAAACAACTCAATGGGAAGTAGAAAACAAACACATCAATGGGAAGTAGAAAACAAACAACTCAATGGGAAGTAGAAAACAAACACATCAATCGGAAGTAGAAAACAAACAACTCAATGGGAAGTAGAAAACAAACAACTCAATGGGAAGTAGAAAACAAACAACTCAATGGGAAGTAGAAAACAAACAACTCAATCGGGAAGTAGAAAACAAACAACTCAATGGGAAGTAGAAAACAAACAACTCAATGGGAAGTAGAAAACAAACAACTCAATGGGAAGTAGAAAACAAACAACTCAATGGGAAGTAGAAAACAAAAAACTCAATGGGAAGTAGAAAGCAAACAATCAATGGAAGTAGAAAACAAACAACTCAATGGGAAGTAGAAAACAAACACATCAATGGGAAGTAGAAAACAAACAACTCAATGGGAAGTAGAAAACAAACACATCAATGGGAAGTAGAAAACAAACAACTCAATGGGAAGTAGAAAACAAACAACTCAATGGGAAGTAGAAAACAAACAACTCAATGGGAAGTAGAAAACAAACACATCAATGGGAAGTAGAAAACAAACAACTCAATCGGAAGTAGAAAACAAACAACTCAATGGGAAGTAGAAAACAAACACATCAATGGGAAGTAGAAAACAAACAACTCAATGGGAAGTAGAAAACAAACAACTCAATGGGAAGTAGAAAACAAACAACTCAATGGGAAGTAGAAAACAAACAACTCAATGGGAAGTAGAAAACAAACAACTCAATGGGAAGTAGAAAACAAACAACTCAATGGGAAGTAGAAAACAAACAACTCAATGGGAAGTAGAAAACAAACAACTCAATGGGAAGTAGAAAACAAACAACTCAATGGGAAGTAGAAAACAAACAACTCAATGGGAAGTAGAAAACAAACAACTCAATGGGAAGTAGAAAACAAACAACTCAATGGGAAGTAGAAAACAAACAACTCAATGGGAAGTAGAAAACAAACAACTCAATGGGAAGTAGAAAACAAACAACTCAATGGGAAGTAGAAAACAAACAACTCAATGGGAAGTAGAAAACAAACAACTCAATGGGAAGTAGAAAACAAACAACTCAATGGGAAGTAGAAAACAAACAACTCAATGGGAAGTAGAAAACAAACAACTCAATGGGAAGTAGAAAACAAACAACTCAATGGAATGTAGAAAACAAACAACTCAATGGGAAGTAGAAAACAAACAACTCAATGGGAAGTAGAAAACAAACAACTCAATGGGAAGTAGAAAACAAACAACATCAATGGGAAGTAGAAAACAAACAACTCAATGGGAAGTAGAAAACAAACAACTCAATGGAAGTAGAAAACAAACAACTCAATGGGAAGTAGAAAACAAACAACTCAATGGGAAGTAGAAAACAAACACTCAATGGGAAGTAGAAAACAAACAACTCAATGGGAAGTAGAAAACAAACAACTCAATGGGAAGTAGAAAACAAACAACTCAATGGGAAGTAGAAAACAAACAACTCAACGGGAAGTAGAAAACAAACAACTCAATCGGAAGTAGAAAACAAACAACTCAATGGGAAGTAGAAAACAATACACATCAATGGGAAGTAGAAAACAAACAACTCAATGGGAAGTAGAAAACAAACAACTCAATGGGAAGTAGAAAACAAACAACTCAATGGGAAGTAGAAAACAAACAACTCAATGGGAAGTAGAAAACAAACAACTCAATGGGAAGTAGAAATCAACACATTCAATGGGAAGTAGAAAGCAAACACATTCAATGGAAGTAGAAACAAACAACTCAATGGGAAGTAGAAAACAAACAACTCAATGGGAAGTAGAAAACAAACAACTCAATGGGAAGTAGAAAACAAATACTCAATGGGAAGTAGAAAACAAATAACTCAATGGGAAGTAGAAAACAAACAACTCAATGGGAAGTAGAAAACAAACAACTCAATGGGAAGTAGAAAACAAACAACTCAATGGGAAGTAGAAAACAAACAACTCAATGGGAAGTAGAAAACAAACACATCAATGGGAAGTAGAAAACAAACAACTCAATGGGAAGTAGAAAACAAACAACTCAATGGAAGTAGAAAACAAACAACTCAATGGGAAGTAGAAACAAACAACTCAATGGGAAGTAGAAAACAAACAACATCAATGGGAAGTAGAAAACAAACAACTCAATGGAAGTAGAAAACAAACAACTCAATGGGAAGTAGAAAACAAACACATCAATGGAAAGTAGAAAACAAACAACTCAATGGGAAGTAGAAAACAACAACTCAATGGGAAGTAGAAAACAAACAACTCAATGGGAAGTAGAAAACAAACACATCAATGGGAAGTAGAAAACCAAACAACTCAATGGGAAGTAGAAAACAAACACACTCAATGGAAGTAGAAAACAAACAACTCAATGGGAAGTAGAAAACAAACACTCAATGGGAAGTAGAAAACAAACAACTCAATGGGAAGTAGAAAACAAAACAACTCAATGGGAAGTAGAAAACAAACACCTCAATGGAAGTAGAAAACAAACAATCAATCGGAAGTAGAAAACAAACAATTCAATGGGAAGTAAGAAAACAAACAACTCAATGGGAAGTAGAAAACAAACAACTCAATGGGAAGTAGAAAACATAACACATCAATGGGAAGTAGAAAACAAAAATCAATGGGAAGTAGAAACAAACAACTCAATGGAAGTAGAAACAAAACACATCAATGGGAAGTAGAAAACAAACAACTCAATGGGAAGTAGAAAACAAACAACTCAATGGGAAGTAGAAACAAACAACTCAATGGGAAGTAGAAAACAAACAACTCAATGGGAAGTAGAAAACAAAACAACTCAATCGGGAAGTAGAAAACAAACAACTCAATGGGAAGTAGAAAACAAACAACTCAATGGGAAGTAGAAAACAACAACTCAATGGGAAGTAGAAATCAAACAACTCAATGGAAAGTAGAAAAAAACAATTCAATGGGAAGTAGAAACAAACAACTCAATGGGAAGTAGAAAACAAACAACTCAATGGAAGTAGAAAACAAACAACTCAATGGGAAGTTAGAAAACAAACAACTCAAGGGGAAGTAGAAAACAAACAACTCAATGGGAAGTAGAAACTAACACATCAATGGAAGTAGAAAACAAACTAACTCAATCGGAAGTAGAAAACAAACAACTCAATGGGAAAGTAGAAAACAAACACATCAATGGGAAGTAGAAAACAAACAACTCAATGGAAGTAGAAAACAAATCAAATCAATGGGAAGTAGAAAACAAACAACTCAATGGGAAGTAGAAAACAAACAACTCAATGGGAAGTAGAAAACAAATAACTCAATGGGAAGTAGAAAACAAACACAATTCAATGGGAAGTAGAAAGCAAACAACTCAATGGGAAGTAGAAAAACAAACAACTCAATGGGAAGTAGAAAACAAACAACTCAATGGGAAGTAGAAAACAAACAACTCAATGGAAGTAGAAAACAAACAACTCAATGGGAAGTAGAAACAAATAACTCAATGGGAAGTAGAAAACAAACAAACTCAACTGGGAAGTAGAAAACAAACAACTCAAGGGGAAGTAGAAACAAACAACTCAAGGGAAGTAGAAAACAAACAACTCAATGGAATGTAGAAAAAAAACAACTCAATGGGAAGTAGAAAACAAACAACTCAATGGGAAGTAGAAAACAAACAACTCAATGGGAAGTAGAAAACAAACAACTCAATGGGAAGTAGAAAACAAACAACTCAATGGGAAGTAGAAAACAAACAACTCAATGGGAAGTAGAAAACAAACAACTCAATGGGAAGTAGAAAACAAACAACTCAATGGGAAGTAGAAAACAAACAACTCAATGGGAAGTAGAAAACAAACAATCAATGGGAAGTAGAAAACAAACAACTCAATGGGAAGTAGAAAACAAACAACTCAATCGGAAGTAGAAAACAAACAACTCAATGGGAAGAAGAAAACAAACAACTCAATGGGAAGTAGAAAACAAACAACTCAATGGGAAGTAGAAAACAACAACTCAATGGGAAGTAGAAAACAAACAACTCAATGGGAAGTAGAAAACAAACAACTCAATGGGAAGTAGAAAACAAAACACATCAATCGGGAAGTAGAAAACAAACAACTCAATGGGAAGTAGAAAACAAACACTCAATGGGAAGTAGAAAACAAAACAACTCAATGGGAAGTAGAAAACAAACAACTCAATGGGAAGTAGAAAACAAACAACTCAATGGGAAGTAGAAAACAAACACTCAATGGGAAGTAGAAAACAAACAACTCAATGGGAAGTAGAAAACAAACACTCAATGGGAAGTAGAAAACAAACAACTCAATGGGAAGTAGAAAACAAACACTCAATGGGAAGTAGAAACCAAACAACTCAATGGGAAGTAGAAAACAAACAACTCAATGGGAAGTAGAAAACAAACAACTCAATGGGAAGTAGAAAACAAACAACTCAATGGGAAGTAGAAAACAAACAACTCAATGGGAAGTAGAAAACAAACAACTCAATGGGAAGTAGAAAACAAACAACTCAATGGGAAGTAGAAAACAAACAACTCAATGGGAAGTAGAAAACAAACAACTCAATGGGAAGTAGAAAACAAACACTCAATGGGAAGTAGAAAACAAACAACTCAATGGGAAGTAGAAAAAAAACAACTCAATGGAAGTAGAAAACAAACAACTCAATGGGAAGATTAGAAAACAAACAATTCAATGGGAAGTAGAAAACAAAACAACTCAATGGGAAGTAGAAAACAAACAACTCAATGGGAAGTAGAAAACAAAACAACTCAATGGGAAGTAGAAAACAAACAACTCAACTGGGAAGTAGAAAACAAACAACTCAATGGGAAGTAGAAAACAAACAACTCAAATGGGAAGTAGAAAACAAACAACATCAATGGGAAGTAGAAAACAAACAACTCAATTGGAAGTAGAAAACAAACAACTCAATGGGAAGTAGAAAACAAACAACATCATGGGAGTAGAAAACAAACAACTCAATCGGGAAGTAGAAAACAAACAACTCAATGGGAAGTAGAAAACAAACAACTCAATGGGAAGTAGAAACAAACAACTCAATGGGAAGTAGACAACAAACAACTCAATGGAAGTAGAAAACAAACAACTCAATGGGAAGTAGAAAATCAAACATCTCAATGGGAAGTAGAAAAGCAAACAACTCAATGGGAAGTAGAAAACAAACAACTCAATGGGAAGTAGAAAACAAACAAACTCAATCGGGAAGTAGAAAACAAACAACATCAATGGGAAGTAGAAAACAAACAACTCTAATGGGAAGTAGAAAACATAACACATCAATGGGAAGTAGAAAACAAACAACTCAATGGGAAGTAGAAAACAAACAACTCAATGGAAGTAGAAAACAAACAACATCAATGGGAAGTAGAAAACAAACAAACTCAATGGGAAGTAGAAAACAAACAACCTCAATGGGAAGTAGAAAACAAACAACTCCATGGAATTAGAAAACAAACAACTCAATGGGAAGTAGAAAACAAACAACTCAATGGGAAGTAGAAACAAACAACTTCAATGGGAAGTAGAAAACAAACAACTCAATGGGAAGTAGAAACAAACAACTCAAGGGAAGTAGAAAACAAACAACTCAATGGGAAGTAGAAAACAAACAACTCAATGGGAAGTAGAAAACAAACAACTCAATGGGAAGTAGAAAACAAACACATCAATGGGAAGTAGAAAACAAACACATCAATGGGAAGTAGAAAACAAACAACTCAATGGGAAGTAGAAAACAAACAACTCAATGGGAAGTAGAAAACAAACAACTCAATGGGAAGTAGAAAACAAACAACTCAATGGGAAGTAGAAAACAAACACATCAATGGGAAGTAAAAAACAAACAACTCAATGGGAAGTAGAAAACAAACACATCAATGGGAAGTAGAAAACAAACACATCAATGGGAAGTAGAAAACAAACAACTCAATGGGAAGTAGAAAACAAACAACTCAATGGGAAGTAGAAACAAACACATCAATGGGAAGTAGAAAACAAACAACTCAATGGGAAGTAGAAAACAAACACTCAATGGGAAGTAGAAAACAAACACATCAATGGGAAGTAGAAAACAAACAACTCAATGGAAGTAGAAAACAAACAACTCAATGGGAAGTAGAAAACAAACAACTCAATGGGAAGTAGAAAACAAACAACTCAATGGGAAGTAGAAAACAAACAACTCAAGGGAAGTAGAAAACAAACAACTCAAGGGAAGTAGAAAACAAACAACTCAATGGAAGTAGAAAACAAACAACTCAATGGGAAGAGAAAACAAACAACTCAATGGGAAGTAGAAAACAAACACATCAATGGGAAGTAGAAAACAAACAACTCAATGGGAAGTAGAAAACAAACAATCAAGGGAAGTAAAAACAAACAACTCAATGGGAAGTAGAAAACAAACAACTCAATGGGAAGTAGAAAACACAAAACACAATGGGAAGTAGAAAACAAACAATCAATGGGAAGTAGAAAACAAACAAAATGGGAAAGAAAAGAAAACAACAATGAAGTAAAAAAAAACAACTCAATGGGAAGTAGAAAACAAACAACTCAATGGAAGTAGAAAACAAAAATCAATGGGAAGTGAAAACAAAAACCCAATGGGAATAGAAAACAAACAACTCAATGGGAAGTAGAAAGCAAACAATCAATGGGAAGTAGAAAACAAACAACTCAAGGGAAGTAGAAAACAAACACATCAAGGAAGTAGAAAACAAACAACTTCAATGGAAGTAGAAAAACAAACAACTCAATGGGAAGTAGAAAACAAACAAACTCAATGGGAAAGTAGAAAACATACACATCAATGGGAAGTAGAAAACAACACAATCAATGGAAGTAGAATAACAAACAACTCCATGGAAGTAGAAACAAACACATCAATGGGAAGTAGAAAACAAACAACTCAATGGGAAGGAAAAACAAACAACTCAATGGGAAGTAGAAAACAAACAACTCAATGGAGTAGAAAACAAACAACTCAATGGGAAGTAGAAACAAACAACTCAATCGGAAGTAGAAAACAAAAACTCAATGGGAAGTAGAAAACAAACAACCAATGGGAAGAGAAAACAAACACATCAATGGGAAGTAGAAAACAAACAATCAATGGGAAGTAGAAAACAAACAACTCAATGGGAAGTAAAAACAAACAACTCAATGGGAAGTAGAAAACAAAAAACCCAATGGGAAGTAGAAAACAAAACAACTCAATGGGAAGTAGAAAAAAAACTCAATGGGAAGTAGAAAAAAAAACTCAAGGGAAGTAGAAAACAAACAACAATGGGAAGAAAAACAAACAACAAGGAAGTAGAAAACAAACAACTCAATGGGAAGTAGAAAAAACAACTCAATGGGAAGTAAAAAAAACAATCAATGGGAAGTAGAAACCAAACAACTCAATGGGAAGTAGAAAACAAACAACTCAATGGGAAGTAGAAAACAAACAACTCAATGGGAAGTAGAAAACAAACAACTCAATGGGAAGTAGAAAACAAACAACTCAAGGGAAGTAGAAAACAAACAATCAATGGAAGTAAAAACAAACAACTCAAGGGAAGTAGAAAACAAACAACTCAAGGAAGTAAAACAAACAATCAATGGGAAGAAAAAAACAACTAAGGGAATAGAAAAAAACAACAATGGGAAAGAAAACAAACAACTAATGGGAAGAGAAAACAAACAACTCAAGGGAAGTAGAAAACAAAATCAATGGGAAGTAGAAAACAAACAACTCAATGGGAAGTAAAAACAAACAACTCAATGGGAAGTAGAAAACAAACAACTCAAGGGAAGTAGAAAACAAACAACTCAAGGGAAGTAGAAACAAACACTCAATGGGAAGTAAAAACAAACAACAATGGGAAGTAGAAAACAAACAACTCAATGGGAAGTAGAAAACAAAAACCAATGGGAAGTAGAAAAAAAACATCAATGGGAAGTAGAAAACAAACAACTCAATGGGAAGTAGAAAACAAACAACTCAATGGGAAGTAGAAAAAAAAAAACAATGGGAAGTAGAAAACAAACAACTCAATGGGAAGTAGAAAACAAACAACTCAATGGGAAGTAAAAAAAAAATAAGGGAAGTAGAAAACAAACAACTCAATGGGAAGTAGAAAAAAA
>JACEFZ010009629.1:32500-38882 GCA_014155875.1 Cepaea nemoralis | reverse complement strand
ACTAATTAAAGCAGCAAGGGAAGTAGGAACAGCTTGGCTACATAGACTATTCAACCATGTTTGGGTAGAACAACAGACACCACGAGACTGGGGAAACGCCATAATTATCCCAATTTGGAAAAACAAAGGCAGCAAAAGAGATTGCACACAATACAGAGGCATTTCACTGTTGAGTCATACTGGGAAAATATTTTGCAAAATTCTTGAAAAAAGATTACGAACTACTTTAGAACCCCAGCTAAGCGAAACGCAGCTTGGATTTAGGAAAAACAAAGGATGCACAGACGCCATTTTTGCTCTTAGACAACTTATAGAAAAATCAATTGAATTCAATGAAACACTCTACTTAGCCTTTGTCGACCAAGAAAAGGCATTTGATAGGGTAGATAGAAACAAGCTGTGGGAAATCCTTAAACAATATGGAGTGAGTACACATCTAACAAACCTATGTAGAAGTTTATACAACAACAGTGAATGCATAGTGAGAGCAACTGGAGGACACTCAGAACCCTTCACCATAAGATCTGGAGTACGACAAGGTTGTGTCCTGTCCCCTCTCTTGTTCATAACATATATAGACAACATATGTAAAGAAACCAGCCAAGCAGAGACAGCAAGAATACCGCATGACGAGAACACAGAAGAAGAACCATCTGCAAATCTAACCATTAGAGAACTCCTGTTTGCGGACGACCAAGCACTAATAGCAAAATCAGAAGCTGAATTACAAGACCACATGAATAGTCTAAACGAAATGTGTAGGGAACATAACATGAAAATTAGCACAAGCAAAACAGAGGTAATGACTATAACTAAAGAAGAACAAACAGCAACAATTCACCTAAACGAACATCCCTTGAAACAAGTAAAGAGCTTCAAGTACCTAGGAAGTATAATATCATCAAATGGCAGATCAGAAGACGAGATCGAAAATAGGTGCAATAAGGCAAATCAACTCATTGGACAAATGGCACCAATACTAAAGAACAAACATGTATCAATAACTACTAAGAAAGCACTTTACAACACAATCTTCCTACCAACTCTGTGCTACCAATGCCAAACCTGGACAATGACAGAAAAAGAGAAAAGAAAAATCACAACAACAGAAATGAGGTTCCTGAGAAGAATACTCAACGTATCAAGAAGAGATAAGATCAGAAATGAAGAAATCAGGACTAAAGTGGGGGTTAAAGCTGCTCTAGATTTTATTAGAAAGCAGCAAGTCAAATGGTTTGGCCATGCAAGTAGGCTACCAGTCAACAGCATGCCACAACAAGCAATGATGTACAGACCAGATGGAAACAGAGGAAGAGGCCGACCACGTAAACGTTGGACTGAGGGAATAACAGAATCCATGGGAATGTCGATATACGAAGCCCATAACCGGGCACTCTCACGAAGTTTATACTTCACCTCGACACCGCAAGGTACAAGAGGAACATGATGAGATGAGATGAGATGATGAAAAGGAAAGAGATTCTACAACAAGGTGGTTTCATAGGCGCCTTACTAGGCCCCATTCTTAATGTGTTGAAAAGCGTGGTGGGTTTGTAATGGCCAAGAAGATGATCTTGATCGATCCCCGGTTGCTAGAAAAACCCTATGTACCACCCGACACACTAAATGATAGTCTACAGGATTTGGATCGTCAGATGCAACAAGTCCTGGAAACAGAAGATCTACCACCACGTGACAAGGCCAGAGCGTATCAGGAAACACTACAGAGGTATCTGAATCCACTCGAACAGTACAGACACAAGCCTCTGGGACTATTAGATATCAAGGAACAAAAACCTGAAGTCACCAGTGTACCGACACCAGTAGCCGAGACACCTCTTCAACCAACACCTCTTCAACCAACACCTATTCAACCGGCTCAAGTAGTCGAACTCAAAACAGTCGAGACCACACCACATTACAAACTCAGGCGAAGCAAGAAGAAGACTATGATACCTACCCCCAAGTGGCAAAAATGGCTGCCCAACTAAGAAAGTATTACTATGACCCTAAGAAACCCGGAGCCTATGGTGGAGCAGCCGCCTTAAAAAGAAATACTAACCTGAAGAAAATAGATAAATGGTTACATCATCAGGGTACCTACACGTTACATAAACCGATCCGTCGCCGGTTTCAGAGACGCCAGACCATAACCGGTGGTATAAATCAACAATTTCAAGCCGACTTGATAGATATGAGACTATCACAACGATACAACGATGGGATGTCGTACCTAGTGACTTGTATCGATGTGTTTAGTAAATATGCTTGGGCTATCCCGATCCAGAAGAAAACGGGGAAAGCGCTGGTGGTGGCTATGAGTAAAATCTTTGGTGATAGCCAACCGATAAATTTTCAGAGCGATAAAGGTTCGGATTTCGTTAATCGGACCTTCTTAAAATTTCTGAAAGATCGAAGTGTGCACCTCTTTACCACCGAGAATGAAGATGTGAAGGCAGCGATAGTGGAAAGATTCAATCGAACCCTGAAAGAAAAAATGTGGCGTTATTTCACCAAGACCAATACACTGCGCTACGTCAACGTGATAGATAAATTGATCGAGTACTACAATGGTTCGTATCACAGAAGTATTCGCATGGCCCCTGTGCAAGTCAACTATAGTAATCAAGAAGAGGTGTGGGATAACTTGTATAAGCCGACATACGTATCGAAAAAAGTGTATTTTACACCTGGGGATCGAGTCAGACTGGCTCAACCCAAACAACCTTTTAAAAAAGGGTATATGCCCTCGTGGACAGAATAATTGTTTACCGTCACTCGCATAAACCAGACTAGTCCAGTGACCTATGTGGTAAAAGATGATTCGGGAGAGGAACTACAGGGCTCGTTCTACAGAGAAGAAATACAACTAGTTGGAGACAAGCACGTGTATTGTATCGAAACAATCTTACAAGAAAGACCCAGGAGAGGTGGTGGGAAAGAGTATTTAGTGAAGTGGTTTGGTTATCCCCATTCATTCAATAGTTGGATAGCTGACACGCAACTAACTAGTTATGGAGACTAGTGGTGTGACTGAAGATAGGGTAGAAACTATGGGGGTGCGCCCACAACCGACAGAGGGGGAAAGAACATCGATCTGGTCATTCTTTGGACAACGTGTACCGAGGCCAGAGATTGTATTTCTGTGTCAAATGGTGGTTATATATGCCGTAATTGCCGTGTCTTTGTTCAATCTGACTCAAGGCAGCACAGACGCACCAGACGGCAAGTTGTGGGTAGCTCTAATGAGTAGTTGTTTGGGCTATATGCTACCTAATCCTAAATTAGAAAAACGATGAGTTTCTACGTAAGTTTACCGAGTAATGCTGGACCAAAGGTATTTCCCAACAACCAACCCGGTCACTTTTTTGTCAAGTTGCCGCAGACCATTGATGTAACGACCCATTAGGAAGTGGGCCTGGTCGAGATTCAGTTCCCCAATTCGTATTTTAATGGGTTGCCTGGGGAAATTTGGTTCCAATACTTTCCACCTAAAGGTAGTGGTATGGAACCTATAACCCTTGTATGTCCACCGGGTCCGTTCACCAGCCCTGAAACTTTCATCGAGGAATTGAATAAATTGTGTGTAGAAACCCAACTAGCCGAGAAAGTAAACATCAAATTCATGCTAGGTACACCTTGGAAAAAAGTCGGGCTGAAAATATTTGAAAAAGGCGCCCAGGCAAAAATTAGTGACAGATTGAAGAATTTATTGGGTTTTCCAAGCTCGACTCTATCAGACGATAATGTCTTATTATACGGTAATACAGAATTAGAGATGGATAACGAAGTTAAAAATATCTACGTCTATTCCGATCTCGTAGACGCGAGACCAGTTGGAGACGTCATGGTTCCTTTACTAAGGACTGTTCCTATATTGGACCGACTGTCACCTTCAGTGTTTCGTCTTTATGATAAGCCACATTATGTACCACTAAGTCGATTCTCCTTCGACACGGTGGAAATACTTTTAACTGACGATACGGGTAAAACACTCTCATTCAACGATGGGACTTCAGTACTAACTTTACATTTTCGAATCAGGAAGCCTCCCCCGATGTGTCTCCACCTTGACGTGGTGGGGGAGCTTGCGTGTCCCATCGACCCCATTTGCTTGCCGATGGGTGAAAAATTACATATCGGACAGCTTATGGGATAGGGACCAGACTAAGAGAGACACAACCTGCTGCTCTGCAGGCATAGACTGAGGATAGCAGTCAAAATTTAAATCAGGTGCACAAAGGCAGAATTTCTTGGTCCGGACAAAACTCTTAAGGCTCCCTGTCGAGGGCTGTGGCTGAACGCCTCTAAGCCACAAACCCTCGGATCTGAGAGCCAGGCCGATACCCGTCTACCGGAAAATAGAAACATGATACTGAGCAAGCTACATGCTCAGGTCTGATATATGTTCGAAGGCTCTCAGCTGGGGGATATGAGGGATTCCCGGATGAGAGGGCCTGACCGTTTCTCGTTCACTGCTGCACGAAGGTAAGGTGCTGAGCCGGCAGCACATGTAGCCTACCTCGTGAGCGAGTACAAAAAAGTCAGAAAAGTGCCCCAGTCGAAGGGCATGATTACGGAAACTCTGTGTTTAACTCATAGAGAGTGTAGACAAAAGTGAAAGAACGTCTCAACAACGCAAACTGGAACGCACGGCGAGCGAACCTATTGCGTGGGTTGAAGTCACAAGCAAAAGCTTACCGAGTGGATGTCGCTCGCAATCTGACCGCTCCTGGTGTGTGCTTGAGCGACCAGTGGCAAGTGGGATGCCCAACACATGGAAGTGAGGAACTAAAGCAGCCATGAGCAGGACGTGGAAACTCCCTGGGTGAGCCCAGTCTCAGAGCAATATGTGCCGGCTCTGCAATTATGGAAGCCTCCTCGGATAGTGAGATAATGCCCATGGTGTGCCCCTGCCTTCCCTTGAGGGCCGACCGCGATATCGTTGATCGCTCTATCTTGACCAGCTGAGATGTGGGTGGCATTACAACAGTCTAACGTGTCTCGAAACCAGAGGAAGGCTAACCTCACTAAAAAATGCCCGCCAGAAGTCGGAAGTGTCGTCTTACGGGTGGCAAACTAAAAATTGACACTACGCAATTACGTCCGAGTGAAATGTCTCGCCCGAATGTCTCTCGTGCTAGGAACAGCTCTGACTACCTAGTTTCCGAATGCCGCTCTTGTTCGGAACAGCTCTGACTAGGTAGTTTTCCGAATGTCTGTCGTGCCTTGAACAGCTCTGATGGGCGCAACGACAAGCACATGTCCGAAAACTCGCTGAGTGGATGCCGTCTGCAAACCTGTCTGGTTTGTGCGGGAATGACCCGGGGAAAATGAAATGACTAATATATTGAAGTGAGGATTTAAAGCAGCCATGAGCAGGACGTGACGATCTCCCTCGGTGAGCCCAGATCCAGGGCGTTATGTGTCGGCCCTGCAACTATGGAAGCAACCTTGGATGGCGGAAAATGCTATGGACTGTCCCTGCCTTCCTTTGAGGGATGACCGTTGTCTTCGACCGTTCCAACTTGTCCAGCATGGTTGTAGATGGCACCACAAAAGTGAGAGTCTCCCAGGAATGCTACCTGGTCAAAAAAGCACGCTAAAGTCGATGTGTTGGCCTACGGGTTTAGGCCCAAGGGCGCATAACAGACACACCGCAATGACATCTGAAAAAACACTCCGGATGAACGAAAAGAAGAAGAAGAGAAGAATCAGGAAGCACTCAGACCTCGAATAGACTAAGATGAGTTTCTACGTGACGCTGACGAGTAATGCGTCATTACAAATATACCCCCAAAATAACCCCAGACATTTCTTTGTCAAACTGCCACAAACTATTGAGCTCACCTCCCAGTACGAAGTTGGTTTGGTTGATATTCAGTTTCCCAACACCTATTTTAATATTTTGAAAGATGAAGTGTGGATAAAGTACTTTCCACCTCCAGACCTAGACGAACCACAGATGACGATTACCCTGACGCCTGGTCTGTACAAATCAACAGACAAATTCATTGGTGAATTGAATAGATTGCTTTTCGAAGCTGATAGATTTATCAATGAACGGCAATGGCTGCGTCTCGATGAAGCCTTGCAAGAACATAACCGAATGATGTTCTCTTATAACGATATTTCGAATAAGGCTCGTTTCCAATTATATGAACAAGGGGCTGAAGTTAGACTTAGTGACAAGTTGACAGAAATATTACAAGTTCCCTCGACACATGTCACCGAGACTGAACCCAGTCTGTCTGGTGTGGGTGAAGTGGATTTAGACCAGGGCACAAAAAATGTCTTCGTCTATTCCGATATTGTCACCTCGCGGGTGGTTGGTGATGTGATGGTACCATTACTGAGGACACTACCTGTTCTAGACAGATCT
>JACEFZ010009629.1:0-27500 GCA_014155875.1 Cepaea nemoralis | reverse complement strand
GGCAGCTACCGCCAAAACATTATTTTTACCCAGTCGGCAATTTTCCCAAATAAACCTTCATAAAACTATCAGCCGACATATTGGATGCTGAAATGTGTGGATGAGTTCCCAACATAACTATTCAGGAGAATTTCCCCCCCCCCCCCCCCCCCCCCCCCACTTTCTGTTGAGTTATATACGGATCTGTCTATATATGCATGGGTCTAAGTGTTCTTGGGTAATGGTCTTCCTTGTAGTTTATGGACGTCCGTCTTCTTTTTAAAATTCATTCTGGTGTTCTTGTTCTCATCAATACCTGGAATGTTTTCAATCATCTCAGGAAAGCGCTGTTGCTCCCAAGCAGAGAATTTATGCCCATTGTTAATGGGTTTGGCTGTTAATTGAGTATTGAATCTGTCATGATCATTCTTTTTGCAGATTCAACAAAGTTGTTTCGCCTTAGTTCTCCCCTTTCAAGACCAATAAACCATTAATACATGGTGTGGTCTGTCATTCTTATAGCGTCAGCAATAGTACAGCAGATATAATGTTTGTTTTTTTCCTTTAACATAAACTTAAGAAGAAGAACGAAGCAACTTTATTTTCATAGGGTCACAAATTGGGCACACAGGCCCGTCTTACAATGGGCTCTTCCAGTCACTCATCTTTCGTTCATGTTACATACACATAGGAAACCAACACCGTCAAATGAATGTTGTAAACATAAGCAATGTATATTTACCATGTTATGAGACATTCTTAAACACATACAATCCTGCATACATACTTACATCATTTATCCAAACTCTCAGTTATGCACCCACTCGTCCGAGGGTGGTCGCTCAAAGAGTAGTAGCTGATCAAATGTAAATCTCTTTTTTTATGTCTTGAATTTATGTGTCTCGTACGCCCTATCCTGTCAGGTCTTAGTCAGATATGACTGAGCTACCGTATGACAGTAGACGGTACTACCTGCTTCTGTTAGCGCCGAATGTTGGGCGGCGCTTACCAAACCCGACACCCCACATTGTGCCAACGGCTTCAGGTGGAAGAGCGCACTTGGGAGGGTACAAGCCTTACCCTGGTGCGAGGAAATGCAACCTAGACAAAATGTCATGGCAGAGCAGACCAGACCCTAAGCCTTGGTTGGCAGCTGGTCTAGGATCGAGCGGACAGTTAGAGCATTGCTTTGCTGATCCGGCAACTTGCCTTGTTCCCAGGGGCGTCACTAGGGGGGTGCGGGCCGCACCGGGTGACACCATGAAGGGGTGACACCAAAATAAAAAAATTGCAAATTTGACAAAGCAGATATAGCAAAATAACAAAAATTTAACTTTGTTCGAGTTTGTCGAAGTTCTTTATTTATGTTTTACCTGAAGTATTGAAGTTATATTGTTCAATTTGTTTTCTTTCTTATGTCCTTATTAACTTTTTGACTTATTTTACAAACATTACTATATGCGATTATATATTGTACAGGAACGCTCGGAAGAAGACCATGGTGAAAGTCTAGAGGGGTGACACCAAGAGTTTACCGCACTGGGTGACACCAACCCCAGTGACGCCACTGCTTGTTCCAGATGTATAGGTGTTACCTTTCCTTTGGAGTGAACTAGGCAGGCCGAGAGAGGGATCATGCTGCATGGGCAACACATGATCTCTATATTTTATCCCAGGCTTTGTGCTATGGTGAGGCAATAACTCCATCCCTGGTCTTAACCGGTCTCGGAATCAAAGCGAGAGGTTATAAGTCACTGTCAGTTGGCGTAGACTTGGGGCGCCACGCGTTGCCTCTGACGGTGGGAGACACCTACAGGTGTCACTGATCAGTTACCGCCCGCCTCAAGCTTGGGCAGCCCCCGGCCAATTGGGTGCTGATCCGCCACAGCCTGCCTGCTTCAATGGCTACTTGGGACTAGGACAAAATCTGAATCGCTGGCTGTAAAACCAATGCACCAGGTACTAATAAAAAGAAAAATAGAAACCTCAAGCTACGGCTTGCAACCTGGAACGTGAAGAACCATATGTCCAGGATTTTCCCACTGACTTGACCAATATTGACGATGTGAAGAAAAACGGCTGTGATTGATACCGAACTCAATCCGTCTTAACATTGATATTGCTGGCCTGCAGGAGACTCACCTCGCTGAGGAAGGGTCACTCAGGGAAAACAATTACACATTTCTTTTTGGGGAAGGGTAGAGGGCAGGCAGAAAAAAAGGCAACATGGTGTAGGTTTTGCAGTGAAGAATTCGCTACTAGGAATGATTGAAATTCAAGCAGGAGGTAATGAAAGACTATTATCCCTGCGCTTGGCAACCTCTTGTGGTTTTGCCACCGTTATTACTGCATATGCACCGACGCTCGATTCCTCTGATGATGTGAAGGATTCGTTCTATGAGGGGTTAGACTCCGTGATCAAGGCAGTTACAAAATCCGACTACATTTATATGCTCAATGATTTCAATGCTCGTGTGGGCAAGGACTCGAGTTCATGGCCAGTGTGCCTTGGAAAATACATCGGTCGCATGAATGAAAATGGGCAAAGGCTGCTGGAGCATTGCACCAGAAATGACCAATGTATTACAAATTCCTTTTTTAAAACAAAAGAGCTGTATAAGGTCACATGGAAACATCCAAGATCCGGCCACTGGCACCAGCTGGACTTCATCATCACACGGAGACAACATCTGAACCATACATCATTGACTCGAAATTACCACAGTGCTGACTGTGATACGGATCATGCTTTGGTTGTTGCAAGAGTTAGACTGAGACCAAAGAGTATCTACACAGCTAAACACAAATCTAACCCCAGGATTATTATTATTAACACTCACGATCCTGAAAGTGCTTTCAGTTTCAACAGCAACTTGAAGACGCTTTCACTGATACACCAGTAAATTGTACAGATCATAAGAGGCAGAACTGGTTTGCGGCAAACAGCCAGACTCTGCACCCCTTGATTAATAAGAAGATAGCTCTCTTAAGAAACAAGGAAAGACCAACGCGTAACACTCTGAGTGAGCTAAAGCAAGCTAGGAAAGATGTGCAAAAGGCTGCCAGGCAGTGTGCAAATGCCTATTGGATCAAGTTATGTGATTCCATTCAAATCGCAAGTGATAAGGGAAACATCAGAAGCATGTATGAAGGAATAAAGAAAGCCTGTAGTCCAATGATCAAAAGCAGTGCACCATTGAAAACCTTGACTGGAGAAATCATAGCTGATAAGAAACAGCAGATGGACAGATGGGTAGAGCATTATTTGGAGCTTTACTCAAGTGACACCAAACTAGCGGATGATGCCCTCAACGCCATAGAGGCCCTACCAACTCTTGACCACCTGGACACACTTTCCACCATAACAGAAGTTAAGTGTGATATAAATGAACTTGCATCTGGCAAGGCTCCAGGTAAGGATGGGATTCCAATAGAGGTTATCAGGAGTGGGCAAGACATACTCACTCTACAGATCCACCAGCTAATAGAGCTATGCTGGCGAGAAGGACAAGTCCCACAGGGTTTCAAAGATTCAAGCATCATAACACTGTACAAGAGCAAGGGCGATCGCAGCGACTGCAATAACTATAGGGGTATCTCACTTCTGTGTATTGTTGGAAAAGTATTTGCCAGAATTGTTCTGCGCAGACTTCAAGTCATAGGAGATCAAGTCTACCCCTAATTAGAGTGTGGCTCTCGACAAAACCGGTGTATCGTTGAAATGATATTCTCATTGCGACAAATGCAAGAAAATGCCGTGAACAGAATCAACCACTGTTTATTGCCTTCATCGACCTTACAAAGGCATTTGATTTGGTCAGTCGTGAGGGTCTGCTCAAGGCACTAAAAAAGATTGGCTGCCCACCAACTCTTCTGTCCATTGTGGAATCGTTCCACACAGCTTACTGCCAAAACAAAAGTCCTTGTCTATCAAGCCTGTGTCCTGAGTACTCTTCTTTATGGCAGTGAAGCCTGGACAACTTACTCACACCAAGAGAAACGTTTAAACAGCTTTCATATGCGGTGTCTGCGAAGAATTCTTGGTATTAAGTGGCAAGACAAAATCACAAATACTGAAGTATTGGAAAGATCAGGTTGTGTGACGGTATATTCCATGCTCAGTTTTCGTAGACTTAGATGGATAGGACATCTTAAGAGGATGGATGATAGTAGAATACCAAAAGGACATCTTTTTTGGTGAATTACAGATGGGTAAGAGATCTCAGGGTCGGCCTCTACTTTGATACAAAGATATGTGCAAGCGGGGCATGGTTGATACAAGCATTGATAATGCACATTGGCAGCAAGTCACCGCTGAACGTGTTGCATTGTGTGATGGTATATTCCATGCTCAGTCTTCGTAGACTTAGATGGATAGGACATCTTAGAAGGATGGATGATAGTAGAATACAAAAGGACATCTTTTTTGGCGAATTACAGATGGGTAAGAGATCTCAGGGTCGGCCTCTACTACGATACAAAGATGTGTGTAAGCGGGACATGGTTGATACAGGCATTGATAATGCAAATTTGGAGCAAGTTGCCGCTGAACGTGTTGCATGGAGGACAAATATCAGAAATGGTTAGTTAGTTAGTTAGTCGAGGTTCCAACTTCACAGCAACGGGTCGTCCCCATTATGCTCCGTTCCTGTACCAGTGAATATCACAAAAAAACGCTCCCCACTGCCCAATGTGAAAAGTGGAAAAGACAGGAGTCTTGACACATAACAGCCCGCACAGATACACTGTCCATAATGTCGCCGCCAGAATGTCAACACAATAGTCCCCCACAAAACACCCAGTTCATTTCTGATGGAATCGGCAGTCATTTTCCCATCTGGATGTTTCCTAGATGTTCACCCACACAGTCCATGAAATACAGTTCATCGTCGACGGCAGTGGCAGACAACCAGAAGCCCAGCAGCTACGCATTTCTGCATAAGGTAAAAACTGGTCAACTCTGGGACATAGCCATCTGCCATCGCTCCGAACATGCAGTCACGTTCCAAAAAACCTCGGGCAGATTCAAAAGCATTTCACACGAAACTCACAGTGTCGCGCCACGCACTCACTCAGTAGCAGGGCGACGGAACTATCAAGCCTCCTTAGTCGCCTCTTACGACATGTGTGGTAGACTGCAGTGTTGCTATTCTTTGCTTCCCTTATGGGCCCCGGCAACACACGGGAGATCAGCAATGGAATAAAGACAAATGAGACAATTATTGCAGATAAGTCACACACCGAGCGTGTGAGACGTAAGATGGTGCATGGTGGTGGAAATGACCACGTATTCATATGCACCCAATGTAGACGGACATTTACAGCGCGAAATGGCCTTATCAGACACATTCGCTACCGCCATGGGTAATAGTTATTATGCCTTTTTGAAGTACAAACTATCGTCTGTCAAGACGGAAAGGTGCCAAAATGATGAATATATATATATTCATTATATATCGATATTCCCATGGACTCTGCTATTCCCTCCATCCAACGTTTACGTGGTCGGCCTCTTCCTCTGTTTTCATCTGGTCTGTACATCATTGCTTGTTGTGGTATGCAAAATATATCTACTTGTTTTTCACTCAGGGCGTTTTCTAGTTTTAATTTTTTAATTAAACTGTTAACTCCCTCAGAAACCCGTTGCAATTTTCTGAGTCTTTGATTCATTTGACCAGATACACCATTACCATGTCCCCTGGCTCCACAAAACATGAGATGGACATCCAGTATTTATGGGTGGACTCTTTAATGGCAAATGGCCAGGTATTGCATCTGCCCGAGTCCATTGCAGGGCGAGCGCCAACTGTTTTGCATATATAGGCACTATTTCTATTGCACGTGTGCGTGGTATCCTGATTGCCGTGGTTCACCTCCTGGCTGGTTGCCTTTGTCTTCAGCATCGTATTTTGTTAGAGTAGACTGATCTTGTTCGATATTAGATATGAATGTATTAACAGTTTAGTTTTATGGCACTTTCTCTCGTTGATTTAAACAGGTCCGACACATGAAGTCCTTTTGCTGTCAGAGGATAGGAATACATCTGCTTTTTTGGTATTTGGATAAGGTTAAGAACACATCCTCAACTCTGACCCCGGCTGTGACAGCAGCACGGTACCCTTATAGACTGCTACATTGTCCTCTAACTCGTGCAGGAATGTTTGGATTTTACAACATAAGAAAATTGTGGTATACCGTCTTCTTGATCACTGGGTAGTGGCTTGGACAAGGGGGAAAAGACCTGGAGGGTTGGTGCGCACGTTAAACACCCCTAATAAAAATAAACCTACCCACAAATGAATATTCATAGCATTACTGATGCTGGTATGCGAACATTCAACAATGATCTGGGGACAATTTCAGGACTCT
The DNA here is from genome assembly GCA_014155875.1 of Cepaea nemoralis. Classification (NCBI taxonomy): domain Eukaryota; kingdom Metazoa; phylum Mollusca; class Gastropoda; order Stylommatophora; family Helicidae; genus Cepaea; species Cepaea nemoralis. The sequence goes on along the minus strand of JACEFZ010009629.1, from coordinate 21,152 downwards.
GCTCCCGAGGAGGAAACCTTGACGATTTGCTAAATACTTTCAGTACAGGAAATGGAGAAAGAGCCCAAGTCATTGTGGTTTCTCTGGAGGTAGAACCCTCTAAAGAATTGTCTGTCCTGACTATCAGCATAGGAGTTGGTGGCAGTACTCTGACTGCTGCAGTTGTGCAGGTGGTAGAAGTGGAGCACCTAAGATGACGCGACCATTACATCACACTATGATTCAGAAGACAAAGATGAAAACATAGAATATGTACTCATTAACGCACGTATTGAATACCCAATAGATCCACTCTTGTATTGTGAAATACCTGTAGTAACTGATCTTATCCACGCACATCGTGAGTTAGGCTCAGTCATAATGTTTAATTTAAGTATTCCAAAGATGAGATTAGGCGTGATTTATGCCCAACTTCGTACAAGAAATTAGTTAAAAAAAAATGGTTGTAAAATGAATAGGCACGAGTTGGTTTACTCAACAAGAGTAAATTCTGTGCCGTTTTTCTTTTTCTTTTACAAATCAGTGGGATAGTTAAGAGTGATCTGAAAACTGGTTGCAAGGCTTTTGTGAAAGATTCACACGAAACTGAACATACTTACAATTATAAAAATAGAGGAGAAACATATTTCATCTTGCCAAATTACATTTATTCAACAATAGAAAGATCTTGGCTAGTCTGTGAGGAAAAGAAAGATACAGAGAAAAACTGGATAATTCTAATCTGTATTCTCCTTCTTCTTTCCTTCGCCATGTATCCCATATTGGGGCATACTCCTCAGTCAACTCACTCCAAGCTGCCCTATCCATAGTTATGTCATATTATTCATTTCTATTGCTTCTTCTCTTATTCATCTGCTTTTAGGGCTTCCTCTATTTTGTTTGCCCTCTGGATGCCAGACAAAGGTCTTTCTAGTATTTCAACTTCTCCGCCACCTGTCTTTTCCAAATCAATTATAGGGTTTACATTCCAAGTGTCAGTTCTGGAAATTTCCCTGGATGAAAATAAGAAAATCTGTGATCAGACTTTAAATCCATATTATATGCAATTTTATATTTGGAAAAACAGATTAACATTTCGTGGTTATTGCAAGTATCAAAGTTTAGCTTCCTAAAGTACAAATAAAGGTACTTTTTAGAATTTGGTAACGTATTTGTGAAAACGGTACTTTGCTGGAGCAACATTCATTATTGAGTGATCAAAATGCAACATATCTCAGCCCTGATATACCAAATGACTTGATATAGTCCTTATCAGCCCAGGTGTTATCAAAGATAACAGAAATAAATGTAGCTAAGTACTATGTAACAGTTGTTGACTCTGCTAGTGACATCAGCAGAATTGATCAATATTCTATATCCTTGCAATATGTAACAATACACAGTGAAATGAATTACATACTGAACATTTTTTTTCAACATTCTTCATCCTCCAATAAAACAAAGGTCTGTCAATAATTATGTGTTATGATCAGTCTTACAATGGAGCAAGCAAGATGTCAGATGAAACATATTTTCTGATAGCAAAGATGAAGGAAGTTATACTAAAAGCACACTTTACACACAGCCTAGAGCCTGCCATTTTCAGTTTAAGGATAGTTGTTACTGCAGTCTGGACTCTTCAATATTTCCCATTGATCACTTAAATCTTGGAATTTAATTTCCAGATCAGACAATAAACAAATCTGCTCTTTATTTCTATGTTAAATGTTTCTTGTATTTCACCCTCATTCTTTGCTCATTCATCAGCAGACCATGATGAGAGCAACATACTGCAAAGTACCTACTATATGATGATGAATCTGGATCATTGTAGTTGTCTACTTTCAGGACAGTTTGTGCCACTTTTACAGCTTTTCAATCACTGGTGTACCAATCTTTAGAACAATCATATCTAAACTGAATTCATACACTCTAACTGAATTCATACACAATGAATGAGTTTGATTGAATCACCTAGTTCAGGAAGGAGCTGGAGGAAGTCACGGCGGTGTTCCACAGGCTGGAGGAGAAACAGCAAACACATGTTGTGATTGTGACGGACTTACAAAGTATGATGAAAAAGATGAACACGGGTATGCTTCGGGCAGAGTAGCAGATATCCACTAAACAATCAAAAATAGAGAGCATCTGTTGGATTTTTCCCCCAGGACATGCTGGTGTGGTGGAAAACGAGCGGGCGGACAGAATAGCTGGACCAGCACCACTTGGTGGAGTATTGGGGCATGATAAGGCAGACATGGTCGGGGCCCTTCGGAATCATGTGTATAGTGGAGAAGAACAGATGGATCATCACGGCTTGGAGAGAATGCTGATGCAGGGAGTGACCAGAGGATCTGGCCAACACTCAAAACTCTGAGGAAATGCCCTACGCCATTTGATAAGGTACATGATGATCATCATATGACGAATATAAACATCACAATTTTCTCACTTCACTCCTGTGTGCACATTCTATGAATCTTTGCATGACTATTTAGTGCAGCTATAGATAAGTCTCTCACATTTGTATTACTTTTATCCTGTGTACAGTTTTCTGCTGTTTTATATTACTACTTGCTACAAAGTTACAACAATAAACACACTTGTGTATATTTTCTGTGTCTCTGTAAAGTGTCATTCTCTGTAAATCTGGCAGTGCATATATCACATCTGTAAGGCTTTCATGCCGGTCTCCCTGACCTAGGGGTTAAACGACTTTCTCCGTAATCCCATTTATCCACGAAGGGTAACGCAGCAAGTGAGAATTGGTAGCGGTTCTCCAAGTTGGTGACTTACGGGATAAGTGAGCCGGCCGCTCAGAAAGCATGGCAAACTACTGAGCGTAATCTTGCCAAGAAATCAACAACAGCGGTAAAATGCTGGTGTTGACAGCGATGTCCTGTAAAGGATATATTCTTCTTCAGCATTCCAAGCCATTGAGATTCTTTGCTGCAGATACAAGCTGTCTCCATTCGTCTCTCTGGTTGACCTTCTCTTGCCAGTCGCTGATTCCAAGTGCTTGTAGGTCTGTATATATATTATCTCTCCACCGTCTTCTTGGTCTACCTCGGAGTCTATGGTCATTTATTACTTGAGTGTAAGCGAGTTTTGATTCCCTATTATCTTCCATTATTTCTATATGCCCCAGCCATTGTAGTCTATTAGCTTTCATGATACCAGTGATTAGCGGGGACTTACACAGATCATAAATGTCTTTTTTGCTTCTTCTTTTCCACTCTCCACTTTGTGTATCCCTAATTGGCCCAAAGATGCGTCTTAAGACTTTGTTCTCAAAGGTTTGTAACAAGGCTTCGTCTCCTTTAGTTGTACTCCAGGTTTCAGAGCCATACAGCACAAATGGTCTGATTAGTGTTTTGTATATTGTGATCTTGGTGTTATGAGATAGTGCATTTGATTTTAGCAGATGTTTTAGTGCATAGTATAACTATATCTTATTTCCAGAGTTGATTCTAGCTTGTATTTCTTCCCTTATTATGTTGGAGCAGTTGAAGAATTTACCCTGGTATTTGTATTTTTCCATTCTATTAATGGTCATATTATCTATTTGTATGTGGCCAGAGATTTTAGCCGTTCCTTCTCTTGAAATTACCATATATTCAGTCTTATCTTGGTTGATAACTAGCCCCATTTGTTGAGCTTTTTCCTTTAAATGAGTCAATATTTCCAATGTCTTTTGTTCATTTTCCCCTATAATATCTATATCATCTGCATAACCAAGCAGTCTGGATGTTCCTCCAATAGCACATTTTCCCTTTACCTTCCTTACAACTTTCTCTACAGCCAGATTGAAAAGGAGCGGCCTTTAGTGCATCACCCTGTTTCAAGCCAGATGTTATTTGGAAAGAGTCTGATTTCCTGCTTTTATATGTTACTATATTATAAGTATCTTCCATGCATAGTCTGGTCATGTTTATTAACTTCCTTGGTATTCCAAATTCCTGCATAGCATTCCATAGACTACTCCTATGGACACTATCATAAACCTTTTTAAAATCCACAAAAATGTTATGGAGATCTGTTTTATATTCCCAATTTTTCTCAGCTATTTGTTGTAAGATAAATATCTATCTATTGTTGATCTGTTTTGTCTGAAACCCGCCTGGTAGTCACCTAATATGTCTTCTGAATATGGTTTTAGTCTATTTAGTAATACCGCGGATAGTATCTTATAACTTGTGGACAGGAGTGATATCCCTCTATAATTTTCACATTGGAACTTGTTTCCCTTCTTAAAGATAGGTATCAATAATGACTCTTTCCAGTCATGGGGTAATTCTTCTGTCCTCCAGAATTTTATTATTAGTTCGTATAGCTTTAGATGTAATGCATGGCTGCCTGCCTTTATAAATTCAGCAGCAATTCCATCAGCCCAAGTTGCTTTATTGTTTTTAAGTCGTGTTATTACATATAGGATTTCTTCAACAACAGGTTCTTCAATTTGTGGTTCACTCATTAGAACCGCTTCCTGTGGGAAAGTGTTACTTGGAGCTTCACAATTTAGTAATACAACAAAGTATTCTTTCCATGTGTTACACATTTCCTCATTGGTATCTATCATATTCCCATTTTTGTCCTTTAAACCATATGTGTTGTGTTGGTCCCTCGTTTCATTGACTTGTTCATTAAAAAACTTTCTGGATTCGTTTTTCTGGTGATTAGTTTTCACATCTTTGATTATATTGCTCATATATTCTCGCTTCTGCTGCTGAACTATTTTCGTAGCCTCTTTACATTCAGTTCTATATTGCTCTTAATTTTGGATGTTGTTGTCATTTAACCACAACTGTCTAGCATTCTTTTTCCTAATAACTGCTTCTTCACATTTTTGATTGAACCATCTGTTCTTTCTATGCGTGGTTAACACACCGAGGCATTCTTCTGTGGTAGTTTGAATTGTATTCTTGATGTTCAACCAAGTTTTGTCAACGCTTTCCTCCAACGGGTTTTGTAAAATTTCAAGTTTACATTTTATTTCATCTGCAAATTTCTCTTTGACTGTACTTTCTTGTAGTTTTTCTCTGTTATATGTTGGGTGTAACCTTTGTAGTTTAGCATAGAAAGCTCTCTTAAGTTTTATTTAAAATTTTGCTCCAACGAGGAAGTGGTCGCTGTGGCACTCAGCTCCTCTATAACTTCTAACTTGTTGTATGTTTGATGCATTTTTGTTGTTAATTAAAATGTGATCTATTTGATTATAGGTTCTCTTGTCATATGATTTCTAAGTTTGTTTATGTATATCCTTTCTTTGCAATCTGGTACTGCTGATCTGCAGTCCTATGACTTCTGCTAGGTTGATGACTCTCCATCCACTGTCATTTGAAATTGTATGTAGGCTTTCCATACCGGCAACTTTCTTATGAGTTTGCTCTCTACCTATTTTTGCATTGAAGTCTACCAGCACAATCAGGATGTCCTGTTTGGGGGTTTCTTCTATGACATCTTCCAGATCATTATAAAAGTCTTCTTTAATATCATATTCTTTCTCTTCAGTAGGTGCATGTACATTAATCATCGTTATATTTTTCCATTTACCTTTTATTCATAATTTACTAATCCTGTCATTAATAGCTTTAAAGTTTAGAACGTTCCCCGATAACTCTTTTTTGATGACAAATCCTGTTCCTAATTCATGTTTATTTTGGGTGTTTTCTCAATATATTACAATCATTCCATTTTGCTCTAGAGTACCCTCTCCTGGCCACCTTATTTCTTGAATTGCTGTATATCCATTTGATATTCAACCAGTTCCCGGTTTAGTTCTTCGACCACTCCAGCTCGATATAGTCTCCGTAGACTCCATGTTCCAAATCTCAAAAGTCCTTTAACGTTCCAAGGTCGTTGTCCAAATAAGTCAGTCCGAATTCAAGGCTTATTTATCTGTTTCGTAACAAAATAGTTTTTACAAAGGTGGGGATGTTAACCCCATGCTTCAACCCCCAACCTAGAGGACCAGGGTGTTTCTCTTTGTCTGTTCTCTACCCTTTGACCTGTCCGGCTTGGGAGGCCCTGCTGGTAGCTACGCTACCGCCGGTCTAGCTCTCAGGGTCATTGAGAAACTCAAGCTCCCCCACCACGCCAAGGTGGAAACACCATTGGGGGAGCTTGTAAAGGCTATGCAGGAAAAAAAAGGCTTCCATCCTGTATGTACTCTTTTCTGCCTTTAAGTCATTAAAGGTAAAACAACATAATCCATACTTAAAAGGTTGTTTGCCTGTACATTTTTTGTCAAATGATTCTATGATAGCACAATATATAAATCTGATCCACAATAAAAATGAGAATCTAGAGTTTTTATTCTTCAAAATTTATTGTCTTCACCATTAAGAAGATCTGAACAGTAATCATTCTGTGAATCCATTGTGAAATCAGCCACAATATGACATCAAACAGCACTGACTGATTCTGCTCATAAGTTTGCCTTGACTACACAAAACATACATCTCCAATGCCACAAATTATCTTGATTTTGTTGTGTTGATATAATCACAATGAAAACATCTTGTATCTCATGTTCCGAGTGTTGACTGATGTGTATCGTTCGCTTTAAGATAAGCATGTGAGTAAGCATAACACAAGTGGATGTATTCACCTGTGGCTGAAATGTGAAAAAAAAAATATGAGAGTACAAAAATAACAGCCTCTCTCAATCACCAAGAACAAGTCATTATTCTGCGCCTCAGAACAGGACACAATAGATTACGCAACCACATGTATACAAAATTCAAGATTGGTGACTCAGCCATGTGCACATGTGGTTTGGCGTCGCAGACAGCAGAGCACATGCTCCAAGACTGCCCAAACTACAACATATCTAGGCAAACCTTCTGGCCTAGAGAGACAACAGTGGAAGATAAACTCTATGGACCGCTGAGTGAACTAAAGAAGTCTGTTAGATTCATACAAGAGACAACATTGCAGTTATAGACATATTTCATTAGAACGAAAGAAGAAGAAGAATCTGACAATTAAAATGTATCCACCTTATGAGCTGAAAGTGTCCACTTGCACTAACCTGACACTCTTGCCAATCACATGTCAGCTTTATGTATGCATGCCATCTGCGGTCACAGGTTTAAAGGAATTAACATTTAATACCAGACTTCTTTAACATTATCAGTTAGTGTCAGCATAATTTAGCCAGCATAGCTGCTACACTTGAATGTAACCCAGTGTTATGAATCTCAGCAAAATAATTTTACTTTAGCTTACCTTCATTCTCACAAAACAAATTAGGCTGGTCTAATTTCTCTTCAACTGTAATTGTCTGGATCATATCTTCATCACTTGTATGTTCGCAAGGCACCTAAACCAACAATTTGATAATATAGAAATCAGAAAGTGTGTAATAGAATAATCAGGTTATATAATTATGTTTGCTCTTCTATAAATGAAATTGTTCTTACCTTTGATTTCAGTTATCTGATAATTTTATGTGCACTACATTAAGTTAATTCACTGTGCACTGCACTGGTGTCTTCATAAATTTTTCCAATTCTTTCATACATCTTATGTTTCTATGCAGCTTATTGTATATGTATGGGTTGCTGGGTATGGACAGAGTATAATGTGTGCTACAGGCTAACACACAGACTGAGGAATCAACATGTTTCAGACTATTGGAATTTGATAATACTCGTGGCAGCAGTAAACAGGACCATAGGTAGGGACAACATAGATGCATTCATAATCAGTGCACTATAGAAACAATAAACAAGAAGTATAACCTTGATAGAATATATCCATTTGATTTCATATCTTCCTCTATCTCTACAGCCAGAACTTCTTTGATTAAAGGCATAAAGCAGTAGCTGATTGGGCTTCATTCTCACAAGATGTCCAAACCACTTTAGTTGTTTCTCTACAAATTCAATGCACATTTACTGATGTAATATGGACCATACGAGCAAACAGCAGCTGACAGAAATTAACAAATCTGTTCTATGATTATGTAGAGACAGGGAGGACCACATCTGAATAGATCCATTGAACAAACTAATTAATTAACACAATTATTAGAGCTTGGTTTATACAAATTAAAGACACATGGGAACAGTAATAGCTATGTGAGTCTCTATGCCTATATAATTAGTGCAAGAGAAGTACATATGTTTACTGAATACATTACCTCAGCATTATCTATGTAAATGGGTGGCCCATGATCAAGACAGTCACCTCTTGCTTTCACCTGACATCTTTCACCACCTGGATAAATTACAGGTTGTGATTATAATGGTGAATACTATTTATAATAGTAATTATTTATAGGCAAACAATTCTATATATGATTCTGTGATGCCACTGAACAAAAACAAACGGTATTTGTGACCCTGTCCATGTTACAAGGAAACTTTATATACAGGGGCACCTTGTCATCATCATCATCATCGTCAAGTGCCATGCTGGCTGGCGTAGACGCTCATGACTTTCCACAGATCTCAGTCTTTGGTTTTCTGGATCAACTCTGCTGATGACATTCCTCCATGCCACCATCCCAATCCATCCAGCATTATTTCTCTTGGTCTGCCTCTCTTCCCCTCGATCTTTCCAGTTGTCACAATGTTCTCCAATGCCTCACTTCTCATCACATGACCAAAGAAAGCTGTTTGTCTCTTTCTTATTGTTGTATATAATGTTCTAATTTCATTAGCCTCTTTCAGGTAGTTGTTAGTTACTTTGGCAGTCCAAGGAATTTGCAACATTCGTCTCAGGATCTACATCTCTGTTGCTCCCAATCTCTTCCTAATTTGTTCATTTACATTCCAAGATTCACAGCCATACAGCAAAACAGGTTCTATATAGCACTTGAGCACTCTCTTTCTTACATTCAGTGATAGTGATTTATTGTATAAGATACTCTTCATTTTCTGAAATGCAGCTTTTGCTTGCCCTATTCTGCTCTTAATCTCTGTTGTGTAACTTCCATCTGATGTTATAAATGCCCCTAGGGCAACTGTACTATTGTGACATTTAACTGATTCACATTTTACATTTACATGACAGTGAACACTGCAGATCTGGAAGCATCAAGTTGCAGTTAGTCAGTGTTACATTTGAAATGTTTATAAAATAAATTCCTGGATAGAAATAATTTGTTATACTTTTGACACTGAACAGAATTAGTCTGACCAATCCTGTGTGGCATCCTTAGAAATGAAAAGGCACATGAGTTGGCAAAGGCTGGAGGAAACCTTGTAGGGTAGTAAGAACACTACTACAGTAATCTATGAGGATACATTTGGTGGAAAGAAAACAAAAACTTCAGCATGGCATATGCTGCCATGCTGAAGTTTTTGTTTTCTTTCCACCAAATGCATACTCATAGATTACTGTAGTAGTGTTCCAATTACCTTGGAAAGTCTTTATTTATTCTTTATTTTCAAAGGGTTAAGAATTGGGCACGCAGGCCCGTCTGACATTTGGAAGAAACATGCAGACCAGAATCTTCAAACTCAGAACATGACATTACAAACTCACAGCACACCTCCACAGAAGGGGTCTCACTGGCTCTGCTACTTGCAAATGTGGAGCACTGTCTTACAAGACTGCCTTAGCCTCACCAAACTTTGAAGATGGTGGTGTGGGGAGAAGAGGAGAGAATCAGGCCAAAAAGTACAACCTCTTAAGACTAACTCTATGGGAATGGTGAAGACCTTAAGCAAACCGTTTTATTTGTGACCTACTCTGAAGTAGACGCATAGCAAATGTTTATAGCTGGAGAAGCCTTCTACTTTCAGATTATGTGTTTTTTCATCTCTCGTTAAGCAGCTTGTTATCATACACAAAATAGGCAAATAGCTGCTTGTATTTTATAGCTATATTACTCTTCTGATCTTTATTCCCCATTGAAGCACAGGCTCTCAACATGTCAAGCTATTCTAACTTTTGCTATCTCCTTGCAACTGGTAGGTTACAGTGTTACTATTCTTTGTTCCCCTTTTGGGCCCCAGAAACACAGGTGAATCAGTAACACACAGGTGAATCAGTATCACACAGGTGAATAGCTAGCTGTACTGTTAGAAAGTTATCAATTTTTAAATCATTTGCAGAAAATTGATGTTGATAAAACAAAATCATGGTTATTTTAGAAGCAGAAATAAAATCAATGATCTATATTATAAATGAACATCTAAAGGGATTTTGCCTATCTACTAGGCAGCATAATTTGATTTAGTGGACAAATATGCCCATAAAAACATGCAATAAGGCCAGCCTGATCATTGTGTAGATGTCACCATGTATTACAGAGCAAACAAAAATAGTTTTATTCAACAATTTTCCTATCCACAGTATGCCCTATCAAAGGAGATGTAAGACACCTCCTTTCCTCTGTTAGTCTATGGGACACCCTTGCGCAAGGTGGATGGCCATACAGCAGTGGGAAAAAGCACACTTTACAGAGAACCAAAGGATAAACGCAAAGCGAACTGCAGTGGACAGTGCACGACCACTAGGACGTCACGGCCACGTTCACGGGACAACGGGATATACGTTGTGTGACTTCCAAACGGAATGGACGTGGTTGTGTTTTCTAAGGATGAAGTGTTCTGGTTAGGAGATGGATTGAAGGCTGGCAGCGGACTTATTCCAAGCTATGAATATCTGACTCTCCCCATCAGGCTTACATGAAGCCATGGAAGCAGGTGGTGGATGTAGTGTGAGAGCAGCCGACAGATTGTTGTTGGTTATGGTCTGCACTCTGCGGTGATAGGCAGATGATCTCATCAGTAGAGACAATGGCTATGGCTATTGGCTAGTACAGTCACTGCCCAGAAGGAAAGCAATGGCAAACAGCCTTTTGCAACACTTGCCAAGAAACCTTAACAACCATGATAGAAAACCTAATAAGAAAGAGATCTGGTGGTGAGATTCCCAGGCCAGGCAGACCAGACAACACCAGGGAAGGGTGTGACACAGGGGTCAGTACTAGTAATTGTGATGATGGAGTTAACCATGGCGGTGTTACCAAGGAAATCCCATGTGTCAGACTAGGAAGGAGAGTGAGACTAGGAAAGTGGAATGTGAAAAGTCTGTATGAGGGAAAGCTTAAGATAGTGTGTGATGAGAATGAAAGGTTAAATATTAACATTTAGGAATTAGTGAACATTGCTGGAGAGGCAAGGGACATTTTACAAATGAAAATGGAAGTCTGTTCATATATTATGGTAGAGATGTCAGAGGCCAGAACAGAGTGGCATTTTGTTTAAACTAAATAACTGCTAAAGCTTTAATTGGGTATTCTTCTTCTTCTTCTTCGTTCATCCGGAGTTTTTTTTTCCGGATGTGATTGCGTTGTGCCTGTTTACAGCAGAGCTGCGTTCTTGCGCCGTTAGGCCGACACATCCGACTTCTGCAGGCATTTGTTGACCGGGTTAACCTTCCCGGGGTAATTGGGTATAACCCGGTTAGGCCATGCAAATAACACAACTCTCATACAGATTTATGCACCTACTTCAACAGCAGAGGAAGATGAAATTGAAGATCTTTACAGCACACTGCAAGACACATTACATAAGACTGGTCATAATGACATAACAATAATAATTATAGATTTTAATGCAAAAGTGGGTACAGGAAGAGCTGAACATGAGAGACATGTTTAAGAAAAATTTAGATTTGGAAACAAATGATGCAGGTGACAAATTAATTTAATATTGCACAGAAAATGAGTTAACAATAGCCAACACACCCATGGTCATTCACTCCCATGGTCATTCAAAACAGTCCACTTACATCAAGGACTATGACTGGGAGACAAGAGCCAAGTCAATAGCTGTGTCCGCATCACCAGGCCTCATTGCCATTCTAGTTGGCCTACCATCATTTATACAGACCACATCAGAGTCCACCATGGCATCCGCAAGGGCAATTCCCTGTCGGTTTTCTCCACTACTGTCCCAATCTCTGCTCATCGCATTGAAGTCTCCACATATGAGTAGCCTATCACCTGGTAATTCCTTCAATTCCTTAAGCCAGTCCCAGTGTTCCTTTCTGACAAAACAGTCCACTGTGGCATATACATTTATGATGTTCCAACTTAAGCCCCCCAATCTCCATTTGTATACCCTGGACCTCTCTTGCACTGTGATTCCACTGGCTCAAGTCAAGTACCACACGCTTCACTCCTTCCTTCACCAGCAGACCTTGCCCATGTCTCATCTGCCCAGTAGGGTTTATATAACTGGCGTACCCAGGGCAATGGTATTTGTCTGTACTTAGCTCCTGGAGCATGACGACATCAAAATCATATATTAGCCTCTCCAATACAGGACCTCTCTGCCTGGCACTACAACAGTTCCAATATCCCACTCTTACATGGTTGAGATCTAGTCTCTCCACTTTTCGTCTTGTTCTCCTGGTGCCTGCCCTCCTATTTCTATGCCTTCTTCTCACACCATTTCCTCGTTTTCTCCTCCTCACTCTCTCTTTGCTAGCCCCTGAAGGATGTGTCAAGCGCAGAGCACGTGCTCCGTAGTTCCGGCGACGATTCCCTTCTCCTTCTTCAGCGTTCCTTGTTTAAATAATACCATATACACAAAGTTTGGATACTGCAGGAAATGAGCGGTCACTCTAGTAGAGCCTGCCTGCTAGGGAAGGGGCAGGGGATGTCCCTCAGGAGTCCATATGCCTGGCGCCACCCCACCCGCATACCAGACGTTCCACGTTCACGACCAGCTCACTCACGGCCATTCAGTCCTCGGCACGTCGGTCCACCTTAAACTTGGGGGTTTATAATCAGAGTTTTCCATCTCCTAGATTGGCTGCTGTTTTAGCTAATGGGCCCAATCTACCCAGGGGCAAGAGGTTCCAGCACCTCATTTATGGCGAGCACAGTATATAAAAAGTAATATGGTATATGGCCAAAAGATTGGAAGAGAACTATCTTCATTCCAATACCAAAAAAGGGCAACAAATCATAATGGGAAGACTTCATAAGAAAATGGAAGAAGAAATTAACATGGTTCAAGCTGGATTTAGACAAGGAAGAGGAACACGAGATCACATACTCAACATGCGTTTAATAATAGAGAAGTGCAGAGAATTTAATGTAAACCTATTCTGATGTTTTGTGGATTTTTCAAAGGCATTGGACTGTGTACAACATCAGAGACTTTGGGAAATCATGAGGAATATGGGCTTTCTATCACATGTAATACAACTCACAAAAATGCTCTATCTAGACCAACAATCAGCAGGTTAGAATAGATGATGAGACATCAAATTGGATTGACATCAAGCAAGGAGTCCGTCAGGGTTGTGTTCTGTCCCCCCATTTGTTTAACCTAAACACCAAAATATAATGAGAAATGTCAGAGATGATATAGACGGGAAGAGAGGAAGTGGTAGGCCAAAGAGAAGATGAGCACAGGATGTGGCGGATGATCTCCAGATGGGTGTATTGGAAGCGGGACATCTTGCTTATGACCGAGAGGTTTTCCAGAAGGTTGTTATGGGAGCAAGGGTCTGCAAAGTTCATGCTACTGAATGAATGAATGAACTGTATGTTTATTGGCAAAAGAAAAACAATTGTAAGCAATTATGATGATAGGAAACAAGTTGGTGTATTACCAGTATTAGACTTCACCGAAAGATAGCAAGTAAAATGGTTTGGCCATGTAATACGAGTACAAACAGACAGTGCTAAAAAAAAGTCATATCTCTCTGATACCACTCCGAAAATGCAAAAGGATGTCTCACAAAACATTAATAAACAGCATAACTGAAGCAATAAATACCACAGTGTACATGACTATACCACAGTGTACATGACTATACCACAGTGTACATGACTATACCACAGTGTACATGACTATACCACAGTGTACATGACTATACCACAGTGTACATGAACTAGCCACAGTGTACATGACTATACCACAGTGTACATGACTATACCACAGTATATGTGGCTCGTTCCAGAAATATATCCTAATGCAAGCAGGAAAAGTGATAATTAAAATGGAGATTGTTAAAACTTGAAATTAAATTGAGAGTATCATAACAACTTGCACAAGGTATAATTTCCCCATAAATATAAACTGTTTTCATATTGTTAATTAAACAACTTTGGTGGCTTTCCGTAACCTAGCACAGTGCTTCACAAAGTGGTGGTCTGCAGACCGGTGCTGGTCGGCGAGCCCTTCTTTGCCGGTCCACAACGTGAGTTGAAAATCTGATCTTGTACCATTTTCCAAGATATCTTTTATTTTTATTTTATATTGGTGTTCATTACTGACAGTGTATACTAGTATATACACCTTTACAAGAAGACCCAAATTTAGTTTTGACATTTGAAAAATTCTTTGATTTGTAAATCTCTACAATAAAATTTTTACTCATGAAAATGGGACCACCATTAAATAAATCACCGTCATCCAATAATATTATGGAGCAGTATTTAACGCACCGGGACAACACCCACAATTAAGTTAAATCTTATATTTATATTAAAATATGTATATTGAGATCACTTAAAATTCCAGATTACAAGGAGAAACATTTTTTTAAATGGCACCGGTCTCTGGTGCAAAAGGAAAACTGTATGTCAGTCCACGAAAGTGAAAAGTTTGGGAAGCACTGACCTAGCACACACAATGATACAGCAATAACGTTTTAAGACATTACTTTGTTTGATGTAAGATAACAATTATGGATTATATTCTTTATTATAGCCATATACAAAGAAATTGTACAAACTGAAGCAACTATGCAAGGGACATGAGAATTAAAATATTGGCTACAAATTTACGAACACAAACTTACAAAGCTTGTCTTTCCTAGAAATGTATGAGGTCACAGTGCTTTCATCACTGACAGATGCTTCCTTCCACTGGCTTATCTGAGGATGTTCCTATATGACAAAATTAACCGATGAAACAGAATGCATAGAAACCTTCTTCCATTGCCAAAGGTGTCATGGAACACAGCTAGAAAAATTGTAACGGACTCTAGTTTATTAAACACAATGGCAATAAGTGAAAACAAAGCTTTCTTTAATAACTGAACACATGAGTCAGTAAACCAAGTAACTATTTTTTTTATTAGTTCCAATAAAACCTCAGTTGAAGCAGCAAATATTTATTGTCTAGAGCTGCACTTCATTTCCATAATTTGTGTGTGCAGACGTACTGCCTTAACTACATTCCTAGAGAGCTGTAATTATATACTTCATATATCATCTTCAAATGCCCTGTCGATAGGCGTGGATGGTCATGGTTCACCATCTCACACAGTCACCAGAGTCATGGATCACATCTGTGTTCCTGCCTCGAATAATCATGTGGACCAAGCCATCCAGATATTTATCTCTTTGAATTTTTCTCATCAATCTTGCCAAGTGTCAGTAAATGTTCAAGTTTACTTCTCCTCATAACTTGCCCATAAAATCATGACCATCTACGCCTAATTTCTCAAATAAATTTAGTTTTCATGTGTTTCTTGTAGGATTTGTTTGTGCTTTGTTTTTATCAAGAACACAAAGGACAAATGTTTGTGGAGAAATATTTTTTCCAGTGCTGTAGTGAAATATTTTCGCTGGTGCTGCTCAGCATAACACAAAATGACGATGATATAAACATTCTTAATTTAAAGTAACTACTTCATAGAAAAGGCAATAAAAGAAAAGATGTGCCTTGAGTAACCAATAAACATATGGTGAATTGCTTGGTCTGGAAAGAGCTAAAGTATGTAAACTTATTTACGAGGGTAAGTTAATAAGTAAGCCACAAACGGCTGTAGAAACATAACTAAATATGATAACAACTTGAAACCAGTTTATTTTTATACATACATTGCTCCTTTATTTCTCAACATAATTTCCACCAACATTGATGCACGTATCCCATCGTTTTATTAATCCTCCCAAACCCGCTGCATAGAAAAGCGTGCCCTGTTCTCATTTACCTGAAATCCCAGATCTGTGTGACTTACTTATTGACTCTCCCTCGTAACTTGTTCTACCTAGCTATGCACCACTTTACGGGACAAACATTTGTCAGCATAAACACTGAAAACCCACCTTGGCGGGAGACATTTCGTGAATGACGCCGAAGTTGAATGTGAAGTGAAAACATGGTTTAAACAACAGGGCACGCAGTTCTATGCAGCGGGTTTGTGAGGACTGATAAAACGATGGGATAAGTGCATCAATGTTGGTGGAAATTATGTTGAGAAATAAAGGGACAATGTATGTATTAAAAAAAACTGGTTTCAAGATGTTTTCATATATAGTTGTTTTTTTTCTACAGCCATTTGCGGCTTTCATATTGACTTCCCCTTATATAATGCATTTATTATTAGCTTCTGAATTTTATACATACCTCCCATGTGGGTTCCTCTTTTATTTCCATATCTGGAGAATGAATTGCTTGTCTGTAATCTGTTGTCATTAAATGAGTATTTGAGGCATTAGAGAGTTGTAACATTGGAAATAACATTCATAGTATTTGACATTTATTAGTGCTAACATACACACACTCATACATGCACAATTCCAGTAAAGTACTCTAACGTATCTAATACTCAACCCGTCACATTTTAACCACATTCTTCTGGTACCACCTATTCTGCCTGGCTTCTTGTCCATTGTAAGACTTAATTATAGCCATTGGGTGCCGATGATTTATCGAAGGGAGTCAGGACTCACGTGTTCCAAACTTAATTTCACAGAGATATTCACACTTGAGACATCAATAGATGGGGAAAATTTACTTTTCATCCTAATGGACGAAAAAGCCATCTTGCCCTAAGGGGACTAACTGAGGTGCCTCATCAATCAAACACAATCATACAGGCATGCACATTTAGAGACATTCAATATGGTTTATGTGGTTACATAAGATGACAAATATACAGCAAAAATAAAGGACATTTTGTGTACACCTTGAATGTATTGAGTATATGGTGCCACTCCAATATTTGTATAGACCAATCAGTACTGGATGAGTGAACTGGTCAGTATCATGTCAGCACTGGATGGGTGATCTGGTCAGTATCATATCAGCAATGGATGGGTGGACTGGTCAGTATCATGTCAGCACTCAAGGGTGATCTGGTCAGTATCATGTCAGCACCGGATGGGTGATCTGGTCAGTATCACGTCAGCACTTGATGGGTGAACTGGTCAGTATCATGTCAGCACTGGATGGGTGAACTGGTCAGTATCATGTCAGCACCGGATGGGTGATCTGGTCAGTATCATGTCAGCACTGGATGGGTGGACTGGTCAGTATCATGTCAGCACTGGATGGGTGATCTGGTCAGTATCATGTCAGCACTGGATGGGTGATCTGGTCAGTATCATGTCAGCCACATGTCCTTCCCAGAACATTTCCTGGTACCCATTTTGGGCCAGCTTCAATGGTGACTTGCAGACATGACCCCCAGGTCAGTAGGCAAGTGTGCTAGCTATTGTATACTGTAGCCACCAAATACAAGAGAACCAAACATTAATAAGACATAACAAAATAAAACACACACAACTGAACGAAGGTTAAGAATGTGCACATACATAGGATGAAACAATGGTCCCAAAAAGTTTTTAACACAAAGGATGACAAGTTGTCTACAGAGAAGGTCTCAAACTGAAATGGTACCAAGCGGCTGGATCTGAGTTTAAGAAAGTGCATTCAAATAGAATATGAACCGAAGTAAGCTACCGGAAACAAGCCAGCACATGTCAAAACTGAAGTCAACAAAATAATATATAAAAGACCAAAGAAAATTTGCAGATCCACCACAAGGAAGTGAGTGTAAGGCAGGAAAAATATCCACAATAGATCAATAGACATGTTTAGAACAGGTCTCCATGGAGAATAGCCTCCAAGATGTTCAGGAGGAAGATAAATAAACATATAGTAAAGTAAGTGGACGCACTAGAACAGTTGATAGAAGACTGCTATGCTTATGTCATGATCACAGTCAGACGCGAGTTCGATTCCTGAACCATCACGTACACAAGTGAAGGAAACACTGGCCACCTATTCCTGCATCCATCCAAGCCTACAAAATGTGATGGCACTACCATATTACAGACCCACGGCGGGAAACTGCTTTGGGACAAATTAAATTATTAATGTATGCATTTATAAAGAGACTTAGTAATAAACAGAAGTTTATTATAGTATTTAGTTTATATACAATATGAGTATAAACACAGCCAAAACCGAAGTAATGCAAGTTAGTGGATCGCCAGGCCCACTAAGTATACAGATAAATAACACACCTCTGAAACAAGTTAAAGAATTCAAATACCTTGGAAGTATGATCACAGAAGATGGCAGATTGGACAGAGAAATTGAAATCAGATGTCAAAAAGCTAGTGCACTTACATATCAACTATCACCCTTACTGAAACATCCAAACATACCCATGTCCGCAAAACGACAGATAATAAACAGCATATTCACACCAACCCTATGCTACCAATCTCAAACCTGGACTTTATCCAAATTACACCTTCGCAAAATCAACACCTGCGAAATGAGATGCCTGAGGAGAGCTGCCAACTTAACAATCCGAGACCGAGTAAGAAATGTTACTATCAGACAGACTGTGGGATCAACACCTTGTGCCACATTTATTGAAAGACAGAAGATCAAGTGGTTTGGCCATGTTGTTAGAATGCAACATCAGCAACTACCATCACTGGCCTTACATCAAAGATCATCTGCGACGAGACCACGAGGACATCCAAGAAGAAAATGGATTGACGACATCAGAGACATTGTACAACCACACGGAATGACACTATCCAGTGCCGTCCACCGGGCGCTGGAACGCAAATTATTCCTCCCCACGATGCTTGACGGCAGAAGTGGAAGATGATGATGATGATGATGATGAGTTTATATTGAGACAGTACATTTGTTGATACTGATGTTTAGTATAGCATTTGTTGATATTAAAGTTTAGTATATACTGATATGGAAGCTTAATATAATATTTGTTGATACTGAAGATAAATGTGAGATTATAACATTCACTACTTCTAACAGCCTACTATATTACAAAATGAGTGGACAACTGAATTTGTCATACTTACTTTTCAAATGAGTAACATCATTCTGTGTTTTCTCAAGTATACTTTGAAGCTGTTGATGTACTTGTTTCATATGAATATCTTGATCCTCTGTTTTCACAAGTATACTTTTGAGCTGTTCATGTACTCTTTTCAAATGAGCATTATCATCCTCTGCTTTCTCAAGTTTATTTTTGAGCTGTTCATTTACTTGTTTCAAATATGCATTGCCATTCTCTGTTTTCTCAAGCAAACTTTGAAGCTGTTCATTCACTGAAGCCATGTTAATGTTTTCCTCCTGTGCTGCAGTGAGTTTTCCTTCTAAGGTCTTTACTTGCTGCTCTAAACTTTGCACCAATTTTAATAAGTTAAAAGTGTCTCTACAAGCATTCGACAAAGATGCATATCTTGTTTTCCACTTAGTAGCTGACTGAGTCTTCCTCTCTGATCTTTTGATTTAATCTTTTCAAAGAAAAATTTCCCTTTTCTGCCTTGTAGAGCATTTTAAATTTTCTACACTGTTGATGTAAATGTTTGTTCTTCTGCGACATATTTGTAATAGTACGCTGTTTGTTGACACAGTTTGCACAGTCACTCTTAAGCTTCCTTGGTGATGGCAATTTACAAGTTATCAAAGAAAATGGTGAATTAATTGTGGAATTCTGCACTGGCTGCAAGAATGTTGATGTTACTGGGATACCTGGTTCCAGCAGCATTTCTGATGTTGGTAATACAGACGATTCAGGATTCCTTGATGATGTTGGAACTGATGATTGTTCTGGTTGTGAAGAAGCAGATGCGACTGGAAGACTCTTGAAAATGATAGGTAATGGCTGCAGAAAGAGTGTAATAAGTGATGGCCATTGTTTGGTTAACTGGTATTTTTGATCAAGAACTACTTTCTTTAATCGATACACGCTATTACGTAGACTTGCCTCATTGATGTCTTTCCCTGGATCATTTGTCTGCACAATGGTATTGACTTTTTTAACACATCAGGTACAGAACAATCATCCACAAACAGCAGCCGAGCAATGTAGCCTTTATTTATAGGATATCCTTCTTCGAACGCAGACAGATGGGATCTGAGATCATCAGCAGTCCTACACTCTGAAATAGAAGGTGAAATTACTGGTGCCGAAGATGCTGGCTCTAAAGGTGTATGCCCAACTAGTGAGGAAGTAGATGCGACTGGAAGACTCTTGAAAATGATAGAGAATGGCTGCTGAAAGAGTGCAATAAGTGATGGCCATTGTTTGGTTAAGTGTTTTTTTTTACCAAGAACTACTTTCTTTAATCGATGCACGCTACTACGTAGAATTGCCTCATTGATGTCTTTCCCTGGAATCATTTGTCGCCACAATGGTTTGGACTTTTCCTAACACATCAGGTACAGAACAACTGTCCACAAACAGCAGCCGGGCAATGTATCCTGTACTTATAGGATATCCTCCTTTGAACGCAGATAGATGGGATCTGAGATCATCAGCAGTCCTTGCCATGATAGTCAGTCAAATTCTAAATAAATTTATGTAAAATTAATATTTAATAATTACATACATTCATATAATAATAAGAGATTATATCTTTATATAATGAGAAAGTACATATATTTTTATAAAAAGGATTTATCCTTTATACAAACATTTAAACATTTGTCATTAATTATATTGCAAACATAACTTTTCTGATATTGTGGATTTCCAATCGCAAAGAGAAATTTTAATCACGTCCGCAAAATAATTATTAATTCATTAATTGTTTTCTACCAGAAATAATGCATATATTTCAATGAAACTTTCCAAATATATGTATCTTTGGATGCACAATTCGAAAATGCAACTAAAATTAACGAATATCTATAACTTGTACTAAATAAATTATAATTATTTATGGTATGCCAAATAGTGAAATTATCTCAAAGACAAAATTCAAATCTAACCACCGGCTATGTGCACAATGTTTAGACTGACCATTTTACCGGAAGCTGAGATGGCAATCGTTATTGCCACGAGTTATTTAAATATATCCAATCAGATACACAAAGGGTATGGTAATAGTCCATGATGCAGCGACACGACGAAACCCTTCTGCGCAAGCGCGGAAAATGGCTTCCGGGGTTAAAGGGGAATGCTTT
>JACEFZ010009626.1:0-247409 GCA_014155875.1 Cepaea nemoralis | reverse complement strand
GATGATGATGATGATGATGATGATGATGATGATGATGATGATGATGATGATGATGATGATGATGATGATGATGATGATGATGATGATGATGATGATGATGATGATGATGATGATGATGATGATGATGATGATGATGATGATGATGATGATGATGATGATGATGATGATGATGATGATGATGATGATGATGATGATGATGATGATGATGATGATGATGATGATGATGATGATGATGATGATGATGATGATGATGATGATGATGATGATGATGATGATGATGATGATGATGATGATGATGATGATGATGATGATGATGATGATGATGATGATGATGATGATGATGATGATGATGATGATGATGATGATGATGATGATGATGATGATGATGATGATGATGATGATGATGATGATGATGATGATGATGATGATGATGATGATGATGATGATGATGATGATGATGATGATGATGATGATGATGATGATGATGATGATGATGATGATGATGATGATGATGATGATGATGATGATGATGATGATGATGATGATGATGATGATGATGATGATGATGATGATGATGATGATGATGATGATGATGATGATGATGATGATGATGATGATGATGATGATGATGATGATGATGATGATGATGATGATGATGATGATGATGATGATGATGATGATGATGATGATGATGATGATGATGATGATGATGATGATGATGATGATGATGATGATGATGATGATGATGATGATGATGATGATGATGATGATGATGATGATGATGATGATGATGATGATGATGATGATGATGATGATGATGATGATGATGATGATGATGATGATGATGATGATGATGATGATGATGATGATGATGATGATGATGATGATGATGATGATGATGATGATGATGATGATGATGATGATGATGATGATGATGATGATGATGATGATGATGATGATGATGATGATGATGATGATGATGATGATGATGATGATGATGATGATGATGATGATGATGATGATGATGATGATGATGATGATGATGATGATGATGATGATGATGATGATGATGATGATGATGATGATGATGATGATGATGATGATGATGATGATGATGATGATGATGATGATGATGATGATGATGATGATGATGATGATGATGATGATGATGATGATGATGATGATGATGATGATGATGATGATGATGATGATGATGATGATGATGATGATGATGATGATGATGATGATGATGATGATGATGATGATGATGATGATGATGATGATGATGATGATGATGATGATGATGATGATGATGATGATGATGATGATGATGATGATGATGATGATGATGATGATGATGATGATGATGATGATGATGATGATGATGATGATGATGATGATGATGATGATGATGATGATGATGATGATGATGATGATGATGATGATGATGATGATGATGATGATGATGATGATGATGATGATGATGATGATGATGATGATGATGATGATGATGATGATGATGCTGTTGATGATGATGATGATGATGATGATGATGATGATTTGAATTGCTCATAAGGGGGTCGATGTCGTGTGCGTCACTGCTGTAAGACCATGTTACAGCTTGTCATAGGTTTGCATCCCCACCCAGGCGGGGGTGTTTGGAACAATGTATCCATGTTCTCAAGTCGACCCGGGCTAAAATTGGTACCCGGAAATATTTTGGATAGTAAATTCGACCGACCGGCACGATATTTGCCACATGAACCGTTGAGTGAGAATTGTTGTATAAACATGTGGAGCTAGAACCATGTACAACAATAGTCCTCGTGGTGAAGAAACGGGTGCTTTACTTCCTCTCTCACTTGTCTGTGTGTGTGGGTTTGTTTTTTTTGGTGTTTTTGTGTGTGTGTGTGTGTGTGTTTGTGCTTGTGTTTGTGTTTGTATGTTTTTACTTTTAGTCTTTGTTTATCAACAAATTTGACATATTATCTTCAGACCTCATTATAAGGATGCTCATTGTTAGCTTGTTACAGATAAAGAGACAATGAATGCAATGTTTCTTTTATCGATGCCCATGGAAAGATATCCAGATATTTAAAAAACAAAACAAAAACCTTTGCTTATGATTTAATAGCTTATTCAAAATACTTTGACAAGATAAACATCAAAACCTTTTCAACATTGTGCACAAACACAACCTAGATGTGATAGATATCAGGAGAATATATTTTGGGAGCAAGAATCAGAGATAAAGAACAAAGTGACATCAAAGTCATTAAAAACTGGTTAGACACGGATGTGGTTTAGCGCCTGATCTTATCAACATTTACAGCGGGACAATATTCAGAAACACCTAATATCTTGTGGGCTTTACAGCGGGACAATATTCAGAAACATCTTATACAGTGGTTCTCAACCTTATTTGGCCCGTGCGCCCCTTCACCATATTTTCAGAACTTCATGCCCCCCCCCCCCTCCTTTCGTATTTCCTGCCTATAAATTCCCCCTTGCGCCTACACAGTATACGTAAAGATGGAAGCTAAATTTAATAACACATACTAGAACAAGTCTAGACGTCCATACATGATTTGCGGGTCTACTTACGTTATAAAATGAATTTCAAAAGGACGAGAAGTACAGAACTGTAAAGTATGGAGGGAAAAACAATATCAAGTAATCGGTTCTTGTATTAACGCGATCTTGAAATAATCTTCCCCACCGGTAGAGAACCACTAATCTAATATATTGTGGGTTTTACAGCAGAACAGTATTCAGAAACATCTAATATTTTGTGGCCGTTACAGAGAGGCAATATTCAGAAACATCTAATATATTGTAGGCGTTACTGCGGGTTTAATTGCGTAGGTTAATGGATGATACTTGAAAAAGGAGAGTTTGGCTTATGAGAGTACGACTTCCAGCGTGAGAATGTCGTGAAAGCAGTAAAGCAGCCTTCCGATGGTTGGAGGTGACCGCTGCAACACACATTGCATTCATTACGGACTCACGGAATATGTTTAGTAAAGGCAAAGAAAGGAATGTTTCGTGTGGAATGGCTTGTCTCGCTTCAGAGGTCACAGATTGTAAGAATTGAGTGGATTTTCTGCTCTGGTCATGCGGAATACACCTTTCGGTGGTAAATTACCTAAGGATAAGGGAGAGGTGGTGGGGCGCCTGTGGGGCCAGGTGGAGAAAGCGGCGGAACAGACTGAGAACCTGTATGTGGATAGGATGATATGGCGGGTGGGTCGACAGGGGGTCGGGACGAATCTCAAAACTGATAAGGAAGACCAGGAGAACTTTCAATCAGATGGCGGTTGGAACTATTAGTATCATTTGTCGTATTTCTTTATTTCATCCCATTTTCTATTAAGAAAGGCTATATTTGAAATAGCTCTCCTATTGTTTTTTTTTCTTATTTTTTTTTTAGCTTATTGTCCACGTTTCACATCCATACAAAAGTATAGGTATCTATGTAGCAAACTAAAAAGCATCTAATGGCAATGTAAATGTGGTTTATGAGGAAAATGCAAAGAATACCAAGGGCAGACAGAAAATCCAATGAACAAGTCCTACAAGAAGCAAATGAAAAGCGTCAACTGATTTTTAAAAATTAGACATAGTCAAAATTGTTTGGACACGTTATATGTATAAATAAATTAGAGACCCTGGTGACAACTAGAAAGACTGAGGGGCAAAGAACAAGCGGAAGGCAGAAACGTAAATATCTGGATGGCTTGGTCACGTGGCATGGTTGAAACAAGAACATGGTATTGATCCACGTCTCTGGTGATAGTGTGAAATGGCGAAATATGACCACCCACGCTTATCAGCATGGCACTTGATGATGATCAGTTTGCTAACTACACTACATATAAGTTAGTATGGCATTACACAAGGCAATCACCACATCATTGGTTGAGATAAAGGGGCCAGTGATATTTGTGTTTAAGAATAAACTTCATTTGTTTTTCTTGTTAAGAAATATAGACCATTGTCCCCATGGGTCTGATATTAAAGACACGAATAATGGGACTATTTGAGGGTGTCTTAGCTTTTAAGAATAAATGTAAATCAATTAACAAAAAGAGATATTATTTCTATCAAGCAGAAGTCACAGCTACATGTGCTATCATGCAATATCTAGCACACATGTGTTTGGCGAAAATCTGCATTCGGTAGTACCCACCCTAGCAGCAACCGTTTGTAATGCAATGAATATGCGTGGGGCTCTGCATTCATTGTGCATATACAAACCAAGGGCTTGAGGTCGTGAATAGGGTTGCAAACAGCATTTTTTTATTCTGTGTTATGTGGCGTTGATTTCTGGGCATCTGTTATTCACTGGGCCGAGCAGACCATTGTCTAAAAACCAATTCATGAATGAATCCGTTTTCTCCCTTATTTACACTCCAGTTTGGTGAATTTACAACAGGACACCTGATTTTTCTAAAGTCCTGTTAATGATTATCATTCAGATTGCGATTTACATCGTCTGATCTAGGACCGGGTTCTGGGTGTGTTCGGTTGGTGTGATTTTTTTTTTTTTTTAATTATTTATTTTTTTAATTTAGGCATTACTTCGTTTTGAACTAGGGCGTAGTGCACAGACGTGCTACTTCTATCAGAGGTTGCTACTACTATCAGAGGTTGCTACTACTATCAGAGGTTGCTACTACTATCAGAGGTTGCTACTACTATCAGAGGTTGCTACTACTATCAGAGGTTGCTACTACTATCAGAGGTTGCTACTACTATCAGAGGTTGCTACTACTATCAGAGGTTGCTACTACTATCAGAGGTTGCTACTACTATCAGAGGTTGCTACTACTATCAGAGGTTGCTACTACTATCAGAGGTTGCTACTACTATCAGAGGTTGCTACTACTATCAGAGGTTGCTACTACTATCAGAGGTTGCTACTACTATCAGAGGTTGCTACTACTAGTGAGGGCTCTAGAATGATTTTACGGTTGGGGTGAGAGGGTGTTAGCTTCATTTAATACCAGTGTCCATTACCATTTGATGTTAATTTACGTCCTCAAGTCAAGGACGAGAGGTCAACAGTTTAGTCCGTATAGGGTAGATGGCAGGGGTGGAGGATGGATTTGATTAGATGGTGTTACAGAATATAACATGGCTTGTAGGGGTGGAAGATAGATGTGTTTAGATTGCATTACATAATATTAATGGCTGGCAGAGGTGGAAGATGGATTTTTTTAGATGGTGTTGCATAATATCAGTGGTTTGCAGGGGTGGAAGATAAGTTTGTTTAGATGGTGTTACAGAATATCAATTTATGGCAGAGGTGGAAGATAGATTTGTTTAGATGGTGTTGCTGAATATCAATGGCCGGCAGATGTGGAAGATAGATTTGTTTAGATGGTGTTACAGAATATCAGTTTCTGGCAGGGGTGGAAGATAGATTTGTTTAGATGGTGTTACATTATATAAATTTCTGGCAGGGGTGGAAGATATATTTGTTTAGATTGTGTTACAGAATGCCACATGGTTGGCACAGGTAGAAGATACGCCACCAAGGCGATTAAAAATATCCCTTTACTTTTACTTCATGAAGTACAACTGATAAGTAGTTGTGAAAAAGTTGTTGCTTGCAAGATCTTTACATGACGTTGTAATCAAACCCTGCATTTATTGGCTGTGTTTGATTTACTTGGAAATTTTACTAGTTTGTCGTTTCTTTCTCACCGGCCGACGCCCAATACCACCGAAATCAACACAAAACGGTCTGCTTCCAAATCTCCAGCGGATAATTTCGAACACTCGACCTCGATATGTCGGGGACTTGTGAAACACAATTTCACTACCCTCTAAGCCACATCACCCGGTTTAGTCTTTGTGAAATCTGGTACATTCGTGTGAATATCTGTACATTCGTGTGAATATCTGTACAATCGTGTGAATATCTGTAAAATCGTGTGAATATCTGTACAATCGTGTGAATATCTGAAAAATCGTGTGAATACCTGTTTTGCTGAAAGTCTACCACTGGCATTACGCCAACGTGTTTCTTAACATGATTATTGATTGTTCTGTCTCTTGTGGCCCTGCTCAGACTTCAGCTCTGTTGTTGCCATGTTACTTTCATTTTCCTTTTGTCGACGTTTCTCAAATGATTGCTGAACCTCCTAAAAAGTTGCTTGTTTTTGCAGGAAGTTGCGATCAACTCCAACAATAATGTTGATTTTCTCGGCAATTTTACGTTCAGTAGCTTGCCACTACTTTCTAAACGAGAAGTCAACGTTCACTTCGAAGAGACAAGTGTAGGAAACGACCCCATTACCCAGCCATGGGTGCACCGGAAGTTTAAGAAAGAGTGCTCTTATCCATTAGTCTACGTCGACTCGTACAGATGAAATATATTCATATGTAGATATGTAGCCTGATATGACTGAGCTGCCGCATGTTAGTAGACGGTACTGCCTGTTTTCTGTTAGCACTGAATATTGGGCGGCGCTCACCAAACCCGACACCCCACATTGTGCGGAGTAGGACAATTGGGAGGCTACAAGCCTTACCCTAGTTCGAGGAAATGCAACTTAAAGACTACATGTCATTGCAGGGTAGACAGGCTCAAAGCTTGGTTGGCAACTGGTCTAGGATGGAAGCTCCGATAGGCGGATAGTTAGAGTATTACTTTGCTGATCCGGCAGCTTGTCTTGTTCCAGACGTACTGGTGTTACCTCTCCTCTGGAGTGAACTAGGCAAGCCGAGAGAGGGATCATGCATGGGGGGGCAACACATGGTCTCTAAATTCAGCCCAGGTTTTGTATTATGGAGAGGGATAACTCCACGTTACAACGCCATCATCTGTGAAGACGCGTGAAATCTTACGGTGCCTATTTTAATAAGTCAGACAATAATACGAGAAACACGATAATTATATCATTACTTATTATATATTTGTCAGGATGCCTTAACTCGAAGTTACAGCATGTCTACTGCTTACATTAAGACAATGTCACTGGACAGAAACAAGCGTCTCAACTACTCCGTCAGAAGTAACCTAACGAACAAACACAGCAACCAGAATGTAGCAGCTGAAACTGCCAGTCCAGGTCAGACATTTATAACTGGTTCTTCTTTTTACTGTCCCGGTTGTAATTATTTGCCGCCGTGGGATAGTGGTTAATGCGTTTGCATGCCAAGACAGGGTGATCTGGGGTTCAAACACCAGTAACGACAGATTTATTGGTTTCCTCTAGCACGGCACTGGGGTATCGCCCTAGCTTCACATAAACTGGTATTTGTAAGCTTAGTAAGAGTAAACTATAGAATGCTACTACGACATAATATCCAAGTAAGCACAGCAGGTAAATACTTACAACTATCATACAATAGACATATCATCTGACAAAAGGTACCTCGCAGAGATTAAGACAATAATGGCCATTGCGGAATGGAAGACGCACTCACCAAACAAGAAAAAAGCTTCAAATTAAGGTTTTGTATAGAACCTGCAATGTTGTAATGCGTGCGAAACATGGACTTTAGGTAGGTAAATCAAGAAACGTCTAATGAGTGTGGAAATTTGGTGTCTGATGAAAATGCAAAGAATACCAAGGACGGACAGAAAAACGAACTAGTCAGTCCTGTAAGAAACAGCTGAACATCGTAAATTGATTAGATAAATTATACATACTCAATATATTTGGGCATGTTCTGGGGAGAATTAAACTTGAAAACCTGTGTGAAAACTGGTAAGCCTGATGGAAAAAGAGCAAGGGGGACAAAGAGATAAATACCTGGATGACTTGGCCAGATAGCAAAATCGGGACAAGAATACATACCTCTTCGGAGACGCTGCTGATCATGTGAGATGGCGAATCATGACCGCCCGCGCTTATCGGCATGAAACATGATGATGACGATGACGATACTAAATATAATATGATTTCCTAGTGGCCACTTCCACTCTATATTAACTGATTCAGTGCTGAAGGATAATATATCGCCAAAGGTTCCCCTCCCCCCCCCCCCCCCCCCACCCCCACCCCCGTCCCCACACCCCGTCCCCCACTTGGACAGACGGGTGATGTATCGCCATTATGGGGTCATCGTGTTATTTCTTTCGTCTCCCGGTATCTTCCGCAATTTTAATTGGAATGGAAAATGTCCATTATAATCCTTGTTCATTTGATTGTGCGTCACTGTTTGGTCCAAACTTACATGTTTGTTTGGCACTGAATCAGTTAAGCCTCCCTGAAGGTCATGCGCTCGTGATTTATACAGTGGTTAATTTCCTCTCGGGTATCTGCTGGCGAAGAGTTTCTGGGACTGATCGTTCAAATTGCCACGTATATTTTCATGTAGCCAGCTTGTTTGATATATATATCTACATAATGCTTTGTCGGATTCGTAAACCTGACCTGGACTCACGCGACTACTCAGCCTAACATGGGTACCAAGAAATGTCTTGGGAAATAAAGGCAGCCGTCGTGATACTGACCAAATCAATCATCAAATCCCGATTGGTCTATAAAAATATGAGTTTAGAACCAAACGCCTAAAGTGTCGTGTAAAAATGGTCCTTTACTTTACTGACATATGCCTTATTTATATATGCAGGTATGGCAGACTGCTACAGCCAGTCACTCTACAGCCTGCCTCTCAAACGCCGAGGTTTCGATGTGCCTTTTAACCAGTTGCCTCCTCCACCATATAATCTCAAAGTGTCGCCGAAAGATGGCTCAAGCACGACTCTAACAGAAAATACTCCAAACACGCCAAACTCCCACTCCTCCTCGACACTCAGCAATTCGCTTTCTCCAGGCCCCAGTCAATTGGAGCCTACTCGCTTGGAATTCTCTGGAATTTATGAAAGTATCAAAGAAAAAACAGAACCTGAAAACACAGCTTCATCCTCGTCAGATCCTGAAAGTGTCCCAATGCCCAAGATCCGAGGAAAGAGATTCGCCAAAAAGCAGCCTTTCCCCGTGAGAAGTAGAAACCAGGATTCTCTGAAGGACGGTGCTGCTCCGTCTCATGCCATTGGAAGAGATAACTCCGACCAACAACAATTCTATGGCAACGGTAGGGATTCTGGTATATTAGATGACCGCTCCTCCAGCCTCGGTAATTCTTTGGAAGGCAGCCTTGCTGCAATTGATGTCACCAACACTGGGTCAAAACTACGAGGCCCATCTGGGAGTGTAGAAGCTCACATAGATCATGGCAAGTCAGACACTCCCCTGGGCAGAACCCCAGCAGACAGAGGCTTGCTGTACCATCTCGACCGAGAGATGTCCATGTCTGGCTCAATTAGACAGAGGAAAACAGTGTCCCCGCCAAGCATGTTTTACAGTAAAGAAAATAAGCAGGGAGAGCTTGTGGTGAGAAAACGGTCAAGAAGTCAAAGAGACAGAGATAGGAATCGACTACTTCAAATAAAACAGGGTAGGTTCATTGACTCGAATCTGTTTTCTGTTGCTAGAATTACCATACCCTGCTTTTCTTCTTTTTCTGTTATTCATTCTGCCGCAGATAGTTGTTAATTTTTTAGTAATATATGGTCAGCCTAATTTTCTGGGATAAAAAGTCGCTTAAAAGTCGACAGGGTCTACTTCTTTGCATCGGATTTTTATCCCATATGGCTCAGTCTCTTTCCGCATACATGCACTCGTGAACCGAAGAACGCTGCCCTGAATCGAACCACAACCTTCGGAGTCCGAGGCAGACAGCTTGACTACTTCGATACGGAGACTCCCAATGTGGTTGAAGGTAACCTGTGACAAATTTAGTTATATTCTAGAACTCAGTGAGCTTTCCATATTAGTTTATCTATTTCTGTCTGTCTGTCTGTCCGTCCGTCCGTCCGTCCGTTCGTCCGTCCTGTCCGTCCGTCTGTCTGTCTGTAAAGGAATATGCATTAACTTTCTGCTTCTCCGCAGACGTGGAGTCCATCTATTGCAAGCCCGATGATTTCTGAGCTTTGAGATAGGAGAGATCTGAAATAGCCCTAGTGGGGGCGGTACTTGCGTACCAGGTCGCAGAATAAACCAATCGATCCGTCAGAGCCATTGTCAGGGCTCAGCCCAGCCATCTATTTACCTATGCTTGTCTAGCTAGGATGTGCAATGCCACTACTGATGCTGCTGCTAGTAGTCTTGCTCCATCTTCTGCGCTCCCCGCAGCTCCTCCCCGTCTAGCTGCTCTCCCTGCAGCTCCTCCTCCTCCCGATGTTGCTCCTCCTCCGGCTGCCCTTCTTCTTTCTTCTCCCCGGCTGTTTCTTCTCCTCCTGCTACTACTGCTCTTTCTTTTGCTGCTCGTCCTCCTATTACTACTTCCCTAGCTTCTGCTGTTGCTCTTTCTTTTGCTGCTCGTCCTCCTATTACTACTTCCCTAGCTTCTGCTGTTGCTCTTTCTTTTGCTGCTCGTCCTCCTATTACTACTTCCCTAGCTTCTGCTGTTGCTCTTTCTTTTGCTGCTCGTCCTCCTATTACTACTTCCCTAGCTTCTGCTGTTGCTCTTTCTTTTGCTGCTCGTCCTCCTATTACTACTTCCCTAGCTTCTGCTGTTGCTCTTTCTTTTGCTGCTCCATCTGCTGCTCCTGGGCCTGCTTAGTCCGGATCCTGTTCCTTCAATAAAAAAAGAAACAAGACCCCTCAAGCCGGCCCACCACGACAAGGTGAGGCACAACGGGCCGGGGACACCACAAACATATAGGACAACACCGCACCCCCAAGCCAGCCTGGGGGTGTAGCAGACGAAAATAAACAACAACTTTGCCACGGAGACCGGCAAATAAATGTATAGGTACAACTATATCGGAACAGTCATAATTTCTGATGGGAGATGCCTTGAAGAGATTAAAATAAAAATCTCTATGGCAAAGGTATCCTTTTGCAAATTGGAATACAAACTGACTAATAACATGATGTCACTTGCATCGAGAAAAAGAGTGTTAAGGTGCTACAAAGAACCTGTATCTGTGTGGATGTGGACGATGGGCAGACAAGCTGACGAACATCTAAAGGCAGTGGAAATGTGATTTCTGAGGGAAATGCAAAGAATACCATGGACAAACAGAAAAACTAATGAGCAAGTCCTAAAAGAGGCAAATGAAAACCGATAAGCGAAATTAGACTTAGTTTTGGACACGTTATGGAAAGAAATAAACTAGAGAAATGTGTGACAACTGGCAAGATTGAGTGGGAAAGAAGAATGGGAAGTCAGAGAAGTAATTATCTGGATGGCTTGACAACATGGCACGGTCGGGACAAGAACACAGAGCTGATCCACGGCTCTGGTGATCGTATAAGATGGCGAAAACATGACCACCCACGCTTACCGGCGTGGCACATGATGATCTATCTATCTATCTATCTATCTATCTATCTATCTATCTATCTATCTGTCTGTCTGTCTGTCTATCTATCTATCTATCTATCTATCTATCTATCTATCTGTCTGTCTATCTATCTATCTATCTATCTATCTATCTATCTGTCTATCTATCTGTCTGTCTGTATGTATGTATGTCTGATTGTCTGTTTTTCTATCTATCTGTATGTCTGTCTGTCGGTTGATCGATCGACCGGTCAGTCTGCCTTGCTGGCTGATTGGTTGTCTCTCTGTTTGTGTGTCTGTCTCAATATTAATCCATCTATCTGCCTAACTGCCTACCTAATGGACCCGCCGTGTGACACTGGGGCCTTAAAGGGGAAGTAAAGAATATACCTTGTGCATGTCGTAGAAGGTAACTATACAAGGCTGGTCTGGAACAGGCATAGATCAGCCAAAGTCCAGTCACGAACTGGCAAACAAAGGACATGACGTGCCTGGTTGCTGGCCAATACTCCACTGTGAGTCTCAAAGGAAAAAGAAGTATTTTAGTCCGACATTGTCCATGCTTATTTCAGAGGATGTCAGCATAGTCATTAAAGTTTAGCAAATGTCGTGTTTAGATTTCTATTGTTGACAATATTTCCTTTATAAACAAATATAACACCACTATCATCATTATCATCCAGTGGTTTGTTGCGCACACAGCTTTACCACCATCATTGCATTTAGAAAATTCTCTCTATCGTAAGCCAGATGTTCGACCCCCATTGCTGTCATGTGCAAGTTATCTATTACATCTGAATCCATGCACATGCTGATATTCCTCTTCATGCCTTCTCTGGTACCTCTCCCTCCACGATTATCTTGTCCATGCATTCATGTCTTTTCGCATGCCCATCATGTATCACTTTCTTATTATTTATTTTTTAATTTGACGTGATAAACAGTTTTCTTTAATATTGAGTTATGGTTGCAAAGATTTATTTATTCTCTTATCTTGTCAATGGAATTTTATAATTTTCTGTAACAATTTTGAAAGAGAGAGAGAGAAACAGATAGACAGACAGGCAGATAGGCAGAGAAACTAACAGATATTCCGGGTATTGTGTTGCTTTTCAATTCCCCTGCAATTTTCCCCAAGCCATGCTTCTTTTGCCTCTTTGCACAATTTCCTAATTTTCTTATGAATCTCTTCATATTTTTTGTGATTATTTTGTTTTCTTCTTATTTCCATTATTGTTGAGATATCTGCAATTATGAAATGTACTGATTCAGGTTTGTTTACATCCTTTGAACTCGTGACATGCCTTGATCATAAGTGAAGTTATGTCTCCGTTTATTTATGTCCTTTCTTCTTCTTCTTCTTCTTCTTCTTCTTCTTCTTCTTCTTCTTCTTCTTCTTCTTCTTCTTCTTCTTCTTCTTCATCTTCTTCCTCTTCTTCTTCTTCTTCTTCTTCTTCTTCTTCTTCTTCTTCTTCTTCTTCTTCTTCTTCTTCTTCTTCTTCTTCTTCTGTCGGTGTTTTTGCTGCTGCTGCTGCTGCTGCTGATGATGATGATGATGATGATGATGATGATGATGATGATGATGATGATGATGATGATGATGATGATGCAGCTAACGCCCTTTATCTCTCATTGAGACTTAGGCCCTGGGTTAACTCACGCCAAACCGCCCCATCTTTTACCGTCTCCTTCAGCCCTTTCCATTTCCTCTCCATATTATTCATATCTTCGTCTAATGTTATACTCCTATGTGATTTCAGATTGCCTCTATTTCGTGGGTTATAGATGAAGGACAGTCTAGATCAGTGGTTCTCAACCTTTTTTGGCCCATGCACCCCTTCTCCATATGTTCAGAATGTCATTCCCCCCTTTCGTATTTTCTCCCTATAAACTCCCACTCCCAAGCCGCCGCCCCCCCCCCCCCCCCACAGTATGCGTAAAAATTGAAGATAAATTTAATAGCACATACTAGAACAAGTCTAGACGTCTACATAAAACGTGATTTGCGGGTCTACTTACGTTATAAAACTAATTTCAGAAGTACGAGAACTATACAGAACCGTAAAGTATGGAAGGGAAAACAATATCAAGTAATCGGTTCTTGTATTAACGCGATCTTGAAATAATCATAATTCCCTCCTGGACACCCTAAGGGGGTTCACACATCCTTTACAGGACATCGCTGTCAACATCAGCATTTTTCAGCTGATTGTTGATTTTTTGGTAAGATTACGCTCAGTAGTTTGCCACTGCTTTCTGAGCGACCGGCTCACATACCCCGTAGGTTACCGACGCGGAGAGAACCGCTACCGATTCTCGCGCACGTCACGTTACTCACGAGAGCATACGGGATCACGGAGAAAGTCGTGTAACACCTATACCAGGGAGACTGGCGCAAGCTGGTTACCTGGGAAATATTTTATGACTGATCTTTCCAGAGATTCATCTCATCTGTTCATTTGATTTTTTTTATGTTGATGAGAACATTCTCGTCAATATTTTTGACAAGCCCATGTGTTTGGTTATAATTGCCTGCTATTTTCCTTGTGGTGTTGTAATGGTCTCTGAGATTCCCTTCCACGGCTGTAATCTCTTCCCCTCTTGCTAGGCCATTTAAATATTGTCTTTTATCCGCCCGTAACATCTTTCTAACTTCTTTGTTAACGTGTGTGTATTTTCGTGTCTGACATTAGAAGTTCTGATTTTGCTTTCGTTTAAATTTGCTTTTCTGTGTATTTTTCCTCTTTGTAAATTGTATCATGCGTTATAATGTTTTCGTTGCCTTTTTTCGAGAGATTGTTACCATGAATTGAACCTTAGTTTCATGATTTCTGACTGCTTATTGTTTCATATATGTGTTGCCTTTCGCCTAATGTATAGTTATTGCATTTCCTAATTGCATTGCCAGAGTATATTAACATCAAGTCTTTAATACTAACTTTATGTTGATGAGAACTGTTTAACAATATTTTATTTTAACAGCAGGTTCTCCAGGTTTGTATGATGATAGTGTATCTGAAGCCAGCGATGTTTCCCCAGTTCCCGATGATCTGCTGTCGGTGTTCAAGAACATGACCAAGGAGGTAAAGATGGCCGTTTGTGCAGTGCTGACACCGGCAGGTAGTCTTAGTTGCATATCCATTGCATGACGTAGCAGTCAACCCCAGCATATTTTGGTTGTTTGCGAATCCTAGGCAAGTTTACGTTCAGTAGTATGTCATTGATTTCTAAACGACGGGCACTCATACCATTGTGTGGAAACCAACGCAAGGTGGTCTGCTTCCACCACAGCTGTGTTTAGAACTAGGTATGCAGGATTACGAAGTGCATTACTAACCCCTTCGCTACAGGGTCTTAGTGATTGAAAACAAGAATAAAAAAGGACCCTTTAACAAGCTTATTCCCATTTGGCATATAGTGCTAGACACATATTTGTATACACCAATCGGCAATCAGGGATGATGCGATCCATACGGCACCGGTCGCCTTTGCAGGTCCTGATACTCATTTTGGCTGGATCACCTTGGTAGTCGACATCTCTAGCAACAATCCGCCTCGATGCCTGTTAGAACACGCGCCCACGAGACCAGCGTCTAGTCACTATGCTATCCCGACATCCGGTCTTAGTCATGGGCTAGATTTATTGGTGGTTCTTCGTTTTCTTCTTCTTCTTCTTCTTCTTCTTCTTCTTCTTCTACTACTACTACTACTACTACTACTACTACTACTACTACTACTACTACTACTACTACTACTACTACTACTACTACTACTACTACTACTACTACTGACTGACTGACTGACTGGCACCTAGCCGTCTTGACAGACGATAGTTTGTAAAATGGAGTTATACCTCTCCATAACACAAAGCCTGGGCTGAATTTAAAGACCATGTGGTGCCCATGCAGCATGATCCCTCTCTCGGCCTGTTTAGTGTACTCCAGATCAAAAGTAACACCAATACGTATGGAACAAGACAAGCTGCAGAAGCTGCCGGATCAGCAAAGCACTGCTCTAACTGTCCGTCTGTCGGAGCTCCGATCCTACACTAGTTGTCAACCAAGGCTTATGGCTTGGTCTGCCCTGCCATGACATTCAGTCTTTAGGTTGCATTTCCTCGCTAGGGTAAGACTTGTACCCTCCCAATTGCGCTCCTCCACCCGAAACCGTTGGCACAATGTGGGGGTCGGGTTTGCTAAGCGCCGCCCAACATTCGGCGCTAACAGAAGCAGATAGAACCGTCTACTGTCATACGGTAGCTCAGTCATATCTTACTACGACCTGACTACTACTACTATTACTACTACTACTACTACTACTACTACTACTACTACTACTACTACTACTACTACTACTACTACTACCACTACTACTACTACTACTACTACTACTACTAGCAGTACTACTACTACAACTGTTGCTGCTGCTGCTTCTGCTGCTGCTGCTACTACTACTACTTTTTCTACTACTACTAACTGCCACTACTACTCATCATTCATCATCATTGGCACCTTGCCGTCTTGACAGACGATAGTTGTGCTTCAGAAAAGCATAATAACCTTTACCCATGGCGGTAGCGAATGTGACTGATAAGGCCAATTCGCGCTGTAAATGTTCGTTCACAGTGGGTGCATGTGAACACATGGTCATTTCCACCATCATGCACCATCTTACTTCTCACACGCTCGGTGTGTGACTTATCTGCAATAATTTTCTCCTTTGTCTTTATTCCATTTCTGATGTTTGCCCTCCATGCAACACGTCCAGTGGCGATTTGCTCCCAATGTGCATTATTAATGCCTGTATCAACCATGTCCTGTTTACACACATCTTTGTATCGTAGTAGAGGCCGACCCTGAGATTTCTTACCAATCTGTAATTCTCCAAAAACGACGTCCTTTGGTATTCTACCATCATCTACCCTCCTAAGATGTCCTATCCATCTAAGTCTACGACGACTGAGCATGGAATAAACCGTCACACAACCTGATCTTTCCAATACTTCAGTATTTGTGATTTTATCTTGCCACTTAATATCAAGAATTCATCGCAGACTCCGCATATGAAAGCTGTTTAAACGTTTCTCTTGGTGTGCCTCTCCATAGCACAAAGCCTGGGCTAACATATAGAGATCATCTTTTGCCCATGCTGCACGATCCCTCTCTCGGCCTGCCTAGTTCACTCCAGAGGAAAGGTAACACCTCTACATCTGGAACAAGACAAGCTGCAGAAGCTGCCGGATCAGCAAAGCAATGCTCTAACTGTCCGCCTGTCGGAGCTTCGATCCTAGACCAGCTGCCAACCTTGGCTTAGGGCCCTGCCATGACATTTTGTCTTTAGGTTGCATTTCCTCGCATCAGGGCACCAGTCGCCACTACTACTACTACTACTACTACTACTACTACTACTACTACTACTACTACTACTACTACTACTACTAGTAGGCCTCTTTCAGTCCTGAAGGACTATAGAGTTGTGCCGCTTGGGAGGTGCCTGGCAGCACCGCTGGTGACTGTATAGTCCAATTCGAGAATGACAATCTCTGTCACAGTTTCCGCATCTGTAAGACGAGGCAAGTCCCGCAGTAAGTGACTGCTCTTTGAGCCTGTGCCGTCTCTCCTCAGTTTTTTGGATCTGATTGCGCTCAAAGAGCACCAGTCCGTTTCGTACATCTCTTCTCCAGGAGCATCTGTCTGTTGCAACTCTCTCCCACGTGTCTGGATCTATTCCAATGGTTTTCATATCTTGTTTACACACATCCCTATATCGCATTTGGGGTCTTCCGGTTGGCCTCTTTCCTGTGGCTAGTTCTCCGTAAAGGAGATCTTTGGGAATACGTTCGTCCTCCATTCGAGATACGTGGCCCAACCACCGGAGGCGTCTCTGCTTGAGGAGGGTGTGCACTGTGGTAATATCTGCTCTTTCAAGCACCTGTTTGTTTGTTATGTGGTCTTTCCATGTTATGCCCAGGATACGTCTCAGACATCTTATGTGGAAGGAATTCAACTTCCTTTCCTGTCTTGAGTACAGGGTCCAGGATTCAGACCCGTAGAGTAGTGTGCTAACAACACAAGCTTTATATACTTGAGCTTTTGTACGCTCTGTTAGTCTATTATTCTCCCAAACTCTTTTAGCTAGCCTGGAAAATGTTGTGGCTGCCTTTCCAATGCGTCTGTCGATTTCTGTCTCTAATGAAAGATTATCTGATATTGTCGATCCCAGATACACAAAATCGTGGACGACTTTCAATTCATAATTAGAGATTTTGATTGACGGAGGCGCATCAGCATCTTGTTCCATCACCTGTGTTTTATTTAGGCTAATGGTGAGCCCAAAGTCTTTGCAGGCAGCTGCAAAACGATCTATGAGCCTTTGGAGATCTTCTGCTGTATGAGTAGTCAGTGCTGCATCATCTGCAAAAAGTAGTTCTCTTACGCATTTGGTCTTATTTTGGTCTTTGCCTTGAGTCTTGATGGGTTAAAAAGTTTGCCATCAGATCTTGTGTGGAGGTATATGCCTTCAGTGGCAGTCCCAAATGCTTGCCTTAAGAGAACAGCAAAGAAGATACCAAAGAGTGTAGGAGCAAGCACGCATCCCTGCTTTACTCCGCTGCTGATGCTGAATGACTGGGATGTTGAGCCGTCAAATAAAATGGTCCCCTGCATGTTTTCGTGGAATGATTTCACGAGACTAAGAAGGGTGGGTGGACATCCAACCTTTTCAAGGACCTTAAAAGGCCGCTTCTGCTCACGAGGTCAAATGCCTTTGTGAGGTCGATGAAGGCTATATATAATGGCTTCCTCTGTT
This sequence comes from Cepaea nemoralis, assembly GCA_014155875.1. Classification (NCBI taxonomy): domain Eukaryota; kingdom Metazoa; phylum Mollusca; class Gastropoda; order Stylommatophora; family Helicidae; genus Cepaea; species Cepaea nemoralis. The sequence goes on along the minus strand of JACEFZ010009626.1, from coordinate 229,292 downwards.
CTCTGCACTTCTCTTGGAGCTGCCGGAGTGAGAAAATCATATCGATGGTGGACCCGTTGGGTCTAAATCCGTACTGCGATTCGGGGTAGATTCTTACTACTACTACTACTACTACTATTACTACTACTACTACTACTACTACTGCTATACTATCCCGTGCTATATTTTAGACGTGTTGTGTTTATCCAATTATAACTTTAGACATGCGTTTATTGTGTATCTCCAGGAGCTTCTACGTGTAGTGATAACATCTAAAGCCCAGATGATCAGAAAAGATCAGTACATCAGAGATTTGGAGAACTACATCGATGATCTCTTGGTGCGGGTTATGGAAACGACCCCCCGCTTGTTGACTCGACCACAGCCCATTCACCGATTCTGATGCCTGCTCATTCGTCTTTCTCTTCTTTTTCTTCTGCGTCTAATATTTTTTTGTTTTTGTTTTTGTTTTTGACGTAATTACGTTGTTAGTTTACAGCTTTGGCGAAGGGGATACGGACACAATTCGTAATCCCTCACACGGCGTTCTAAACACGGCAGTGGGTGATTTGGAGGCAGACCGCTTTGCGTTGGTTTTGATACAATGGTATGAATGTCGGTCCTTCACAAAGAAATGGCAAACTGCTGAAAGTAAACTTGCCAAGAAATCACAAACAGCAAAAACATGCTGGGGTTGACTACGACGTTCTGTAAAGAATATGTAACTGGCTTAAGTTTACAGCTCAGGTACTATATTTGCGCCTTTCGGCCAACACATCCGACTTCTTCGGGTGTTTGTTGACCAGGTTTGCCTTCCCAGGTGACTCCGGTGTGGAATGCGGGGCTGTGCCATTCAATAGTCCCACCTCACCTGTCCTACACAGCTGGATCTATGTGCCCAAGCTACGGAATATATGCTCAACACCGGGAACCATGAGGTTAGCGGAGAAATACAATAAATACATGTATAGTTGTTGATAGGAAACACAGAGAAGATCAGAAAAGGGAATGAGTTATTAGAGGACATGTTATACAGTTAGCTGTATGTCTTTCACAGGACCTCGCAATCAACCCCATATTTTCTTTTTCGCTGTTTGTGATTTTCTAAGCCATTTTACTTTCTCCGTGGCGAAGAGCTTACGGACGCGGTTCGTAATCCCGTATATCCGCGTTCGAAACACAGCTGCACGCGATTTAGCAGCAGACCAGCGTTGCGTTGATTTCGCCTTGGCTATCGGTGCTGGTCGTTCAGAAAGCAATGGCAAACTACTGAACGTAAACTTGCCAAGAGATCACAGAGGCAGAAATGCTGGTGTTGACTACGATGTCCTGTAATAAGGAATATGAAAAAAAAGCTGGTCATGCATTGCTTTCTGAACGTCCGGCGCTCATACCATTGTGAAGATTAGCGCAATACAATCATTCCCCCCCCCCCCTCTCTTCCCCAAATCGTCTGCTGCTGACTTTGAACCAGGTATGTCGCGATTATGAAACGGCGCTCACTGCCCTCGAGCCTCAGGCGCTGACATTAGAGGGCAGACGAAGTGATGGCTGTAAGGTGCCTAGAGAAATTCCTGGTTCCAATCCAGTTATGAATGACGCTTTACAGAATAAGGCACCACAGGCAGTTGGACTTTGGCTTAGGTACAGGATCATTGTCATCGCACACGAAGTCTCTATATGTGCTGCAATCTTCTCTAACAGGTAACATGAAGAGAGTTTCAGTACAGTGCGCGAACTCTGCTGCAGCGACAAGCGTCGTAATGTGTGTATGACACAATCACACATGCTACAAATATTCTTTTGTGGGTGGGTTTTAATATTTTACAGTTAAAAAGAACAGTCGCCGTTGTCGTTTTCCAACTTCCGAAAGATCGTTTTTTTTTTAAATGCACAATGTGAATTCCGAACATTTGGCCCTTGTCCGAGAATGAGAGACTTCTAATCCACAACTCCAGGACAAGGAGGAAGTTTACGTCCTTATTTTATTTTGTCAAAATGTACACAGGCTCTGCATGATTCGAACCAGCCCTGCCAGAGTCAGAGATTTCTTATTAGTGGATCAGATACATAGTCCTATCAAATAAGGACGTAAAAAGGAGGCCTACGTATCCACTTGTTGCACAGTAATGCCCCGTCGACAACTGGAAGTTATAAGGAGTAGTTAGTAACTGGTCACTGTAGTGGCAAAATGTAAACAACAAATATATATTCCCACACACAACAATATGTATAAACAACTTCTCATATGCGTGTGTGGAAGACAGGGGAAACCACCACATTAATACCCAAGAACATGATGAATGCCACTCACCAAGCTAGATTTGTGATGTGGGATGACATGCTCACACCATTCTACGAACTTTTCCATACTACATAGAATGATGCCTTACTTGATGAAACAGAGTTGGGAATACACATCTTCCCACGGTAGCCTGACAGCATCGTAAGAGACGATGGCTGGAATACATTCTACCAACAGACTTGTTGTTTTTGTTGTCTATTGTGTCTTGTCCTGGTGCAGTGGTCAGCATGCTTGTCTGCCAGATTGGTATCATGTGTTTAAATCCCTCTGGAGGAGGAGGTTGTGATTCATTGAATCTGACCTAAATAGGTTTACCAAGAAATCTTGTGTGAAGTACATCAGCCGGTATGGTAGGGCCACATCTCCCATCCAGTTGGGCTAGTGCCATACAAGCAAGACGAATGTGTGGATGAGACAAGAAGAAGGCGTGAAGAAGGGTCGTTAATTTCTTTACTTATTGTCTCCTCTGATATCGATCTCTTTCTCCTGCCTTCTATCGGTGTTAACAATAGGTATCACTTTATTTTTTATTACAACATAGATGCATGTTTTTGGTTACTACTGGTGATATTATACAACTTGTGTAAATGTAAATCTGCTCTACAAAATGTGATAAGGAATCTTGCAACGTGTTTTATACTGTTTTAAACATAATGTTCACTTTAAAATGTATATATTATAATAATGTGTAACATGCTCTTAAATTATTAAGATGCTTTGTTCGCCACGAAATGCGGTTACTTCTTATATGCCTTTTTTTAAATTTCAGTCTTCATCACTCAAATATGTTTTATCTGTGGATTTTCTGTCAATTATTTGCTTTTAATCCCCTCCCCCCCCCCCGCCACCCTACCCTTCTTTTTTTCTCATACATATGCTAATAGGTGACACTGTACCAGTTTTCGTGAAAGGATCATGTCTTAATATTTGTTGATTTCTTCTGTGTCATTTGTTCTTCAGATTTGCATCACATAATATTGGTAATGTCTTTCAGTGCTGAATCATTCGTGTATATATATATATATATTAGATTACGCTCATCAGCACGCCACGACTTTCTGAGCGACTCTTCTTCTTCATCTTCATCTACTTCTTTTGCTGCTGCTGTCGCCTTTTATCCCATTATGGATCAGTGGCCCTCAACCACTACATACCAAGTCAACCTACCTTGTTCTTCTTTCTGTTGCTTAGCCATTTTATTAGTTCAATCGGGATAACATTTCCATGTGCTAGTTAGTCAGCTTTTCCTAATTAAACGAAAAGATAAATCACGACCCAGACTCCCTTCGGCTTCTCCCACAGAACGTCAATCTACTTCTAGAGTAAGATTCTGCATCGTCTTTATTATTTTCATTTCAGAAGACGTGTTCATGATTGGTTGAATATTTCACCTTAAAGTGTATAGCCAATGAATATCTTAACCATAAACTTGCTCACATCGGTTTCTGCATGCGCTAGTTTTCCGTTCTTTTATTTGCATACTTGTGTATTTATTATTACATTTAATTATATACATACCTTAGACTACACCACAGGCAGCTGGAGACAAATACAGGGTGTTTGTAAAGTCTCACTACACTTTGTATGCAGAACAAATTTGAAAAAATTCTTTCTTCCGTTGATAGTCCCTCATGTTTGGAGTGCAAGGAATTACTCCAGCAGACGACAGCTCTTCGCTGCATGTTGCTTCCCGGTGGACTGTGCAGCACATATTTTGATGGCATCATTACTTCATTTTTTTTAATGTGTTCTACATAAAAAGTGTAGTGAGGCATTACATACACTCTGTATCTGCATGTTGATATATTATGTGTCTTTCCTTCTTGTTTAAACTTTTGTTTAAAGTTGTATATCCCTTACAGGACGTTGCAGTCAACACCAGCATTTTTCAGCTGATGTTGATGTTCTTGGCAAGATTACGCTCACAACCCATATATTCATGTGTTAAACGGTCAATGCATAGCAGTCGAAATGATCTGATGGTTGGTAGATTTCCCTACCAGTATAAATGTCTTGTGATTGTTAATGTTTTGTTCCCCATGTATGTACCTCTATGGGAGCCGCGTGGCATATTGGTTAATGCGTTTTATCACCAAAACACGGTCCATGTTCATTCCTCAGGAGTAATAGGATTCCTTTCTTCCTACCTGTGCGGCTGTGGGGTCGACCCAGCATCATATAGTAGACATCGTTGAATTAATGGAACATGGATGAAATGCGGCGAGAACAGGAACTTACCACCCTATCTCATTAGACGCTAGGCTAGAATATGTGCAGGCCTAACACGTCACACGCAAGCAGATGTACTCTCGTGGAACTACGTTGATCTCACTTCTATGGGATTGGCGCAGCCTTATTTAATAGGTATCACACATCTTGGATAGAAAAATAATTTCTTCTGCGTTCATCCCGAGAGTTTTTTGGTACGTCATTTCGTTGTGCCTGTTTACAGCGGAGCTACGTTCTTGCGCCGTTAGGCCGACACATTCGACTTCTGCATGCATTTGTTGACCGGGTTAACCTTTCCGGGTGAAAAAAAATAATAGATATCCGACATCTGGGATAGTAAAGGTAAGAGATGTCAAACATATGGGATGGTAAAATTAATAGATACCTGACATCTAGAATAGTAAAATAATAGATAACAAACATTTGGTATAGTAAAATAGTTTATATCAAATATCTTAGATCGTAAAATTAATAGATACCAAACATCTGGGATAGTTAAATTAATAGATATATGGGATAGTGAGATGAATGGAATACCAAACATCTGGTATAGTGAAATTAATATATATAAAACATATGGGATAGTGAAATTTATCGATATTAGACATCTGGAATAGTGCAATTAATAGATATTAGACATCTGGAATAGTAAAAGTAACAGACACTTAACATCTGGGATAGTTAAACAAATAGATATTAGATATCTAGGATAGTGAAATTAATAGAATACCAAACATCTGGAGTTGTGACATTAGACATCCGGAATCGTGAAATGAATAGATATTAGACAACCTGGGATAGTGAAATTAATAGATATTAGACACCTGGGATAGTGAAATTAATAGATATTAGACACCTGGGATAGTTAAATTTATAGATATTAGACACCTGGGATAGTACAATAATAGGTTTCAAACGTCTGGAATAGTAAAATGATATGCAACCGACCATTGCTGACTTCACAAGCACAGGATCAAATATATAGGGATAAGAAGGAATGGTGTGGATATAAATTGTAGTCCTGCTTCAGCTTCTTGTATCTCTGAAACATAATGATATATGCAAGAACTTTAATGTTTGAAACATAATGATATATGCAAGAACTTTTATGTTTGAAACATAATGATATATGCAAGAACTTTTATGTTTGAAACATAATGATATATGCAAGAACTTTTATGTTTGAAACATAATGATATATGCAAGAACTTATACTGCCTTTTGTTTCTTCTAAAATTACTTTCGCTATTTACGGAGCACATCTACCCAGATCTTTCCGTTTTTATTAAATTGTGTAACAAAAATCACGTGATCATTTTATAACAAATAACTGTTCTCCCAAATGTGATCACCAAACATATGTTCATTAAAACTAAGTTAACAGACTTTGCTGACTTGTGTTACTACGTGGAGTGTTGGTTTGCAGTAGTGTCTGATGTTTCGACGATAGCCTTAAAAAGTCGACTCTATGGCGTAAGGGTTACGAATGCATTTCGTAATCCCGCATACCGCGTTCGAAATACAGCTGCGGGCGATTTGGAAGAATACCACCTTGCGTTCGTTTCTATACAATGGCATGAGTACAGGTCGTTCAGAAATCAATGGCAAGCTACTGAACGTAAATTTGTCCAGGAATCATAAAAAGCCAAAAAATGCTGGAGTTGAAAGTGCCGTATATGCAAATGTCTACTCACCTATCGAGTATCGATTGGTCTATACAGCCACAGGCCTATCACCAGGCTTGTCCATTGGGAATGAGATTCCCATGGGAAACGTCCCATGGGATGGGATGGGACGGAACAACAAACATTTGTATTTCCAATGGGACACATGGGACAGTAGCCATGTCATAGCAACTTTTTTAAAACCTTTTTAAAGCCTTTTATCCTTTTTTTTTCTTTATATAATTGTATCAGTTCTTTATCTCGTTGTGGAACACTGGATAAATTAATAAATGCGCGCATGCGATCATATTACCAACGTTTCAATGCCCATTTAAAAAATTACTCGCACTACTTTAAAGAAGATGATGAAGAATTCTTAAACCACATTCCGAATATTGTTCAGATTAAAAGAATGCTGTACATACATGAGAAATTCAAACCTTTTTTTTTTTTGACAAACTAGAAATTGACGGTGCTACATCTCATTTAATTTTGCTGTTATACTTCCTCCTAGACTATCAGTTGTACAAAGTTATTGTTGATATTGACGAAGAAACTTCCAGCAGCATGGTGAAGAAATATTGTCAGAACTTTCAGAAAATTATTGGAGAAAAACTTCGGCCATATTGCGGCAGTTCTTTGGCAGTTACTGCAGCATTCCGTACTGGAGTTTACTTTAAAGCCAAAATAGAAGACATGGTCAAGTCAGTTGTTACTAAGAAGAAAGGGAATGTGAACACCAATAAATGGGCCAATGATTGGATCGCTTTTCTAAGTCTGTTGTTCCAACTGTTATTTCATTCATCAAAGATTTAAAACTTTCTTCTGAATCATCTGCTGTATGTGAAGTAGCAGGAATTATAGAACAAAAGCCGAAAAGTGATTTTGACTTATTTTTTTATCCTCCACCAATCAAAACATTTAAGTTTGATGACCCCAGAAACAAATGCCTTGAGGATGAAGTCACCATGTTTCAAAAATTACGGCAACCAACTTCACAGCCAATTACTGGGAAAATGAACATAGGTTTCTACTATCAGTTATCAGTTATCAGCTGGGGTATCTTCATTGCACTCCGGACAGCTCCATAGATGCTCAGATCCCCCCCCCCCCCCCCCAGCATATGCATCAGCGTCCGGTGACTATTAGTGCCAGGTTTCTACTGCTAACAGCAAGTGCGAAAATTGTCTTTGGCCATACCAGTGTCCTCAGCGGCAGTAGAGCGCTTATTTAGTGCAGCTGGATTGTTGTTGAGTAAGTTACGAAAACGGATGTTACCAGCTCTCGTTATAAACTCTGTGTATATCAGATTTGCATGTAAGATGAAAATTGTGGAAATAGTTCAGGGATTACCTGGATTAACTGAATTATTAGAAACAGTCGATCAGCAGGAAATTGATAATGTGCTGAATGAGCAGAGTGACTCAGAAACAGAATGAGAGTGTCAGAATGACACTGAATTGTCATATTTAGATTAAACTTTGTTTTAATAAAATACTCTTGAATATTAAAATTAATAAATTCTGTTGTTTTACATGTCTCTTTGTACATGTAGTCCTATTTAGTAGACACTAACCCTAAACTTTCATAAATTTCATAATTTTATTTGAACTGTATTCCATATTAATATTATCATGGGAATCCCATGGGATGGGATGGATGGGACAGGCATAAACTGCCTGGGATGGGATGGGAATGGGACTGAAAAATGTGTCCCATGGACAAGCCTGGCTATCACCATATACCCAAATACCTTAGATTGCTGACCTAGAGGTCATGTGTTCCAGTCCCCTTAAACGGGTGTTGTTCTTACTTACGCAGCCCCCCCCCCCCCCGCCCCCCAGCTCGACCCAGCATACAATGGCAACAATCAGAGGTCATTGGAAGTAAAAGTGGTCAAGGTTATACAATATCTATCGAGTGTCGATTCGCCTGAAATACATAATTAAGACCATTTATCAAACACGCCTCAATATCGTGAAAAGGGCCCTCGCTTTATTTTTTTTTCCCCTAACCATATACCCAATGCGGTAGAAAGAGTAATGAAGATACCTTGAAAGAAGTTACCTCACAAAGAGACCTAGTTACTCGCATCGAAAGCAAACAGTCCACATTCTGATGACATGTCATCAGAAGAGGACAGCTGGCGTATGTCGCCACTATTAGAAAATTGGAGGGGAGGAGAGTCAAGGGGAGACCTAGAGAGAAGATACTGGACAGTTTGACACTGTGATATCAGAAAAAATTGACACAATACAAAGTGCCAGTGTGCTATGGGGGAATGTTAAGGGAAGCAAGGGGTGGTAATACTGTAGTCTACGAATTCATTGTAGCCTCAACTTCGTCTTGAGCATCATATAGTTAACGTGTAGTCCATGATATAGTTAAATCTCAGCCCTTTATCAGCCCTCTTCCCTGACAGTCACATACATTACGATCCATCCTAGGGAGATACACCAGTATCGTAAATACTCTTGAAGACTGCACTTTTAACTTCTAAGTCCGGTGCATTGACGCTGAAGTTGCCTGAGCAGTGAAAAGGATTGCATCTACTGTAAAATGGACGGTGCAGACCTTTCCTCCCATCACGTTCCTAAGTGCCATAACCACTGTTTTGCATAGCTCTATTTACCCTCTCCAATCTCACAAACAAGCGGGGTGTGCACGGCCGGTGCTAGCACTTCACATCTGCGGAAAGGTGTATAATATCCAGATTTAACACGCCACAGACTGGTCAGAATGAAGCCTATATGTTTCCTCGTTGGGTATTACATTGTCAATAGACTCTAAAAACAAGTCAGAGGGAAGAATATATGCACAATTTGATATGATGCGCTTTATCTCGACTGAGAGACGAAGAAGAAGTAGTAGCGTAAAGCCCGTTCGGCATCCGGGTTTTAGCTACAATGCCTTGTTAGTTTGTGTTTTCGGCTATCTCGCTGGCTGAAAGCCTGTTAGCTTTGCCGCAGTAGAAATATAAGTGTATTATGAAGAGAGTGGATGCTTAGTTACTGGCTGGAAGGAGAACGCCCATCGTGTGAATGAGGCGATTCTCCAAGATAAAATAAGATTTAAACAACTCGAAGCCACCTAGGCGAAGTTGACATTCCATTCTCATCAATGTCTTTAAATCTTGCTCCACTGACCAAACCACTTGTCGTATCTCAGAGAACCGAGATCGATCCAATCGTTGATGATGAAATCATCTTTTTCCACAGTGTCCCTATTCTGAGACGGAAGATCACCGTCTGCTAAGTTTTTTTTTTTTTTAGTGCACTCTGGTCTGTAATCTTAATTTCGTGTTCTCCACTTCATTTTCATATATTGTTGCAGGGGTATCTTTGCTTCTTTAAACCTCACAGATCTGCTACCTCACAAGCTTATCTGCATTTCGTTTCCGAGATTTAACTGATTCAGTCTGAAACGAACAGTAGGTTTGGAAAAAAGCATGGTACGCAATCAAATGAGCATGTTTTATAATGTAGATTTCAATTCACTCAGCATTGGCGTGGCAGAAGATGCCCCAAAATTTGGGGTTGACTGCAACGTCCTCTAAAGGATATGCAACTAACTTGTACGACCTCAGGTGTCACGTATCAGTATCATCATCATCACCATCATCATGAAGTGCCAGCTTGTAGGCGTTCATGGCTCACCACAAGTCTCAGTCTCTGATGTTCTAGATCAGTGGTTCTCAACCTTTTTTGGTCCGTTCCCCCCTTCACCATATTTTTAGGACGTCATTCCCCCCCCCCCTCACCATATTTTTAGGACATCATTCCCCCCCCCCCCCCCCCCTTACCATATTTTTAGAACGTCATTCCCCCCCTTTCGTATTTCCTCCCTAAAAATGTCCCACTGCCCCTACACAGTATACGTAATAATTGAAGCTAAATTTAATAGCACATACTAAAACAAGTCTAGACATGTACATAAAATGTGATTTGCGGATCTACTTACGTTATAAAATGAATTTCAGAAGGGTGATGCGTACAGAAGCGTAAAGTATGAAAGGAAAAACAAGATCAAGTAATCGGTTCTTGTATTAACGCGATCTTGAAATAATCTTCATTCCCCCCCCCCCCCTGGAAACCCCAAAATTCCCCCCGGGGGGGGGGGGGGGGGAATTCCCCACCGGTTGAGAACCACTGTTCTGGATCAACTCCGCTGATAATATTCCTCAATCTGTCCAACATCATTTCTCTTGGTCTGCCTCTACCTCTCTTACCCTCGATCTTTGCAGTCAAGATGACCTCAAGTAGCCCTCTTATCATCACGTGACCAAAGAAAGATGTTTCTCTCTTTCTTATTGTTGTGTATAATGTTCTAGTTTCATTAGCCTCTTTCAGGCAATCGTCGTTAGTTACTCTGGCATTCCAGGGAATTCGCAATATTCGTCTTAGGGACCACATCTCTGTTGCTTGTAAGTTCTTAATTTGTTCATTTACATTCCAAGATTCACTACCGTGTAGCAAAACATGTTGTTTTTTTTAATAGCACTTCAGCACTCTCTTTCATACATTCAATGATAGTGACTTATTGCATAAGATACTTTTCATTTTCTGAAATGCAGCTTTTCCTTGCCCTATTCTGTTCTTGCCGGTCTCCCTGGCCTAGAAGATAAACGACTTTCTCAGTAATCCCGTTTATCCACATAGGGTAACGCAGCGCGCTAGAATTTGTAGCGGTTCTCACCGCGTTGGTGACTTACGGGATAAGTGAGCCTCAGTATTGTTTATACTATAGCCTCCGATTAGTATTACCAGCTTCTCTTTGATCTCTCTCATAACACATCCTTGTCGTACTCCTAGTTTTATTTGTTCACAACTGCCCTCTTTATGTCCCATGTTAATTGCTGCTGCCGGCTTCCTGGCCTAGAGTTTAGCGACTTTTCTCCGTAATCTCGTATACTCTCGTAGGTAACGTGACGACGGTGAGAATCAGCAGTGGTTTGAATCGCGTCGGTAACTTACGGGGTATGTGAGCCGGCCGCTCAGAAAGCAATGGCAAACTACTGAGCGTAATTTTGCCAAGAAATAAACAATCAGCTGAAAGATGCTGATGTTGACAGCAATGTCATGTAAAGGATATGCAAAACAAACAAACAAACAATTGCTGCCACTTGGTTTCACTAAATATCTTTTTATTATTCTGAGATCTCTCCCATCAATGTTGATATCTTCCAACATTTTAATTAGTTCATCACGTTTTACTTTATCAAATGCCTTGGTAGGGTATAATCTATGAAGCACTGGGAGTTCAAAGGGAGAAGAGGAAGAAGCATTGCTTAATTAACCCTTTTGCTGTAAAGTCAGATGAACAAAGTCTATTTGCATCTATATGAATAGTTGGACGTATAAGCATCTATAATAATCTAGAAGAACTACTTCTCTATGGCAGATTATTGAAATTAGGACCGCTTCAGCAAATTCGCTAGTACATTCGTCTGACGGACTGCTGCCTCTGGCACGAAATACCCAATGAGACGCATTTACTGCACGACACCGGGTTCAATACAGTCTCGTAAAATTGGTATCATGAAATGTTCGAGAATATAAGGCAGCCGGTGTGGTTCTGACCACGACAATAATAGAGTTGTGTTTAACTAAGAAAGCATGAACCTAGCCTATACCCAATATACCACAGTGCCATGGACTTTTACCTCTCTGATTAAACATGTTTTTTATATGCTTGCTTGTGTTCGTTGGCTTGAGCTCCAACGCGAAGTCCTGTATGTCGGATGAAGGCATCCTGTTGTCCAACATCAGTGTGATGTCATACAGGATCTGAGTTTTGCGTGAGTTTCCGTTGTCCCATGTCTGGCTTATTGGTGTACAGACAGGTGGTTCCTCGCCGTACAGGCAGACACTCTCCGACTTCGGAGGAATCGGCGATCCTACTGACTTTAGCCAGGACCCCGAAGGGGCCTATTGTCCAGGACGCTCGACGAGGACGCGGCACTAGGTCTTGGCCAGTATATAACCCGGCCCTGGTGCCTTGGAAACACCTCTCTGTCCCATTTTTTAAAAAATATTATACTAGGTTTTATTGCCTGGCATATTTCGCTGCATCTCGTCAGGTACATACTGCAGAAATCACACAACTTACGTGAAATTAACTAGATAAATCCTTCAAGTTGAAATATACACAATTTCGCACAGTAATGTCGATTGTCTACCACGGTAATTTTAAGCTGACTAACATGTCTTTCTGTTTACACAATTCTGGCTTACGTTGATATCTCATAATTGCTTCTGCAAATTTTAACAAGCGAGTATTTTGTGTTCTAAACAACACGCCAAATGCAGTGTCTCTGGACACAACATGGCGACTGGCGACAATGTGCCTGCCGATTGAAGACGCCGGGAGCTTCCGGTGTGTCGGCTCCTCGTGGCTAACATCTCCTGTGTGTTGTATCTTGTTGACCCATTGAGGTATGTGTTCTGACACCCGTTTGTTAAGCTGTCTCTCCGTTCGACCAATGTAAACGGCCTGGCATCTACATGTGAATTGGTAAATACAATTGTTTGTGGCGTACAGAGGAACAGGCTCTTTGACTGTTGGTGTAGGAATGGGTACGGTTTTACATCTAATGACTGGAGTTGCCGCACAGAATGTTCGACCTACTGCTGTAGTAAGCCGGTCTTGTAGACGTTGCATTACGTCATCCCCTCGAAAGGTTAGCTGGATGAATACCTTGAGTTTAGGGACTGTAGTTACGTCTGCTTTGGGTTTGGGCTGTTGGCAATGGCGCTTTATAAATCCTGTGGAGTACCCATTCAGGTTTAAGACATTCTTCAGAGTTTCAAATTCCTCTGTCAGTGTGTCCTGGGTGCATATCTTTCTAGCACGGTCAAACAAGGTCCGTACTAAGCCCCGTTTGTACTGGACAGGTGTGAAGCTCTGAAAATTTAGGTATTGGCCAGTCCATGTTTCTTTGCGATACACCGATCTTTGAATTGTGCCGTCTGCTCTACGTCTCATTAGAATATCTAGGAAAGGTAACGCTTCGTTGTGTTCGTGTTCCATAGATAGAGAGATGTTTTTATGCGTCTTGTTCATTGTGGCCTGAAACGATGTTGCTTGTAGCTCGTCTGTGGTGATAATTAGTATATCGTCCACATAACGCCGGTAAAAGGCCAAATTGTTGATGTCTGAGGATCTCTTTTCTTCTAAGTGTGCCATGAAGATGTCCGCTAGAATAGGACCAAGAGGACTCCCTAAGGCCACACCGTCAATTTGGCGGTATGACTTAGTTAGAAAATTGAATTGGATGTTGGCGGTACATAGTAGTAGTAGCCTCTCCAGAATAGGTGTTGGTATGCCTAATTTTAGTTGTTTGTCTTCAATGCGTTCCCTTATTATTTTCAGTCTCCTCTAATGGAACGTTAGTGAATAGGGAGGCTATATCCATGGATGCCATGTGTTTGTTATTTATGTCCATAGTATCCAATAATTCCACCAGTTGGAATGTATCTCTGAGTATTTTTGGATCGAAGGACTGTCGTACTGGCTTTAACATTTCGGCTAACCATCTCGCCATTCGGTGTTGTGCCGAGTTAACCATGGACAGGATAGGTCTTAGCGGGTGTTGTGCGATACTGGTGTTCTAAATCTACCAGTTTGGCCTTCAGCCACCCGACCTAATAACCATCCTGTCCATGGTTAACTCGGCACAACACCGAATGGCGAGATGGTTAGCCGAAATGTTAAAGCCAGTACGACAGTCCTTCGATCCAAAAATACTCAGAGATACATTCCAACTGGTGGAATTATTGGATACTATGGACATAAATAACAAACACATGGCATCCATGGATATAGCCTCCCTATTCACTAACGTTCCATTAGAGGAGACAGTGAAAATAATAAGGGAACGCATTGAAGACAAACAACTAAAATTAGGCATACCAACACCTATTCTGGAGAGGCTACTACTACTATGTACCGCCAACATCCAATTCAATTTTCTAACTAAGTCATACCGCCAAATTGACGGAGTGGCCATGGGGAGTCCTCTTGGTCCTATTCTAGCGGACATCTTCATGGCACACTTAGAAGAAAAGAGATCCTCAGACATCAACAACTTGGCCTTTTACCGGCGTTATGTGGACGATATACTAATTATCACCACAGACGAGCTACAAGCAACATCGTTTCAGGCCACAATGAACAAGACGCATAAAAACATCTCTCTATCTATGGAACACGAACACAACGAAGCGTTACCGTTCCTAGATATTCTAATGAGACGTAGAGCAGACGGCACAATTCAAAGATCGGTGTATCGCAAAGAAACATGGACTGGCCAATACCTAAATTTTCAGAGCTTCACACCTGTCCAGTACAAACGGGGCTTAGTACGGACCTTGTTTGACCGTGCTAGAAAGATATGCACCCAGGACACACTGACAGAGGAATTTGAAACTCTGAAGAATGTCTTAAACCTGAATGGGTACTCCACAGGATTTATAAAGCGCCATTGCCAACAGCCCAAACCCAAAGCAGACGTAACTACAGTCCCTAAACTCAAGGTATTCATCCAGCTAACCTTTCGAGGGGATGACGTAATGCAACGTCTACAAGACCGGCTTACTACAGCAGTAGGTCGAACATTCTGTGCGGCAACTCCAGTCATTAGATGTAAAACCGTACCCATTCCTACACCAACAGTCAAAGAGCCTGTTCCTCTGTACGCCACAAACAATTGTATTTACCAATTCACATGTAGATGCCAGGCCGTTTACATTGGTCGAACGGAGAGACAGCTTAACAAACGGGTGTCAGAACACATACCTCAATGGGTCAACAAGATACAACACACAGGAGATGCTAGCCACGAGGAGCCGACACACCGGAAGCTCCCGGCGTCTTCAATCGGCAGGCACATTGTCGCCAGTCGCCATGTTGTGTCCAGAGACACTGCATTTCGCGTGTTGTTTAGAACACAAAATACTCGCTTGTTAAAATTTGCAGAAGCAATTATGATCTATCAACGTAAGCCAGAATTGTGTAAACAGAAAGACATGTTAGTCAGCTTAAAATTACCGTGGTAGACAATCGACATTACTGTGCGAAATTGTGTATATTTCAACTTGAAGGATTTATCTAGTTAATTTCACGTAAGTTGTGTGATTTCTGCAGTATGTACCTGACGAGATGCAGCGAAATATGCCAGGCAATAAATCGTGCAATCTATTGTTTGTGTCTTCGTTATTCAAATTCACTACGGAAAAACATTGTTTTGAATTATACTAGGTGTTTGTAAAGTCTCACTACACTGTGTATGTAGAACAAATCAAAAAATGAAGTACATGATGTCGTCCAAAAATTTGCTCCATAGTCCATTGGGAAGTAATATGCAGCGAATGGCTGTTGTCTGCAGGAGTAATTATTTGCAATCCAAACAGAATAGTGTTCTCAACGGAAGAATTAGCAAGAGACACGCTGCAGAAGGTATTTGACAATATGAAGAGACGTGTACAGCAATGTCTTGAAGCCTGTGGTGGACATTTCCAACGTGTTATAATGTATACTTCATTGGTACTTTTCATTTTCACCAAAACAGCGTTAGATGATAGCAGTGACTATTTAACTAATTTAATGAATTTTTAGCATATTTTTAATGACATCATGAACTTAATTTTTCACATTTGTTTTACATACAAAGTGTAGTGAGACTTCACAAACACCCGGTATATTACAAATGCGTCGTGTATGACATCTTTAGTTACACAGTTTTGTAATTTTTTTTAATACCACAAATGTTAACTGACTTGGTGAATATTACATTTACTCACATCCTATAATATATCATCATCATCATCATCTTCCACTTCTGCCATCAAGCATCGTGGGGAGGAATAAGTTGCGTTCCAGCGCCCGGTAGGCGGCACTGGATAGTCATTCCGTGTGGTTGTACAATGTCTCTGATGTCGTCAATCCAATTTCTTCTTGGACGGCCTCGTGGTCTCGTCGCAGATGATCTTTGATGTAAGGCCAGTGATGGTAGTTGCTGATGTTGCATTCTAACGACATGGCCAGAACACTTGATCGTCTGTCTTTCAATAAATGTGGCACAAGGTGTTGATCCCAGTCTGTCTGATAATAGCATTTCTTACTCTGTCTCGGATTGTTAAGTTGGCAGCTCTCCTCAGGCATCTCATTTCGCAGATGTTGATTTTGCGAAGGTGTAATTTGGATAAAGTCCAGGTTTGAGATTTGTAGCACAGGGTTGATGTGAATATGCTCTTTATTATCTGTCGTTTTGTGGGCATGGGTATATTTGGATGTTTCAGTAAGGGTGATAGTTGATATGTAAGTGCACTAGCTTTTTGAACTCTGATTTCCATTTCTCTGTCCAATCTGCCATCTTCTGTGATCATACTTCCAAGATATTTGAATTCTTTAACTTGTTTCAGAGTTGTGCTATTTATCTGTATACTTAGTGGGCCCGGCGATCTGCTAACTCGCATTATTTCGGTTTTGGCTGTATTTATGCTCATATTGTATCTCCTGCATGTTGAACTCAGATTATTAATATGATTTTGCAGTCTGCCCTCGTCGCTATAAAACAGGCACTGATCGTCGGCAAATAGAAATGCATTTATTTCCCGTGGATCAATTGTTTCATCTGGAGTAAAAAGTTCTAAATTTTCTGAATCTGTTCTGTCAAGACTGGCTTATTTGGAAATTCTGTCCATGTAGATATTAAATAGTTAGTTAGTTGGTTGGTTAGTTAGTTAGTTAGTCGCGGTTCCAACTTCACGGCAAAGGGTTGTCCCCATATTGCTCCGTCCTGTGCCAGTGAATATCACACAAAATGCTCCTCACTGCCCTATGTGAACAATGGAATAGACAGGAGTGTCGGCAAGCCAACAGCCCGCACAGGTACACTGTGCATAATGCCGCCGCCAGAATGCCAACACAAAAGTCCTCCACGAAAAATACAGTTCATCGTCGATGGAAACGGCAGTCACCAGAAAGACTTCATTGACTCGGGTTTTATCCCATATGGCTCGGTCTCTTTCCGCAGGGCGACCCACCGAAAACACCGCACAAAGCACGAACTCCGTAGCTACAGCGACGACTCCCAGGAGTCTCCTGAAAAAGCACTCGTGAACCGAAAAGGCAAACCAGTCAGTCCAGCAACAGCCGTCCGTCATCGTTCCGAACATGCAGTTCACGCTAAAAACAACCGCTGACAGATGCAAAAGCACTCCACACGAAATTCACAGCTCAGTGTCGCGCCACGCACTCACTCAGTAGCAGGGCGACGGAACCATAGCCTCCATAGTCGCCTCTTACGACATGCATGGTAGGCAACAGTGTTACTATTCTTTGCTCCCCGTATGGGCCCCGGCAACACACGGGCGTTAAGATTTTAAATAACAGTGGAGAGAGCACACATTTCTATGACGTTTTCAGCAGTTGCCCTTGTATCCCAGTCTTCAAGGATGGTCCATAATTTGTATCTGTCTACTCTATCGAAAGCCTTTTCCTGATCTACAAACACAATATTCTGCTGATCACTATATTCGATAGTTGTGTCACATATTTGTCTAAGTGTAAATAATGCATCAGTGCAACTTTTACCTTTCCAAAAACTGAATTTTACTTTGCTTAACTGTTGTTCAACTATGGGTCTAGCTCTTTGTTCCAATAGTTTTACATACATTATTTCTATATGGCTCATGAGTGATATACCTCTGTATGTTTCGCACTCTCTCGTATTGCCTTTCTGTTTCCATATTGGTACTATTATTACCTGTTGCCAATCATCTGGGACTTTTCTTTCTTCCCATGCTATATTAAAAAGTCTTGTTAGCCATTTAACTCCTATTTCCCCACAGGCCTCAATAGCTTCCTATGATATATAACGTTGCATTATGGACCTGGCGAGATGCAGCAAAATATGTCAGACAATAAATCGTTAACTATTGTTTGTTCCTTTATTCACTAAAGGAATACATTGTTCTCAATAACTCACTAAATAACTCAATCGTTTGGTTGTTTAGGGATTTGAGGTTTAAGGATTGAGAAAGCCCACTATTGGCAACGCTGATCGTATTCCGGCACGAACCTTAAGCCTTGTCCACGCCAGATTGGAAGCACTAGACTCGAGTTTCGCTCTGATTTGAGCTCGTCAGTAGTGCATATCCCTGACTGGACCCGGGTCGAAATCCGGATCACTGGTGTGTGAGCAACCACTGACCACGCGTCTCTCGCTGGACGCGACCAATTATCATACTAAAATATCACGTCGACCATCGTAGGCTGTAGCTCAAAACTTGCCCGATCGCCGCAACTGACGTCTGTCAGTCGATGTGGCCCCGAATGATCAGGTCTTCTCTATCTGGCAAGGCACACCAGGCGCCTAAAGTCCAGCGAGCAATAATCGAATTGATTTATTTCGTTGTTTCGGGACTTGAGGTTTAAAGAGACTAAATAATGATTCGCTCGTGTGTTATCGAGACCCGTGAGGGAAGCAAGACATAGAAACACTATAACCTACCATGCAGGAGGGTTAGCGTGAGATTGGCTACCCCATCTCGTTTAAAAACAAAAAACAATTATACGCAAAATCCAACAAATGATTAACAAATTTACAAAAGCTTGGTTTCTGTTGGTTGACGGCTTAATATTCACTGGGAGCTCAAATGGAGAAGAGGAAGAAGCATTGCTTAACTTATCACCTTTGCTGTGAAGACAGATGAACAAAGAATCTGTATTTATATGAATAGTTGCACTGAAACCTGACCACAGCAGCATTCTAGCTTGAACAGTCCATTCAAAACGTATCATCTTGTGCCTGTTGTATGCGTCCATACACCACAGATCTCGAGCCCTGATGTTCTGGACTGATTATGTTGGTGCCATTCCTCCATGCCCCTCTCTCAATCCACACAGCATGATTTTTCCTCGTCTTCCTCTTCAAGCCATCATGATGATATGCAACGCCTCACTGTACCCTTTTTATGACCAAAGAACACTGTTTCTTTCTTTTAGCTGTATATACTGTCCTAGTTTCATTAGCCTATTTCGGGCAATTTTTTTTTTTTTTTTGCATATCCTATTTACAGGATATCGCTGCCAACACCAGCATCTTACTGCTGTTTTTGATGCCTTGGCAAGTTTACGTTCAGTAGTTTGCCACTGCTTTCTGAACAACCGGCTCCCATACGTACACGTTAAAACCCAGCCCGACACGGTCTGCTGCCAAATCGGTCGCAGCTGTGTTTCGAACGCAGTTAAGAGGGCTAACGAATTTCGGGCAATTTTTGTTAGTTAATCGAAAGGATCCGCAACATTCCTCTCAGGAATCACATCTCTGATGCATCCAAGCTCTACCTAAATTGTTCATGGTCCATGATTCACTGCCATACAGCAAATAATGTATTATCACAATTCAGTACTCGCTTTCTGACATTCAATAATATTGCCTTATAGGATAGGTTAGATTTAACTTCTAAATACAGTTTTTGCTAAACCTTTTCTGCTCTTGCATTTTACATATAATCAATTTTAACATACGGCTGCGAATCATGGACAATTAACAAACAAGCGAAAAATTCAATGGAAGCCTTATATAGAAGTTTTATAAAAGAATGTTGAAAATTCATGCAATCATTCATCATGTGCCATGCCGATAAGCGTGGGCGACCATGATTCGTCATCTCACTAGATCACCAGATTCGTGGATCAGCTCTGTGTTCTTGTGTCGATCATACCACGTGGCCAAGCCATCCAGGTGTTTACTTCTCTGCCTTCCCACTGTTCTTTCTCTTCAATCTTGCCAGTTGTCAACAAGTTCTTCAATTTATTTCTTCTCATAACGTGACCAAACATTTTGACTCTCTACGTCTAATTTCTCTAATCAGTTTACGATTTTCATTTGTTTCTTGTAGGACTTGATCATTGGTTTTTCTGTCTGTCAATTGTATTCTTTATATTTTCCTCAGAAACTACATTTTCACAACCATCAGATGTTTTTCAGCTTGTCTGCTTATTGTTTACGCTTCACATCCATACAAAAGCACAGGCTCTATGTAACACCTCACATTTTTTTTCTCGTTGCAAATGACATCTTTTTATTGGTCAATATGTTTTTCATCTTGCAAAAGGCTACCTTCACCATGGTGATTCTTGTTCTAATCTCTTCAAGGCATCTCCCATCAGATATTATGACTGTTCTGAGATAACTGTACAAATTCACTTGTTTAAGGATTTTCTCGTGTACTTGTATACATTTTGCCGGTCTCCCTGGCAGAGGAGTTAACAGCTGTCTCCGTAACCCCGAATACTCTCGTGGTTGACGTGAGCGCACGAGAATCTGAAGGGGTTCGAGTCACGCCAGTGACATACGAGAGTATGGAGCCGGTCGCTCAGAAAGTCGTAGCGTGCTGATGAGCGTAATCTAGCCTAGGAATCAACATACAGCTGAAAGATGCTGGTGTTGACCGCAATATCCTGAAACAGGATGGAAACGCAGAAAAAAACAAACTTGTATACATTTTGGTATCTCCTTCTTCCTAGTGACGACTATAATCTGTCTTCTTACAATTTAATTCTAACCCTAGTTGTTCACTGTGTGCAACAATTGCATCTAGTAAATGCTGCAGATCCAGCTCATTGTCTGCAATCAATACTGTATCATCCGCCTATCTAATGTTATTGATGTTACGTCCCCCAATGATGATTCTTTTCATATCTTCTACATTTCTGAAAATATTTTCACTGTACAGTGGAAGTTCAGAAAGCTCTTAACCGTATGACAACTGGCAAGACCCCGGGTCCAGACATCACAACAGAAATTATCAAGGCCATTGAACAGTGGTTTTCAACCTTTTTTTAGCCCGTGCCCCCCCCCCCTTTCACCATTTTTCAGAACGTCATCTCCCCCCCCCCCCCTTTTCCCGTTCGTATTTCCTACCTAAAATGTTGGCCCGTGCCCCCCCCCCCCTCCTTCACCATATTTTCAGAACATCATTCCCCCCCCCCCCTCCCTCTTCGTATTTCCTACCTAAAAATCCCTCCGCCCCTGCAAAGTATACGTAATAATGGAAGCTAAGTTTAATAGCACATACTAAAACAAGTCTAGACGTCCACATAATATGTGAATTGTGAGTCTACTTACTTTATAAAATGAATTTTAGAAGGGTGAGACGTACAGAACCGTAAAGTATGAAGGGAAAAACAATATCAAGTAGCCGGTTCTTGTATTAACGCGCGGGGGGGGGGGGGGGGGGGGGGGGGGAAGAAATTCCCTACCGGTTGAGAACCATTGCCTTAGAAGAATATGGAATAGACCAGGTCACCAGACTGCTGAAGACAATATACGATAATGTAGATATACCTCCTGAAATATGCAATTCTATATTTATTACATAGTTGTTCAGGTTTCTTGGCAAGCTTTGCAGAAGGTAGTTTGTCATTGCTTTCCTTCTGAGCAGTGACTGTACATGTCGGTGGCCATAGCCATTGTCTCAACTGGTGAGATCATCTGCCTATCGCCGCAGAGTGCAGACAATAACCAACAACAATTTGTCGTCTGCTCTCACTCTTATCCACAACCTGCTTCCATGGCGTCACGTAACACTGCTGGTGGTGGGGGTGGGGGAGAGGCTAAACGGGTACTCCACCTAACCCAAGGGTGATACGTAGACAACGGAGGAAAGGAGGCTATATGAGACCCTAAATATCGGTGGTCATGACATACCAGAGATTCGATATGCTGATGATACAGTATTGCTATCCACAGCACAAAACGTATAGAAGACCTAATAACCTCAACCCAATTGAATAGTTAAAATCACAACTTATATCTCAACATAGCAAACACAAAGATAATGCATACAGATAATACTATGGAGAAAGAAATACGTATATGCTAATGAGGAAAAATTTGAGGTGGCGGAAAATTTCGAATATATTGGGTCAATAATTACCAGCAATGGTGACACAAAGAAAGAAGTTAAAAGACGAATGTCTATTGCTCTTGAAAGACTAAAACAACTGAATAAATTGTGGAGTGGGACACACAGAACTACAAAAATTAAATTTTCAAGAACATGCATCTTTCCCATTATAACATACGCCTGTGTGACCTTGACACTTACTAAACAAGCTGAACAGCGCATGAATGTCTTTGAATATAAATGTTATAGACGAGTTCTACGAAAATCTTGGATAAAGAAAAGAACAAATGCATCTACACTAAGGCTGAATATTGAAGGTTGGCTATTAAAGACGACAAAACAAAGAAAATTGAAATACTTTGGTGACTTGAAACGTCCCAAAAGTTTGGAGAACAATAATGGAGGGTTATGTTATATGCCTGGGAAAAGCAGCTGTGCGAGATTCAGTAGCGGATCGCGTCGCGTTGGTCACTTAAGGGGATATATGAGCCGACCGCTCAGAAAGCAATGGCAAATTACTGAGCGTAATCTTGTCAAGACAACAAATAGCTGAAAAATGCTGGTGTTGACTGCAAAGCCCTAAAAAATGCCGAGGAAGATGAAGGCCAAAGAGAAACTGGGTGCAGGATATGGCGCATGATCTCCAGATGAGTGTATCGGACACGGGACATCATGTTTATGATCGAAAGGTTTTCCAGAAAGTTATTATCGGAGCGTAGGTCTGCAAAGGACATAACAAAATGTTTGCATATCCTTTACAGGACATCGCTGTCAACATCAGCATCTTTCAGCTGATTGATTTCTTGGCAAGATTACGCTCAGTAGTTTGCCATTGCTTTCTGAGCGACGGACTCACATACCCCGTAAGTTACCGACGCGGTTAGAACCGCTACCAATTCTCGCCGTCGTCACAGTTACTCACTGAGAGTATACGGGATTACGGAGAAAGTCGCTAACCCCTAAGGCAGGGAGACCGGCGCAATGATATGCTACTGAATAAATGAATGGATTAATATTTATTGCAATCCCGAAGAAATCAAGAGCCTTGAAATGTGATCAACATCGAACAAGTATTATGAGCCTCATTAGGAAGATTTTGCTAAGAATCATCATGCACATAGTTAGAAAGAAAATACAACCCGAAACAGGAGAAGAACCACTGTGGGTTCGTAGAAGCCAAGGGTCAGTAAATGCTGTGTATATTGCTGAGAATATTAATTGAAAGTTCTTTAGAAGTAAATGAAGACCTACATCTTTGCTTTATTCACTATACAAGTAAGTCATGTCAACGTGATAAAGATGCTTGCAGATCTACAAATTAATGCGAAAGACCTTAGACTTGTAAGCAACACATATTGGAAACTAGCGGCCATAAATATTGATAATGAAGTAGGTCAATATCAGCCTGTTATCTTTTTTCCCTATACAGTGAAAATATTTTCCGAAATTTAGAAGATATGAGAAGAATCAGCATTGGGGGACGTAACATTAATAACATTAGATATGCTGATGATACAGTATTGATTGCAGACAATGAGCAGGATCTGTGAGAACAACTAGGGTTAGAATAAAACTAAGATGACACAGATTAGGGTAGTCACTGAGAAGAATGAAATACCACAATGTAATATACAAGTAAATGGGAATATTCTTCAACAAGTGAATCGATACAATTACCTCGGAACAGTCATAACATCTGATGGGAGATGCCTTGAAGAGATTAGAACAAGAATATCCATGGCGAAAGTAGCATATTGCAAGGTAAGAAACATACTGACCAATAAAAAGATGTCATTTGCAACTAGAAAAAAATTATTGAGGTGTTACATAGAGCCTGTGCTTTTGTATGGATGTGAAGCATAACAAGCTGACAAACATGTGAAGGCTGTGGAAATGTGGTTTCTGAGGATAGTGCAAATAATACAACGGACAGACAGAAAAACCCATGACCACGTCCTACAAGAAAGAAATGAAAATCGCAAGCTGATTAGAGGAATTAGACGCAGACAGTCACAATTTTTTGGACACATTATGAGAAGAAATAAATTGGAGACCTTGATGACAACCTGGATGGCTTAACCACGTGGACAAGAACACTGAGCTGATCCACGACTCTACTTGCAAAATATCTTTATTCTGAGATCTTACAAATATAGAGACAGACAATTTGAGTATTTGTTCCAAGTTAATCACGAGAAGAAGAAACAGATCATAACATAGTTGCATTAGAATCCATTTATATATTTATTTGATATCTGTCTAGGAAGGTTTTGTAACCGGTATGTCCACTTGGTTATTTGATATCTGTCTAGGAAGGTTTTGTAACCGGTATGTCCACTTGGTTATTTGATGTCTGTCTAGGAAGGTTTTGTAACCGGTATGTCCACTTGGTTATTTGATGTCTGTCTAGGAAGGTTTTGTAACCGGTATGTCCACTTGGTTATTTGATGTCTGTCTAGGAAGGTTTTGTAACCGGTATGTCCACTTGGTTATTTGATGTCTGTCTAGGAAGGTTTTGTAACCGGTATGTCCACTTGGTTATTTGATGTCTGTCTAGGAAGGTTTTGTAACCGGTATGTCCACTTGGTTATTTGATGTCTGTCTAGGAAGGTTTTGTAACCGGTATGTCCACTTGGTTATTTGATGTCTGTCTAGGAAGGTTTTGTAAACGGTATGTCCACTTGGTTATTTGTGGCTGCGTGCCTGTACCACTGATCTTTGTACTTTGTTGTTTCCTGCATTGCATTGAATATAAACCTAGCCAGTATAGGCTTTTGGTTTCAAAGTGTTAATCATGTTAAGATTTTTCCACTGGGGGACGGGAGAGAAGATTACGAGGTGAGGAGGAAGAAGTGATGGACAACGGCAACTTAAAAGTTGTTTGTCCTGTGCAGGATGTTGCAATCAACCCCCAGGTTGATTTTCTAGACAATTTTATGATCACTACTTTGCCAATGCTTTCTGAACAAGAAGTCTAGCTTAATGCGTGTGGTACAGTTAGCACTATTTCAATTTATTCCAAGTTTTTTTTTCCCTCAACTATCACACCTGCCAAATGCACCAGACATCAAATAACACTTGCATTCAAATTACACACACACACACACACATACTAGACAAATAATAACAAGCCATTTTTAAAGCCAGACTTCTATTAAAACGAATGAAGATCATAAACAATCAAATCTGTTGGTCGTACACATCAAGCTGAGGAGGAAATCAATGCAAAGTAACACTGAACATGCCACGGGTTTAACCCTGGAGTGATGGCACCTCTTGTAGATGTGTCCTCTGTGTAAACCCCAGACCTACAACTGACATGAATATCTTCACTAAAACAGTCCTTACGCCAATAACAAAAGTACAAAAAGAAAGGACCTTGAAGTGTACTGGGTACAAAATAGAGTCAAGCCAAGGTCCTATATCAATACCCTGAGGCCTGTTGGGTAACTGGAGCTAGCCACATTTTTGTATAGTCCAGTCAGCACTCACTGGATGATGTTGTCAACATCACGTGAGCTGCCTTTATTTTCCAGGACATTTCCTGATACCCATTTTTGACTGGGTTGACCTGGGAGTCGGTAAATTTGTGTTGTAATCTGCCATGATGGGGATTCGAACACATGACCACCAGGCAAAAGTGCCAGCCACAGCACTAGCAGTTTCCCATTTTCATAAGATGCACGCACTGATTATACATGATTGTTTTGTTCTGTGAGCGATGCCTTTGTGAAGCATGAGCAACTCAGATTACTTATAGACAATCCCTAATTAATACAACAAAAACATGTCGGCCTGCTGAAATTTTCCTGCTTTGGGGGAAAAAGCACACAAATGTATTATTAAACATTATTTGAAATGTTTTGACATTCTGACAATGTTCAAACTGAGATGAACATATAATCTCGTATGTACACATGCAAAATAAGTGATACATAAACCAATATTTTTAAAGAAAGGGGAAACAATATAAAAGAACTGTAGATGGAAAGAAATAAAGAGATGAGACATAAAGAATGAAAAGATAGAAGAATACTGTTTAAAAATATCTTTTGAATCTCCTATTCAGAACAAGTGTCTGTAGAATGAAGTGTTTTAAAAGTCTGTGCCGCCAGTGACTGCCATCAGTCAGCTTAACACATAATCTACTCAACTAACACGGAGCTGATCCACGACTCTGGTGATCAAGTGAGATGGCAGAACATGACCGCCCAAGCTTTCCGACATGGCACATGATGGATGGATGGACTCACATAACAGACACACCTTGCATTAATCTAATGGTAATGTGTATCACAAAATTAAAACGCCACATGTTAGTAAATTTGCAATCAATCTTTGCTATAGTCTCTTAGTATCCCATAAGTCACTTGATATTATATGCATTTCAGTTCTAAAGCAGTGAAAGCTATCTTGATTTTGTAGATTCAACAAAGTAATCAGACTTGATGATAGTTGAACAATATACAATATTGTCCATACTAGTTGTACCATATCTTCAACATTTACCAGCAGTGCAGCATATCTAACAATAATGGAGGGGTATATGTCCGGGAAGAGAGGAAAAGAGGAAGGCCAAAGAGAAGATGGGTGCAGGATGTGGCAGATGGGTGTATCGTAAGTGGGACATCTTGCTTATTACCTATAAGTTTTCCAGAAGGTTGTTATGGGAGTGAGGTTCTGCAAAGGACATGCTACTGAATGAATGAATGAATGAATGAATGAATGAATGAATGAATGAACGGAGCATATATAATATTTTCTTGCTAGCTCTCTAACCAAAATGTCTACAGTTCTTTTCTGAAATACTCTCCAACCTATATACCAAGTTTTTATGGGAAACTCTCTAATCAATATACCATATCTAATGTTTTCTGGGTAACTCTCCAACCAATATACCATATCTTATGTTTTATGGGTAACTCTTCAGCCAGCATATAGCCAATATTATTCTTTGGTTAACTTTCTAAACAACAAGAGTAAGGTATTCTGTGTAATTCTCCAACCAATATGTCTAACTTTGGCTATGATGTAACTTTCCCACTAGCATGTGTTACCTATTTGTTTTTTTTTCTTCACAATATTGAGACTTTGCATTAATTTACATTTGCAAGTCATGACTCCACAAATTTAACCACCAGAATTACCTTGTAAAGGTACGGTTTTCCATTATACATAATGATTTCATTTTTTCTAAAGCATGGCAAATCAAATATGGGGATTTGCACTATGTAACAACAAGTAGTACCTGCCACTGACATGATGATACTGAACATCATTCAGCAACAGTGGTTTTTATCTCCTTTCATTTCTAACATCACTGAAATAAATCATTTACATAATGAATCAAGACTGCCTCAGCAAGTCTGTGATGGCTGACAACCCTAACAAAAGAGAACCATGTTTGAAAAGCACAGAGTCAACATCTGTGGCATGTAAGGTGTTAAGAAACTGAATCAAAGGAAGTAAAATTCAACAACGAAATATAATTTTGGGATGTTATCAAACAATGCGCGATAAAGATCATAACACGGTATTCTTAATTAAAATAATACTTAAAATGATAAGCAAAGATGATGGCACAAAACAAACATTAAAAAACACATGTCAATGTCAACAAATGGTGACATGCTTGCCGCCTGAACTGCACATCCATATGGTGAAAGCAAGATGTTGTCGGCAGATGTTGATGACGCCAGCATGCTGTAACACATCCAGTCTTTGTGCAGATGCCTTGATAGCGCTTCTTAATCTGTCTTGTCTGTGTTTTGCGGCCTGTCTTGTTTTCCTGTACATGTTTTCCTTTCAGACCATCTTTGTCCTAGAGGTGATGTCAGATCTTGCTACTGCATCATTCTTGTGAAGCATTTGAAATTAAATAATACATGCTATACATTTTACTCCAACAGAAAAAAAAACAATTCCTTTCAGTGTTTTCTTTTCTGAAACCAAACATTCAAAGCAATATTTTTCCGTTACTCTCAAACAATCAATTAAAACAAATGTATCATAAATGAGGCCAATGACAAAATAAAAACAATAATCTACATCTAATAGAGCATACAGAAACATGAAATAGAAAAATGTAACCAGACTTGATGATAGTTGAACAATATGCGAAGTCCATTCTAGCTGTACCATAGCTTCAACATTTGCCAGCTGAACAACTTGCTACAAGGTGAGCAGACCTAATGAGGAAACAAACAGGGGAAATGAAATAGAATCATGTCAGTAAAGCATTTCAAAACATCCGACCATCACAAATATCTGCAAAGCAGGCCAAATCAGTACATTTGCACAGAAAGTTGGCCAAAGGGAAGAATATTCTTGCGTACGCAAAAACAAAGGACTCTTTTCCTTGCCTTGGGGCATGCTGAGTATATGGTTCTGGCCCCATATTTTGTTAAACCAATCGGCATTCATCGGGTGATGTTAATATTACACCAGCCATTGTTTCCTCTTAGAACATTTCCTGGGACACATTTTAGGCTGGATTAACCTATGCATCCATATATTTTTTTTTATATCTCCCCTTGATGGGGATTTGAACACATGACCACTGGGCCAGCAGTCAAATATGCCAGCCACAGCACCACTATGGCCTCCAACATTGGTGTATTGTGATCTTAATGACCCACTAGTGGAAACCAGTTCAGCAGCCAGTCATTAACAAATGGCTAGGGGAAAATACATACAATACATACAAAGTACATCTTGTCAAAGTTATCCGAAATGGTCTACACAAAAGCAAACAGTATCATGTTACAGCATCATTCACACATTATTAAGTACATCACCACCTGTGTATATAAACTCAGAACCAATGGTATACAACTGTGACTGACTGCCTGCTACATCTGATTTGTTTGATCTGATTTCCTGCTACATTTATTTGTTCTCAGAGTTACTGTCTCTTTACACTGTCTGTTCTGACCTGTCTGACATTTATCTGTTATGAGTCACTGTCTGTTTACATTGTTCTGAGTTGTTGTCTGTTTATTGTTTGTTCTGAATTACTGTCTGCTACATGTTTTTGTTTTCAGCTGTCTGCTTCATTTCTTTGTTTTGAGTTACTGTCCCTCTGCATTATTTGTTCCAAGTTGTCATCTGTTTACATTGTTCCTTCCGAGTTAATGCCTGCTATATGTTTGTTTTTAACTTCTTGTTACATTTTGTTTGTTTTGAGTTACTGTCTCTTTACATTTTTCTAAGTTTCTGTCTGCTTACATTTGTTTGTAATGAATTCATGTCTGTTACATATGTTTGTTCCGAGTTGTCACCCACATTAATTGTTATATCTATAACTATTCACAATAGAACTCAACTCATATAAAGATATTAAGTTCAATAGCTATAACCAAAATGAAAAAAATCCATAATTGAAACACTGCTTTTTTCTTTTTAAACATGACATAAAATACTGTAAAACATATGCGCTATTTATGCAACAGAGCTAGACCTAACAAAACTGAACAAAAGGCTGGTGAAGCTAACAAATGTAATAACTAATTTGTGTTTCATTATTTAACGCAGAGATCAGCATGCTCAAATGGATAAGAGCATTCTTAAATTTCCAGTGTGCAGATGGTGGGGCAGTGGGTTCAACCCCTCCTCAAGTAAGACTAAAATGTTGAAGTCTCGTCCGTCCTTGACTTGGAATTGTAAATTACAAGAGCCTTGGAAGTCGGAAGTGGGTTCGCCTGATGGCAAGGGGCACTGGTAACAGGGAGAGCTGGTCCACACGCAAAAATCAGTCCAGCGTGGACTACGTTTGAGTTACAAGCAAGCGCGATAATTTTTCAAACACTATTATTTAATGCAAATTTCTCATCTTACAATGTGACACATTTTGTGTACTGTGCTTCAAGAACTGAAATTATGGCTGACTGCTATTGATGTCTTACTGACAACAAACAAACGCAAAATAAGGCAGGGAAGCCTGGCATCAGAAAGAGATATTTAAAAGTGATTGTTTTAACCAGTTGCTTACAGTGAACAAAAAAAGGCAAACAATAATACTTGGGAATGAGAAACACTGCATTATAAAGTTTCCAAAACTGAACAATGTCAGATCAGATAGAAATCTCGACAAGTGCCGAATTAAACAGAAGTATAGATCCTACCTCCATTTCTGTAACATACAATCTGTTTGATGAATCACTAGCACTGATACAAGATAGAAAACAAACTACCATATCTCAGTGGTCACAGTAAAGAGTAGTGGCTAGACGCATACCTAGAGGGCCAATGGTCATGCATTTGAATCTGCAGAGTTACAATTTGTTTACCTGGACTTCCAGGTCGACCCAAACTAAAGTAAGTGCAAGAAATGACCTGGGAAGTCAGGGCACGGTGTTGACCACATGACCCACCGAGTGGTGCTGGGTATATGACAATACGGGGCTAGCACCATGTGCCTAAAGTATCTTCAAGCCTGTGTGTAAATGGGTCCTGTGTGTAAATGGGTCCTGTGCTTATGTCTCAGTGCTGATCAGCACTGGTAACAACTAGCTATTTCCAGTAGGCGGTAGTGCTGACTCAGCATAGATAAGCCAAGATACAAAGACATAAACATGACACATTCAAATATGTCCTCCTTGTGCCATTAGATTTGTACAGGAAAATACAACTAGCATCCATTGTAGTTGGCATAAATGTACAATATCAATCTGTAGGACTGATAATAATGTGGTTCTTTAGAAACACTGAATGAGATTCATCTATGTGTGGCAATGGGCAAGTGTGTTACCAATCTACCAACAGGGCATCCTGAAGCACAAGAAATTACTACACTCTGAGACATGAAAAACAATTACATGTTCGGAAAGCACAGTATCAATGTTTATAGTTGCTGACTGTCATGTTTTACTACAAAAAGACAACAGAGAATTCAGAAATGTGCAATCCATGATTTCTCTCATTACGGTGAATACAAGTTAATAAACTACAACATAATAATCTTTCCAGTCCACATGTTTATCACGTTCTAAGTGGAGAAATACCTGCATAGTATTAGATATTGACAACCATTCTCAGACATGGGGGACAGTGTAAAATTTCTATCAAATACATCAGATCCATAAACTGACAGCTTGCTCTGCCCTTATAGCTGTGAGATACTAATCTGTAAGACTTAACTGTAGCCTTTGAAAAGCAAGAACACAAACTGTAAAGACAACATTTGGAAAACAGCCTCAGATGGCCAGGGCAGGCAGAATGAATGTCTTCAGAGAATTGAAGACATACCAGCTGGTTACACACGTCTACAAGAGTGCTGAGAGTGTAGATTGCCAACACAGTTGTGGATATGAACAAGCCAGACTTTGACAGCTGTAGGTGAGCACTGAGCACAATGAACATAACTGTCTGCAGCCTGCAAGTTCAAAACACCAACAAAGAACACCATCTGCTAAGAATCATCAAACGTATGCTAATAAATAGTATTCTCTTAACAATATTAGTTAAATATAACACAATCACTTGATTATCACAATATGTATTGCTGAGTTATTTTCCAGTAACTGGAAGCAGCAAATGGGGACCTTTGAAACATGACATGCCACATCTTTGTGGCATCTTATTTTCATCATGTGAATCAATGAATACATTTTAGTAACCAATATGATAGCAACATTACTTTGCTTCAAGACTACTTTGTCAGGTTGTTTTGCACATATTTTTATCAGACTTGTAGCATAAATTATAATAGTAACCACAAAAGATATATTCAGAACAGTGCTCTGGTAGCGTAGTGGCTATATCACTCGTCAACATAGTCTCAGGGTGCTCAATCTTTAGTAGTGCCACAATGTAATTTTCCCCAGACCAGCAAGTGAGAAACCTCATACAATGGACACTACACAATTTTCAAAATCGACTGGGAAGGAAAGATGGTGTGGAAGAGTGCTGATCACCCCTAATGATCACACCGACTTCTGGTATATGTGAAGATCTCTCTCACACATCACACCGCTCTGACGGTATCTGCTATGAGCGTAACTTTATCAACTTTGAATGCAAGACATTAAGTAGCACATAATTAACAAGTATGCTAGAGATCAGTCCAGCTAGTCATCATCCTACTCAGTATTTTCATATAAACCCAGTCACCACTATCATACCCCGGTTAGTCAACCTTCTATTGAGTATTTTCATGTAATTCTGCTGTCAGAACTATCACACTGCAGTGAGTCAACATTTTTCATGTAGTCATCAAAATCAGTGAAGTTTGTCAACATTGTTTTGTGCATTTTCACGTAAATCTAGTCACCTTTATCATACCTTGGTTAGACAACATTGCACTAGGTATTTTCACGTAAATCTACAGTATCATATCCAGGTTAGTCAACATTCTACTGAGTACTGTATGTAAATGCAAGCAATGTAACCAAAGTATACAACAAAAACAACAACTATTTTTACACACACAAAACTGATAGGATCAGTTCTTTAAGATAACACATTAATATAATGAAGGCAGACAGTATTTAGAGATATTGTCTGGAAGAATGAAGCAATCCATAACTAATTTTTAAAAACAACATGTAAACACATATGCTATTACTATTAATCAAATCAAAATACATATGAATAAGAATAATTCAATGAAAAATAAAAACCAATGAGCATATGGCAAAGTCAATATCAGACAGGAAAATAAATTAAATTGTGATACTTAAAAAAAAAGACACACCCATCTACTCCATGACATAAAGCGGGTTACGGACAGAGGGAGAGATGGATGGGAGGGGAGAGAGAGAGAGAGAGAGAGAGAGAGAGAGAGAGAGAGAGAGAGAGAGAGAGAGAGAGAGAGAGAGAGAGAGGGAGGGAGGGAGGGAGGGAGGGAGGGAGAGAGAAGAGGGAGAGAGAGAGAGAGAGAGAGAGAGAGAGAGAGAGAGAGAGAGAGAGAGAGAGAGAGAGAGAGAGAGAGAGAGAGAGAGAGAGAGAGAGAGAGAGAGAGAGATTATACAAATGACACAAACATGGTTACAAACAACTTGTAATATATGGATGCCAAATGAAATGGAGTTAAAATACATAGAAAGCAATCAATCCAATGTTGAGTCTATTCAATTCTCTATGCTACGCCATCAAGCAATAGTCACAGGAAATCACTCTATTTCTGTCAAAAACCATAGCTGCTATTCAAGTTAAAATACACGGTTCCGCATACTGAAATACCCACGGCATGAAAATTCATAGGGCGGGAGAACTGGCAAAGAATCAAGAGTCTCTCTATGAGGCTGTGATGGGGGCAACAATCTGCAAGGACCTGCTCCATGATAATGACATACTAATATAATGTTGCCAGAGATTCTAACCTATCAGAAAGAATGTGACTATGTTGTACATGGTAATTATGTATAAAAATGCCTATAGAATAATAAACTGGTATTGCCATGGTATCCTGTTCTCCGGGATGGTTAATCCGGTCAACAAATGTCCGCAGAAGTCGGATGTGTCGGCCTAACGGCGCAAGAACGCAGCTTTGCTGTAAAGAGGCACAACGCAATCACATCCGAAAAAGAAAAAAAAACTCTGGATGAGCGAAGAAGAAGAAGAAGTATCCTGTTCTGTAATGAAATTGTGTGGATTATTATTTCATAAGCATTTTTTTTTCATATCCCTTACAGGACGTTGCAGTCAACATCAGCATTTTTCAGCTGCTGCTAATATACTAGGCAAGATTATGCTCAGTAGTTTGCCACTGCTCTCTGAGTGGCCAGCTGACATAACCCGCAAGTTACCAACGCGGTGAGAAATGCTACCGATTCTCGCGCAAGTTACGTTACTCATGAGACTATACGGGATTACAGAGAAAGACGTTAAACCCTAGGCCAGGGAGACCGGCTCATAAGCATGTACTGATAAAAAAAATCATTGTTCCAGGCCATGTGAGTATCATGGACAGAGAAAGAGCAGATAGACTGAACGCTTCTTCCACCACATCAGTGTCAACCAATGGATGAACCTGACGTTACAAAAGACCATAAATAATTTATCAGAATTTGCCTTGTCATCCAAAAACAATGCCACAGCACTCGGACAAGATATGTCCAAACATGCTCCATCTCCCATATAAGATACCAAAGAGCACAGACATAGTTGCAATGACTACTTGGTTAAGCATGCATCTGCCTTATCCCCTACCATGATCCCCTTGAAAAGGGTTGGATTGAAATGAATTGCAACTAATTTCAATCAAATGAAGCAACACCAAAGGCAACAGCACTAGAGTCCACATTGTAAATAAAGTGACCAGAAAATAGAAATGGACCAAGCATGTGAGTTAACCTGTTGATCAATTACTGGACTGACATGTTTAGTTGCTGTACGTTGGTGCATTTCATAAGGAAGACATCGGAGCACGTCCTGAGAACAATGCCCTTAAGCATATGCCGGTGCAGAATTCAATGACAACAAATATAAATACTTGCATAATTTCAATGTATTGTACAGCCTGTGACAACCTATTCATGAGACAAGATGTAATAAAATGGTGTATGAACTGCTACGCCCGGTGTGTTAACAAATGAACACTGACACTCTGAGATGTGAGTTAGAGGTTTCTGTGTCTACCTAGAAAAATTGTTAAAGAAATAAAAACCTATCCATGGACAGAGACAGACTGTTATCTTGGGACAGAATCTGCTGGTCTTACACATTGCCATCTTCGTTACAAAAGTGCATAACTGCCCGTGATACATTCCACTCGAACGAGATACACAGAAGAAACTGCCAAAGCAATAACAAAATAACATGGCAGAGAAAAACAAACACTATGGTTTGATTTTCATGTACAACTTATAACAAGAAGGAATTCAGTTGATCATACATGATCATAAATGAGAATACTATGATATAACATGGATTAGATTATAATCACATTCTATTTGAATACAGACAGAAAACCAACTTACAACAAATTAATTGTTAAACTAAATTACAATATCACAATCCCCTAATTCTGAAGACAGCTTATATTACTGACTTTAAGATTCTCCACATATCGTGACCGTTTTATAACTACTGAAGGCAAGCATTTCCATCATATATTAATGTACTTTCATCCTTCAGTTTCTTCTTCTACCCTAACGGTGTAGTGACAGCCAAGTTGTTTCTGTGTCTTCTGCTGCCAGTTATCTCCCCAGCGGAGCAAAGGCCCTCAAACAACCCATGCTAGGCTGTCTTGTTTGTGTTGGGTTAGATTTGGCAGCAAAACTATTCTATGGGATGGGAAACCATTCCCACATCAACCTCCTTAGTCTCTTAGATCTCTTACGATATTATGGTAGGTTGCAGTGTTACTATTCTTTGTTTCCTGGTACACAAGAACACTACAGCCAAGTCATTTGGCCTTAATTGATAGATTCTTTGGGTTATCCAACTGAAGATGCAGAGGTGCCTTGGCAGATCAAACTCTTTACTTCCATGGCAAATGTGAGTGTGCTATCACTCCACCAGTTGTTATTGCAAATGTGCACCCTACCACTTACACCAGACTAACAAACACTTTGCTACAAGATTGCTACAGGAACCGAACCCATTTTACAACAAGCCACTTATAATACAACTTAAACTGCTTAGACTTTGAATCCCATAAAATAAGGTGAAATGGTTTGTTAATGATAACTTGCCATTTAAAAAGAACAAGTATGAAATATGTGTTGAAAGAGCTAAAATGAAACACCAGTAATCACAAAAATAAATGTGTAAATCATAATTGTGCCCAAAAATTTAAGAATGTAAAGTCAGTAAATGTCAGGATTACTGCGGAAGAACTTAAAGACAAATGCTTATGTACATGCATACACGCACACTATTCAGACACTGCTAAATGCAGCTGAAAGAGCTTGTAGCAACAGGGGTATCATAAGAATATGAGATATATGAACAACTGAAAATGAAATGTTTTAGTCTTGTCAACGTATTTCCCTATAATCACAATACAAAATTGGTAATTTGTATACATGAATTCCATTATTATTTAAGGTTCGTTAACAAAGTAATTCTAAACATTAAGACCGTTTTTTGCCAGAGTGTGCAATGACTAACAATACAAACTAGTCTGTCTCATGCAGGAAAGTCAAATATAGAGAACGTGTGTGTGTGTATGTGTAAGGGAAGGACAGAAAGAAAGAGAGAGGGAGTTTCCAGACATGTCTATGTGAAATGAGATAAGATCTTTCTGGAGTAACAATTATCTTTTATAATGCATCAGACAGACAATTTTTCAGCTCAATACTGTGTAAAGCGGCTTCCATTTTCCCCAGTTCATTCAGTTATTTAATCAGTTAATATACACTTTGAGTAATAAGTATAATTATAATTGCTGGAATGTCAAAGAACATGTGTAAAGTATAATTATAAATTTCAAATGATGGATGAAACAGTGGACGTTCAAGTAATGTGAGCCAAATGTAACAACAACTTCAGTTATGGGTTTATGAATAAATATCCAGGAGAATATACATCTGAAAGACATCAAGGGAATCCAGTGAAGAAAATATGGAGAAATACTTTTGTACAAAATAGTGTGAATAACTTGAAGAAAATCCTGAATAATAAATTCACAATTTGACAAATACTAAATTTTCTTCATGCAAGCTTTTTCATTAAAAATCCAATACCAATTGTTTTCAAGTCTTTTTTCATGTTTTTTTGTTTCTGGTCTTTATTTTAATGATTTTGTTTAATCTTGTCAAATTTTATATGGTTGCAAATCCACATGTTAGTAAATGTTTTCCTTTTCTAGTTAACTAACTTTTAGGTTGCTTTTTCCAGGTATTTTATACTGCAGAGTTAACTAGCATTTGCTTTTGGTTCCAGAAATTACTCATGGACCCTCAACTCAGTCTAAACAGTTCTATATTCTGCCGTCTGGTGCAGTATCTTACAGATGTACCTTCTTTCCTCTTGGTTGGCTGACTGATTCTTCTATCTTTATTTTAAGACTTATTCATGGTCGGATTTTGCAGCTAAAGTGTCCTACGAGATAGGGAATCCAAGCCTCCTTAGTCATCTCTTACAACATGCAGGGTTACAGAGTGACTATTCTTTGCTTCCTTTAAAGGCCCTGGTAACACATGGGCATCTCACAGCGCAGTGCTGAAAATATCCAAACTGTTGGTGTCTAATGATATCACTCCTGCCCTTTGTCTCTTGAATAGTGAGATCAGATTTCTAGTCTCCTCAGATAAGAGTGATAAAATAGGAGGCTCTGTGTCAAAACTGCCCACGTCAGGTAAAACATGTTTTTGTAATGACGATAATAATTTTTTTTTAAACCAATATTTAACTACCAGATGACAAATCATAGACAGAAATTCTTTTGCAGCAAAGATTTTGTTGTAAGGCAAACTTTGGATAAATATAAAGTTCTTTAACAAGTATGTCTGCAGAACACCTTTCCCAGAAACAATATTTCCAACATTGAAAACAATATTTGCTGCAACATTCAGTAATGATAATCCACTGAATTATTGTCTGGACAATACAAATCTTGCACACTATGAGAACTGATTTCCTATCTAAAGATAATTATCAGAATTTGAAATATGCATGCGGTATATGCATTATACTTTTGCTCTGGGGCATCACAATGAAAGGGCACTTATTGCTGACAGTGATCCTGGTATAATCCTAACATTGATCCTAACATTGATTGATCTTTTTCCTGTATGATATGGCACAGAAACATGGACAATGAATAGCCAATGTGAGGGTAAAATTTAAGCTATCAAAATGTGGTTAAACAGACGAATAAGAAGAATGACAAAAGCAGAAAACATAGAAGTATTAACAAACTGGGATAGATTAACGCATCATTGAATGAGATTATGATCAGACCTTTTAGGTAACCTGGCCACATAAAGAGACCCAGGTCCCTATTAAAGAATGTGCTGGAATGACACATGACGTGTGCAGGAGGCAGATGGTACAAGTGGGTAGACAACATCAAGAGAAGGACTGGAGGAAGCCTGCATGAATGCACCATGAAGAGGAAATGATACAAGTGGGTAGACAACATCAAGAGAAGGACTGGAGGAAGCCTGTATGAGTGCACCATGAGGAAGATGGTACAAGTGGGTAGACAACATCAAGAGAAGGACTGGAGGAAGCCTGCATGAATGCACCATGAAGAGGAAATGGTACAAGTGGGTAGACAACATCAAGAGAAGGACTGGAGGAAGCCTGTATGAGTGCACCATGAAGAGGAAATGGTACAAGTGGGTAGACAACATCAAGAGAAGGACTGGAGGAAGCCTGCATGAGTGCACCATGAAGAGGAAATGGTACAAGTGGGTAGACAACATCAAGAGAAGGATTGAAGGAAGCCTGCATGAGCGCACCATGAAGAGACAGGATAGAGGGTGTTGGAGACATTACATCCAAGCTTTAGTGTGGAGATAGCACATGATGATGATAATAACGATGATGATGATATGGATATATGTACCCTTGATACTCTGGCGACATCTGTCAGTGCATCATTGAATGGAACAATGTTAACATTTATTGCCATATTACATATGCTTTTTTTTTTTTTTTTGCATATCCTTTTTACAGGAAATCGCTGTCAACACCAGCATTTTACTGCTGTTGTTGATGTCTTGGCAAGTTTATGTTCAGTAGTTTGCATGTAGTTATTACATACATGTAAATGCATAAACTAACAAGATGGAGAGAATGGGAATGTACATATGTGTATTCAATAACATGAGACATATTCTGACAAAATATGACAAACAAATGTATATTGTATACATATGTATAGATTAAGAATGAGTGTCATCATGTATTTTGTGCACTTTGTTATTACATGATGCAAAAGCATGAATTATGAAGAATCAGAGAACAGAATGAATATCATGGGGTGCAGACACACAGAAAAATGGAGTGAAAATCATGGAAAGAGTAGTTTTGTTTTTTTATTAACTGCTAACTAATCAACCAAGAAAACAATATTACAGATTTACAGATAAAATAAAATATTTTGAGTGTTTAAAATAATAACCTCAATAAAATCAAAATGAAAGGAGAAGTAGACGGTAAGCTATCAAGAAGACAATGCAAGTCAATGGATGGCAGGAAAGGATGGACAGGGAAGAAAATGTCAGACTGCACAATTATAGCAGATAACAACAACACAGACACAGGCAATCTCTGGCAGTCAATCTCCAATGTGAAGATGGCAACTGATCAGAATTTGTTGTCAGCTGTAAATAAACTGTATGGCAAAATCACAATACATAAGAACAACCGAAAACCCTGCACATAAAAAAGCACGAATAAAAAAAAAATTGCGGTCTTGCATGCAAACACAACATATAAATGTTGCACCTCTCCCATCCTGAAAATCTGCAAGCAATCATTAGAGACCATTAATACTTTTAAACGTCAATACATTTGTAAAACTATATTAAATCAATAATGTATGAAATTTTGAATATACTGCCACAGGTAAATATTGTATAATCTGACAAATTATCATACACAATGTATTAAAACAGCCTCGTGTGATACTTGCAACCTGTCCTCCAGAAATCTATACACATGATTTCAACATGGATTACAATATACAATATGTGGCTTAATCACAATAAGCTGCAGATCAAAATCAATAAATATGTATATAGAATATGTGCAATTTAAATGGAACATAAAAGACAATGCAACACCATGTATATAGACAGCTGCCATCGACCTGTAAAGCACTGATTACCTTTACGATAACAATCAGTGTCAGGACAAAGTTGTAAATCAATTTCATATTCAACACAGTACAATAAGCCACATGTGTAGATTGCATGCAAAAGGTATGCTGGCAGTTGTAACAAATACCTGAAATAGACTGCATAAAACCTGCAGTTAATGAGTTAATAATAAACAAGCATCACAGATAAGGAAAGACTGGTAACATGTTAACATAACAAAAGCACAATGTTATGTACATAAATTCCAAATTGAAATAAACATTAAATATTAAACTGTTTTTGTGCACTTTTAATGCTTTAATCCTGAGTTATCAATACAGGCTCATTTTTGTCTGCATGTCTAATTTCTGTCTCAGTATATTCCACAATGTTGCTGAGAACAGTAAACTGTTCTGCCAATGAATATAGTGTGGCACTTATTTTTTCCTGACACTGTAACTTTTCATGTTCACTTCTCCTAGCCTTTCTCTTATGGCACTGCCTTTTTATTCCTGAATGGAGCACAGCTCTCAACCAACTCATGCCATATATTCTGTCACCCTCCATGTTCTCTCCAGAATATTCATCAATCTCTTAATTCTCGTCTCCGTGTATTTTTATGTCTTCCTCTATTTCTATTGCCCTGTAGGATCCACAGAAAGGAATTTCTAGTTATACTATTCATAAGTTTCCTCAATGTATGTCATATCCAGTGCCTTTTCCACACCTCATGTTTTGTTGGAATTAGTTTAGTTACCTCCATAACGTCTGCATTAATGATTCTGCCACAGCCAATTTAGTAGCCCTATGATATGCAGGTAACCAGTTAATAAATGTTACTGCTCACAGCATCAGAACACATTTTGATAATCACTGCTTTCTTCTTCTGTATTTCTCTGTAGTGATCAGTTGTTAACTAACGCTTTTACGGCATTCAAGAATACAGTTTTAATCAAATACAAACACCGATTTAAATATTGTAATGTTCATAATGAATATGTAACACACTATATACATCCTAAGATTAAACTGTAAACAATACTGTCTTGAATTATATAGTTACAATTACAAATAGTTCAGAACTAGAAGCATGTGACAGATGTGTGTATGAAAGAGCTAAATTATTACATACAATTATCTCTCAAATAAATCATTACCAGCTACATCTTCCTACTAGATATTGGGCTGAAGACAGCTGACAATGAAATACCTAAAACCTGTGGTGGAAGCATTACCCAGGTCTAATCTCGGCCAGTATCTATGTGTTGTGCTAAATAATGACCTGGTTATGTCCTATGCTTCTACACAGATATGAAGTTCCGACACCAGTATTGCACTCTCTGATGGTTTCTGAGATATGAGGGGGGAAAGAGTGCAAGCCAAACAAGTCCCGGTAGACATGGTACTTTAGTACTAGTCAGGAGAAAAGTCTACACCAAATTCACTCCGAAAACATTCGAACCCTTTCAGGATTCAAATGACCTGAACGTTGAAGCAACTAACATATAGAATTAAAACTCAGTCTTCATCGGGATTCACCAACCATATCTTCTTGCATGTGTATAATCAGATACATATATGCTAACATAATTGCTATTACTGAAAACAACTGTCCAGTGAGTCAACTTCATGTGTTACCTGACCTGACATGTCTTTGACTAGACAGGGTGGTGGTCAGCACATATGCCTTCTGACACCATGACCTGAAATGTAATCCATAGAGTGGCAAGCATTTCTTTCCTCCAACCATTATGGCCAGATGGTTGATCAGCCTCATGTAACAGGTACCAGAGATTTCCCGTAGAAAAGTTCAGATTGGCCATATCACAACATGTTATGTCAGTCAGTCATTGAAAACATCAGCTTCACACCATAACACTAAAGTCCCTAGATGGCATGAAATAGTTCCTACTGACCTCACTGTGACTGTCAGTCAAACATAAAACACTGCTGGTCCAGGACTACACTCGTGTCAGTAACATGATGTGTAGGTAAGTCAAGGAACCTTTTACACCATGGGGCATATGTGGTAAATGGTGCTAACCCCATATTTGTACACACCAACTGGTACTAGATGCACCTTTTCTGGTACCCATGTAGAGTGAGTTGACATTGAAGCCAGGTTAATATTAACAAGTCTGCCATGATGGGAATATGAACACACAATCCCATGGCCGGTTGGCGAGCATATATTAAGTTATGTATTAAAATTTTTTTATAAAACACTGCGGGTCCAAAACTACATTTCAGTCCCTGACATATTTGATAGCAAACCCTTACAGCTCTCATTGCAGTGTTCACACTCAAACAGATCCACTCAGGCAACTTCACCAGTCTAACGCACACTTCCATTCAGTCCTACACATTGACTGACAAACTTGCAACAAGTTGACGGCTACAGCAAACAAACACGAAGCACACATACACAATTATTTCTTTATGGAAGACACGTACAATTTTACAATAATTCAGGTCTGAAATATCTTACAATATTCACAAGCAGCAGATTTTTAAGCATAAATGTGTGAGTTTTTTGTTTGTTGTGTTATTTCTCTTACTGAACCATGAAGAATTTACCAAACCAATTATATTCTTTCATTTACAGTGTATGTGAAACTAAATAAAATCTTGTTAAACAAAAATTCAAAGTTATAGCAACTAAATACAGCTCTACTTAAAGACGTGTAGTCTAGGCATGTCCATTTACATGAGCACTTTATGGTGATAAGATCTTAAAGCTGATATGCATGCACAGTAACATGCCCAAACTTCTATACATAACCGCATGAAGTTTCAGTCATAAGAATGTGTTCTCAACATTTGAGCTGTACACAAAATTCATATTACAACTGCCCAAAATCTGAATGGCAGTGTCAACATGGTAGAAATGTCAAGAAAGCCTATGTTTCATAGCAGCCAGGTCTGCGTCACGATTTGATACAAGCCTGTGATGGATTTGACTGACCAACTTGCAAAAAGACATCAAATTTGACCACTGACATGTGGAAGACATATGCAGCAAGAAAAGGTGCTAGTGGCCCCAGCTCACTTTATAAAACTGATCTAGTAGTTGTGAAATCTATTTAGCACTTTGCATTTTACAGAAATGTCTAGAAGTGAGATTGCGATTATCATAAACCTTGTTGAAGTAATGCAGTTTTTTCATGTCTCACAAGTAGTCCAATTATTAGTTCCAGCACATCAGCATATTTTCAGAAGTTCTTCAATTTTAAATCAATTCCACAGCCGATGTGTATTACGTAGTTGGTTTGCTCAATATCTATTTATGGGCAATGCATCTTCATAAACACAATTCCTATATTCATTTTTACTACTGATGCCTGTTTAAATAAACACGAATCAATGTGTGTGTCACTGGCGTCTAGGAAATGAAACAATCTGTCAAATAATGAACAGCACTTGGTATTGTCATTGAATCAAGAGGTGAGGAAGAGATGCTAGCACCAGTTGGGACATATATCGAGAATATCTGATAATGGTATAACTAGGAAGTCCCTTGTCTAAAACCCAAAGGGCCATTGAAATGCAGACCTAAAAACACATAGAACTGTTAATTAGATACCGAGATGAATCAAATGGGGAGGACAAGGAGGGAGTTAAAGAGACAGCAAATAAGAGGATGGCTTGGTGCAAGTTGTTCAACAGTCTAATGCTCAAACTGAGGATAAAGGGTACAAGAAGATTTGGTATTTTTAAAACCAGTTTATACAACAGTTTTCAAACAGATGAAGGTAAAGGATTTCTTTGCATGCCACTTGGGCATATAGTGCTAGATCCATATTTCTGCAGATCAACTGACAATTTATGTAATAGTTTAAAGAAAAAATTGTGTGGTTTATACATGAGACAACACTACAGAGTATGCCTAGAGCGGGCGTCAATGATAAACCAATAATTGTGTGTCTATGTTGGCATTACTGCGGCATTCTTTAAAGATGTGCTTACGTCTAACAATTTCTCTGCTGTTTGGACAACAGTATTAATATCTATCACCTAGTTCTTACATATGAACAATAATATTAATATCACCTAGCTCTTACATAATATTAAAAGAAATCCTTTATGGTATGACTAATCTATTGTAAATAATTGTGGGGACAAAACCAAAGCATTTCCTGGGCAATACACTAGTTTCTAATTTGTTTGGAAATGTTCAAAAATCAAATTGTGTTTATGCATCAGTGACTGAAAATGAGCATGACAAGGTCCTTAACTGAAGTTTCTGAGGTCTGAATACCTAGTCATTCATGCCTGGTCTTATGAGATATACTGTATAAAATATGCATACTGTAACATGAGCTACTTCCTTTATGAAATTATGTTAAGAGGCTTTAGTGATATCTGCCAGGGTTCTGCAGTCAAAGAAGAACAATACTAAGTCTGGACATAATTTTATTGAAGAAGAATTAAACTGGTCAAAGCCCGGGAAGGTTAACCCAGTCAACAAATGCCTGAAGAAATTGGATGTCGGCCGAAAGGGGCAAATATTGCAGCTCTGCTGTCAACTCACACAACGCAATTATGTCTAAAACATTCCAGACAAGCGCAGAAGAAGACTGTTCAAAATGCATCTGTTTTTCTAGTATTCTTAACCTCCCAGATTTAAAAGCATTTCAAATGAATGAGCATGTTTAGCAGACAGGTAAAGTTTTCTCAGA
This sequence comes from Cepaea nemoralis, assembly GCA_014155875.1. Lineage (NCBI taxonomy): Eukaryota > Metazoa > Mollusca > Gastropoda > Stylommatophora > Helicidae > Cepaea > Cepaea nemoralis. The sequence continues at coordinate 184,823 of JACEFZ010009626.1, read as the reverse complement.
AATGATCAAAGTCAGATAATGGTGAAACAACCAGAACAGACTCAAAGCATACTACAGAACTTGAAAGAGACTGACAATTTAGATATGAAAGTGATCAACAAGGTAGACAAACTTCACAAGATTATACTTGTAACCAGATTTCCACGTTACAATGGGTGTGAAAGCAATAAGAAGCAATAACTCACACATGCTGAATTTTAATTCAAAATAAATCACCAGTTGTGATATTTCAGAAAACACAGAATAAAATAATAATAATAATAATAGTCTAAATCCTGTCAATAACAGCACATGTACAAACCATACATTCATTGTTTCTGTTCAGTGCTCACATATTCCTACAATTGCATTCACATTTGTTAACTTTCAACACAGACATAAGCACATAAACACACATTAACATTACACACTCTTACTTTCACATCAAGAAGTGTCTCCTAGAACTTTCAAAGGCCACATTTCATACGCACACAAAAAAGTTCTTTTACTGTGCTTTGCTTTGCCTACAATGTTAACTAACATAGCAGCAGAATTGTGATTGTTACATATGATACAACTAGAAGCCATCCAACCCACAGTTTCTGGCAGTCATGTAAAGTCTTCGTAAACATTTCTTTACAAGTTCATGAAATGATAAATACCAGTTCCCCCAACCCCACAACGCTCTTAAGTTAAATGTATTTAACAAAATGAATCACTCCACCATGTGAAGCCATGTTTCTTCCTACAAATAAAATGAATGATCAAAATCATTTTTTAAAATATAATGTTAACCCTTTGAACCCTGATCTCCTAAATCTTCAGATAATCTGTACCACAGCAACTTAGAAAGAAAACTCAAACTCTGCCATTTTATCACCTCTATATTCATTATTTCAAATGAATAATCTTATCCACCCATCACTAATGTCCATTGCCTGCAACACTTTTCGTGAAGTAAACAGAACAGATGTACCTGTATCACAGGTCCTCAGAGCGAAAACTAAAATGTTACATCATCTTAAAACCTCTACAATATTCATCATCTCAGTCATCTGACATTTCTTCTCATGAATAATACTGATCAAAAGTCTTCACCATCACTGATGTCAATCGCTTCAACACTTCTTGTGAAGTAAACAGATCAGGTCTGTACCACAGGTCCTCGGAGAGAACATTCAAATTCCATGTGCTATATTCATTATCTTGATCATCTATGATATCTTCTCATGAATATTCCTGTCAAATGTCTACATCATCACAACTGCCCATCTCCTGCAACACTTCTCGTAAAGTAGACAGTTTGCTCCAATATGCTCTTTGCTGCTAGTACTGGGAGCAATTCTATTTTGTCTCTTTAAATTGCAAAATTCACAGAGAAAATTCAAGCTCAAAATTCATCGAGTTTTTCATTATTGGACTGACATCTTTGTTGACAGCTCTCCCACTTTATTAAAAGGGGAACTGAGACAGTTAATATTTTAAGCCGTGCGTATAAAATGTAATCCCATCAGTGCTACAAGAACAGGCTTTCGGTGTGTACAGAAACCATGCTCAGACTGAAATACTGCAAGATCAGGGCCAAAGAGTTAACACTATTTTTAGAATCTAAATTCAGCTAAAAAGAAAAAAAAGACAATTCTTATGCAGACAAAAAGACATAATTCTGATGCTGCAAATAATACAATTACCAATTTTCTGTTCAAGGTGACCCTACCAGGAGATTATCTTGTTTTACAATTATCAATGTACAAAACACGAATAACACTTTTAGATTTATGGTTTTTTTTTCAACCTAAGCTAAACATGGCCTCACAGTGGTCATACTTTACATGCAGTATATTTTTTTGTTAAACTATGCCCATCGGAGATATCTGCGAGCCTCTTGTAATGGTGTAGCAAGCTTTTGGGGTAAATTAAAACTGTATGTAGAACAACATAGAAAGACTTGTAGATGAGTGGCAGTCGTATTTCACCTCAACTTCTGCAAAATAAATGGTGAAAATTCCTAATGAAAAACTATTTTGATACAAATGTTCATTTTTTTTTTTTCGTGGTGGGGGGTGTTTAACAAATGTAATCCTTTCAAGCACACAACCATTATTACTTACCTGCATTCCAATTTTTCATGAATCTGTAATGATTATTTTATGTGGATACATGTTTGTGAACCAAACTTTCAACTTTTTGATACAAACTCCATTGTAACGACTGGTACTCTCATGGCGCTGAAATCTGCACCTCTGCACATCAAGCAAATGTGCAAACCATTTCTGAAAGAGTTGTGCAGTGAAAACAAACATCCCAAAATACTAAAACTACAGAAAGACCAAAGATTGTGCAGAGAAGAGTTCCAATTGTTACACTTACCTGTATAAGAAATCCGTGTGGCTGCACAGGCACTTTAGTGTCTGCGACTGCTGCTGTATTCTCGCTCCCTCTCGCCTCTGCCTGTTTCACGTTCGCCGCGCTCCCTTTCAGTCCGTTCTCTGTCGCTGCGTTCACGTTCTACTCTTTCAGCTCTCTCTCTGTCAGTGCGTTCACGTTCTGCCCTTTCAGCTCTCTCTCTGTCAGTGCGCTCACGTTCTACCCTCTCCCGATCAGTGCGTTCACGTTCTGACCTTTCTGTTCTCTCTCTGTCACTGCGTTCCCGTTCTGCCTTTTCCCTTTCGCTGCGCTCCTTTTCTGTTCTTTCTCTGTCACCTCTCTCCCTCTCACTGCCTCGTTCCCCACCTCTATCACTTCTCTCGCTGCGTTCTCGCTCACGTTCCCTCTCTCTGCGATCATCATAATGCCGATCCCTTTCTCGATCTCTGTCCCTGGAGCGTTCACGATAGTCGCGAGAGTCTCTCTCCCTGCTGCGTGAGCGATGGCGAGATCTCTTGTCCACCCTCTCCCTCTCTCTGTCTCTTGATCTGGAGCGCCTACTAGATCTGAAAAATAACAAATTTGACATAACATTATGGTATAATTTAATAATAATACACATGACACTATAATATCTCTTTACAACCGAATGTCCTTACTGTAGCCTATTTTTTTTCTCCCAGATAATGTGCCACAATTACACTAGGAACAAATATACCTAAATAATATACCAACTAATGAATGCAAAATCATAACAACAGACATGCGGGAGTAACTATGAGAGATAGAATTAGATGTGCGGAAATTAAAAGAAGGCTAGGTCTGAAACCAATCATGCTGTTCATCAAAGAACAACAGATTAAATGGTTTGGCCACATCACAAGAATATCATGGTACCATCTGCCACATTGAAGAAATACAATGGATATAGGGTAAGGGGTTATGTTAGTTGCATATCCTTTACAGGACATCGCAGTAAACACCAGCATTTTTTGGCTGTTGTGATTTCTTGGCAGCTTTACGTTCAGTAGTTTGCCTTACCTTCTGAATGATCGGCACACATACCATTAAATAAAAATCAGCGTAAGGGTCTAGGTCTGAGAAAGGGAAAGACCATGTAATAGATGGAGTGATGGTATCAAGAACAGCCTTAGAAAAATGAATACCAACTTACAAAGAGCATTAGAAACAGAGCATAAAAGATCTCTACATTCTTTACATTTACAAACAACTGAATTTATGGCTGTTAATCTTGTGTTTATTCTCCAGGTCTCTTATATTTAAGGATAAGAAAAACCTGATAAGGTTGGGTTGGTTTTTTTTAAATCTCTGAGGTGAAATGATCAAGCTACTTGTCTCATGCCCTGAAGGTCATGGGTTGTTTTTGTTTTCCAGACTATTCGGTTCACGGGTGAAATCTTTTCTGTGATCACTGGGAGTCGCTGCTGGAGGAACAAAGTTCATGCCCTGTATTACGCTTCGGGTAGGTCGCTATGCAAAACAAGACAGAGCCATATGGAATCAAACCCAGTGCAATAAGTCAATCCCACTGCCTTTCAAATCATGGATTGTACTTTGCTGTCATGGCAGGTAGAGTTAGTCAGTCTTAAGACTTGTATGAAGTTTCTGTATATGTGACTGCACCCTATTCTGCATTCACGGGTCATCATGCACAACAAAACACTGAGAGAGAGAGAGAGAGAGAGAGAGAGAGAGAGAGAGAGAGAGAGAGAGAGAGAGAGAGAGAGAGAGAGAGAGAGAGAGAGAGAGAGAGAGAGAGAGAGAGAGAGAGTGAGAGTGAGTGTGAGAGAGAGAGAGAGTGAGTGAGTGTGAGAGTGAGAGAGAGAGTGAGTGTATGTGTGTGTTTTATATATCTGTATATATAAAAGACAATGTATGTATGTATGTACATATGTATGTCCTTTCTGCGTTCGCGAACGGTCCATCCGATTGAGATGAAATTTTCTACAATGTTCTTCTCATTCCCGCCCAGCCAACTGTCATAGTTTGTTAGTTTACAAACAGTTATTTACGTATTAAAATTTAATTTTTTGATTACATTATAATTAATATATAGCAAGGGGACTTAACTTAAGAAAAGTTATATCAAGGGACATAACTTTTAGTATCATTGCAATATATGTTATTTAAATAATTGTGTTTTTCTCAAAGATTAAAATGTTTATCTACAATTATCTACAGGCATATGCGTTATAATAGATGATGATAAAATCTTTAAGGCACTGTCAAAGTTTTCATAAAAATAATGCATCTATTTTAAACACGTGAAAATTTTCTAACTCATCTTTTTATGTTTAAAGAAGTTATCTACAGTCATGTAGGTGACAAAAGAATAATGGAATACTGGATAAAATATTGGAAAAATAAAGGATTATTTTAGATACATCAGAATTTTATTTCTGTACCTTTTTGGGAGAGAAACTTTTGAATTACGCCGCAGTCTAGCAATGATGTACAAACCAGGGGGAAACAGAGAAAGAGGCCAACCACGTAAATGTTGGGCGGAGGCAGGCAGACAGACAGATAGATAGATCTGACCCAATAGATAGAGAAGGAGGGATGGACGGACGGGCAGGCAGGCAGACAGATAGATAGATAGATCCCCGCCAGGGACTGGGCAAAGCCGGGCCAGGTCAGCTAGTATGTGTGTGTATGTATATATATTCCATTGGCACCTTTCCGTCTTGACAGACGATAGTTTGGTACATTGTGCTTTAAAAAGGCTTAATAACTACGATCCATGGCGGTGGCGAGTGTGGCTGGTAAGGCCAATTCTTGCTGCAAATGTTTGCCCACAGTAGGTGCATGTGAAAACATGGTCATTTCCACCATTTTGCACCATCTTACGTCTCTCACGCTGTGTGTGTGCTTTATCTGCAATCATTTTCTCCTTTGTCTTTATTCCATTTCTGATAGTTGCCCTCCATGCAACACGTTCAGCGGCGACGTGCTCCCAATGTACATTATCAATGCCTGTATCAATCATGTCCCGCTTACACACATCTTTGTATCGTAGTAGAGGCCGACCCTGAGATCTCCTATCCGTCTGTAATTCACCAAAAAAGATATCTTTTGGTATTCTACCATCATCCATCCTCCTAACGTGTCCTATCCATCTAAGTCTACGAAGACTGAGCATGGAATACACCGTCACACAACCTGATCTTTCCAATACTTCAGTATTTGTGATTTTGTCTTGCCACTTAATACCAAGTATTCTTCGCAGACACCGCATATGAAAGCTGTTTAAACGTTTCTCTTGGCGTGAGTAAGTTGTCCAGGTTTCACTGCCTTAAAGAAGAGTACTAAGGACACAGGCTTGGTAGACGAGGACTTTTGTTTTGGCAGTAAGCTTCCTGTTCTCCCAGACTCTTTTTGCTAACATGTTCATTGTTGTTGCTGCCTTGCCAATCCTGATGTTGATTTCCTGATCGAGGGATAATTTGCTATTTACCTCTGATCCTAGATATGTAAAATGGTCTACTATCTCCAGTTCGGCGTCGTCAATAAAGATTGATGGTACACCATGTGCACCTTGTGACATAATCTGTGTCTTCTTTTTGTTAATTGTTAAACCAAATTCAGAACAAGCATTGGAGAATGCAGATAGTAGTTGTTGTAATTCTTCCTCAGAGTGGGTCGTAATCGCAGCATCATCCGCAAAAAGCAACTCTCTGATTAGTACCCTGCTAATTTTGGTCTTGGCCTTCAATCTCTGAGCATTATAGAGGCCACCATCTGAGCGTGAGTGAATGTATATACCATCATCCTGATCACGAAAGGCATATTTCAGTAGAAGTGAAAAGTATATCCCAAAGAGGGTGGGGGCTAGCACACAGCCTTGCTTAACTCCACTCTTGATTTCAAACTCTTCTGAAGTTGAGCCATCAAACTTGATTATACCCTTCATGCCTGTGTGGAACGATTCCACAATGGACAGAAGAGTTGGTGGGCAGCCAATCTTCTTTAGTGCTTTGAACAGACCCTCACGACTGACCAAATCGAATGCCTTTGTGAGGTCGATGAAGGCAATAAACAGTGGCTGATTTTGTTCCCGGCATTTTTCTTGCATTTTTCGCAATGAGAATATCATATCAATGGTAGACCGGTTCTGACGGAATCCACACTGTGATTCGGGGTAGACTTGATCTCCCAGGACTTGAAGTCTGTGCAGGACAATTCTGGCAAATACTTTCCCAACAATACACAGAAGTGAGATACCCCTATAGTTGTTACAGTCGCTCCGATCTCCCTTGTTCTTGTACAGCGTTATGATGTTTGAATCTTTGAAATCCTGTGGGACTTGTCCTTCTCGCCAGCATAGCTCTATTAGCTGGTGGATCTGTAGAGCGAGTGTGTCTTGCCCACTCCTGATCACCTCTATTGGAATCCCATCCTTACCTGGAGCCTTGCCAGATGCAAGCTCATTTATAGCACACTTATATCCCTTCATACATGCTTCTGATGTTTCCCTTATCACTTGCGATTTGAATGGACTCACATAACTTGATCCAATAGTCATTCGCACACTGCCTGGCAGCCTTTTGTACATCCTTCCTCGCTTGCTTCAGCTTACTCAGAGTGTTACGCGTTGGTATTTCCTTGTTTCTTAAGAGAGCTATCTTCTTTTTATCAATCAAGGGCTGCAGTATCTGGCTGTTTGCCGCAAACCAGTCCTGCCTCTTATGATCCACAGTGCCGCAAACCCCTACCGCTGTTTGATGAATAGTTTCCATAAGTTTACTCCAGTTATCATTTACTATACAATTTTCGGATGTATCATTGAAAGCGTCTTCAAGTTGCTGTTGAAATTCAAAGCACTTTCCAGGATCGTGAGTGTTAATAATATTAATCCTGGGGCTAGACTTGTGTTTAGCTGTGTAGATTCTCTTTGGTCTCAGTCTAACACTTGCAACAACCAAAGAATGATCTGTATCACAGTCAGCACTGTGATAACTTTGAGTTAATGATGTATGGTTCAGATGTTGTCTCCGTGTGATAATGAAGTCCAGCTGATGCCAATGGCCGGATCTTGGATGTTTCCATGTGACCTTATGCAGCTCTTTTGTTTTAAAAAAGGAGTTTGTAATACATAGGTCATTACTGGTGCAATGCTCCAGCAGCCTTTGCCCATTTTCATTCATGCGACCGATGTTGTATTTTCCAAGGCACACTGGCCATGATCTCGAGTCCTTGCCCACACGAGCATTGAAATCACTGAGCATATAAATGTAGTCGGATTTTGGAACTGCCTTGATCGCAGAGTCTAGCTGCTCATAGAACATATCCTTCACATCATCAGAGGAAGCGAGTGTCGGTGCATATGCAGTGAGAATGGTGGCAAATCCACAGGAGGTTGCCAAGCGCAGTGATAATAATATTTCATTACCTCCAGCTGGGATATCAATCATTCCCAGTAGCGAATTCTTCACTGCAAAGCCCACACCATGTTGCCTTTTTTCTGCCTGCCCTCTTCCCTTCCAAAAAATGGTGTAATTGTTTTCCCTGAGTGACCCTTCCTCAGCGAGACGAGTCTCCTGCAGGCCAGCAATATCAATGTTAAGACGATCGAGTTCAGCATCAATCACAGCCGTTTTTCTCACATCGTCAATATTTGTCAAGTCAGTGGAAAATCCTGGACACATGGTTCTCACGTTCCAGGTTGCAAGCTGTAGCTTGAGGTTTCTATTCTTTTTATTAGTACCTGGTGCATTGGTTTTACAGCCTGCGATTCAGATTTTGTCCTAGCCTCAAGCACCCATTGAAGCAGGCAGGCTGTGGCGGATCAGCACCCAATTGGCTGGGGGCTGCCCAGCTTGAGGCGGGCGGTAGCTGATCAGTGACACCTGTAGGTGTCTCCCACCGTCAGAGGCAACGCGTGGCGCCCCATGTCTACGCCAACTGACAAGGACTTATAACCCGTAACAGTTGCCTCTCGCTTTGATTCCGAGACCGGTTAAGACCAGGGATGGAGTTATTGCCTCTCCATAGCACAAAGCCTGGGCTGAAATAAAGAAACCATGTGTTGCCCATGCAGCATGATCCCTCTCTCAGCCTGCCTAGTTCACTCCAGAGGAAAGTTGACACCTATAATCTGGAACAAGACAAGCTGCAGAAGTTGCCGGATCAGCAAAGCAATGCTCTAACTGTCCGCCTATCGGAGCTTCGATCCTAGACCAGCTGCCAACCAAGGCTTAGGGCCTGGTCTGCCCTGCCATGACTTATTTTGTCTTTGGGTTGCATTTCCTCGCACCAGGATAAGGCTAGTACCCTCCCAATTGTGCTCTTCCGCCCGAAGCCGTTGGCACAATGTGGGGTGTCGGGTTTGGTAAGCGCCGCCCAACATTCGGCGCTGACAGAAAGCAGGTAGTACCGTCTACTGTCATACGGTAGCTCAGTCATATCTGACTAAGACCTGACTTACGTATATATATATATATATATATATATATATATATATATATGAAGCTACAATTACAACAGTGTATGAAGCACACACTAAGAGCTCTAGCTATGTTTCTCTCCTTCACCTAAAAGACAAGGCAAAGATGGAGGAAAAGGGGGAGGAGAAGGAAGAGGAGGAGAAGGAGGAGGAGCCTAAATAAATATAAACAAACTGTATTTCAGAAAATCAACACAACTACATGTATCAACAAAACCAATGAGGTTCAATTATACACTCTAACAAATGTTGCCCTAGTTTAGAATGCTAAAGAAGCAGCTACTGTAAACAGCATACCTTGATCCATAGGATTTCTCTTCAATGCCGTGGAGTGTGTCCTGGAGAGAGCTTATAAGAATCTTGCAGCGGTCATCTGATGCAATTTTTGACTGTCTGATCAGAGAGATAGCTGTGACCAAAGTTTCTATAGCACTCGGAAAATCGCCTGTGAAGAAACCAACATGCTTTAGCTATTAGTATGTCCAAACATCATCATCATCATCATCATTTGTCATGCTGATATGCATGATCAGATTTCTTAGGCATCTATAAAGTAGGCTGAGTGTGTTGAGCATCTGATCACTACAGGTTGCACCCTTAGCGATGATTCAGATTAGAATCATGCAATACAGTACATCCAGCTCAAGTGAAGTCGTTTCATTATCATCACGTGGCATGCCAATAAGCTTGGGTGGTTATGGTTCGTCATCCAAAATCGCTATCTCACTCAACCAGAATCCTGGATCAGATCTGTGTTCTTGTACCGATTAAGCCATGTGGCCAGGCCATCCAGGTCTTCATCACTTTGCCTTCCCCCTTGCTCTTTTCCTATGGTGTTTGCCAGTTGTCATTAAGCCTTCAAATTGTTTCTCCTTATAATGTGGCCAAACAATCTTGACTGTTTACATCTAATCTCTCTAATCAACTGACGGTTTTCATTTTTTTTTTGTAGGACTTTTTTTTTCCTGTCCATCCATGGTATTCTTTGCATTTTACTTAGAAACCACATTTCCACTGCAATTGGGTGCTTCTCAACTTGTCTGCTGATTGTCCATGTCTCACATGCATACAACAATATGGGATGTATATAACAGTTCAACGCCTGATGGTCATGCAACTGAATCCCAATCAAGACAATTAATTATAAGTTAAATTGGGTACCAGGGAATGTCCTGAGAAGTAAAGGTGGTTGGCCTGATACTGATCATGTCACTCATCAAGCGTCTGTACAAATATGGGGCTGGCACCATATGCCCTGTATGCCTCAAAGCATGTAACAGGGTCTTCTATTTTTATAAAACATCCTGAATTTTTTCTGTTAGCCTTCGCTTGCTTTCAACTCAAGCGTTCCTCCGAAGTCGGAGAGTATCTGCCTATGTGGCGAGGAACCACCAGTCTGCACACCATAAGCCAGACATGGGACAACGGATACTCACGCAAACCTCAGGTCCGGTATGACATTACATTGATGTTGGACAACAGGATGTATTCATCCGACATACAGGACTTTACGCTGGAGTTCACTGCCAGCAAACGCAAGCAAGCAAGCAACTCAAGCGTAACCCATACACACTACTTTTAGTAGACATCCTGAATGTCGTTATTGTGAAAATTCTACACTATGATTATTAACTAATCTTCTTAAGTCGGCAGCAGAATGTGTCAACATTTAAAAATTACTAATGAAAAACCACAAAAATATCATAACTTCCAAAACAAAACGCACTACAAACACCTCAAATGTAAATAGTCATACCAAGCAAGTAGGGCGAGGTAGAAGGTATGAAGAATAATCTCACAACACAAAGGTGATATAAAAATAGTAACCTAACATCTTCATTTCCACATTCTTAAATTTGAATAACAAAGATGCAAACAACATACTGAACAATTTATTGCCAGATATACTTCGTATCTGTATCTCATCAAGTGTATACTACAGAAAGCATTCTTCTTCTTCCTCCTCCTTCTTCTTCCTCCTCCTCCTTCTTCTTCCTCCTCCTTCTTCTTCCTCCTCCTTCTTCTTCCTCTTTCTTCTTCGCCCGGAATGTTTAGGATATAATTGCATTGTGCCTGTTTACAGCAGAGCTGCGATATTTGCACCTTTTGAACGACACATTCTACTTCTTCAAGCATGTGTTGACCGGGTTAACCTTCCCTGATCAGAAAGCATTCAACATATATTAAAACAAACCAATGATTTCTTTACGCTGAAATACACAAACTAACATTCACACTGTTCTGTGTTTGACTGTAACCGCTGTAATTTTAAAGAGACTTTCATCTTTAAAAGTGGGTGCACTAGTGAAATTGATAGGCAACTTTGTCGGTAATGTCATGGGCTCATTACTTGGGCTCGTCACTTACTAAAGGGAAAGATTGTCCACCAATTCCATTGTGCATTCAGGCCTACAAAATGTGCTGGCCCTATCACATCAAAGGCCCATGCAGGAGCTGCTTCGGGGCAAATTATTATTTATTATCTTTCTTAAAACAGATATATTGGTGTTACCTTTCCTCTGGAGTAAACTAGGCAGGCAGGTAGGAAGTAATCATGCTGCACAGGCAATACATGGTCTCTACAATTCAGCCCAGGCCTTGTGCTATGGGGGGGGGGGTTTATAGCTCCATTGTGGTCCCCGCCATGGGTTGTAGTAATTGTGCCTTTTTTGTAAGCACAATATAACAAACTATTGCCTGACAAGACAGCAAAGTGCCACTGCAGTACATTCTTATAGACACCATATGCCCGATTCATGACAGGAAAATACTCCTAAATGTTTTCTAAAACAAGAAATCTGTATGGCTATTGCAAGGCTCTACCTGAACTAGCATCCTGCACAGCACGATTTATAGCACTGCTGGATACAGTCTTATTCCGCTGGAAAATTTCCTCAAACTCTTGGTCAGTGATCTGTGGTGCTGGTGGCTCATGTCTGAAAATGCAAAAATCAATGCTATGGTCATTTTCAAATGCTATAAGTTATATAGAAAATGTTCAAAAAAATAAATGCAAAGGTTCATATCTTATGAAAATATGTGAGAATACAGATGTAGCTTTAAAACATACAAGGTGCATTGACAAATATATGTTTATAAACTTTCAACAGAAAACAAGCACACAATTTCAACACCTGCTATTAAAACAAAGAAGAACATCAACCGAAACACTGTCTGACCTGTGTGTTACCGGGACCCAAGAATAAAGTCAGCAAAGAATAGTAACACAAACCACAGACACATTTGTCCCTTTCACAAGGCAAAGTGTTATTCGCATTTTAAATTTCAAATCTGGTGTGCTTAAAATCTCGAGCTTCCGTGCATGTTGCATGAGGTGACTGTGAAGGGTTGGTGTGTAGCTGTCTTATCTCAACCCATAGACAACTTTAGCTGCAACATCCAACCAATCATGACCCTATAATGGGCTTGGAGTGAGTTTGTTGAGGGCCTTTACTCCAATGGGAGGTGAAAGGCATCAGAAGAAGAACAACTGTCTCCGTGAGTATTACACACTTCAGTTAGTAATACACAGGGAAATGGACAATGGGAAATCATGAGGTGGCAGTGGTAAAATGATTGATAAATCTCTTTTTTAGACTTGATGTTCATAGAAAATACAGGGAAGAAAGTCAATATCTGTAGACATACCAGATAAGAAATAAACTGAAGGCCAGACACACACAACATTCAAACTTTCAAATTTCATCAATGCCTCAAAGTAGCAAGTCTATTAGAAGCACAGAGACACTTATCCCTTTCACAACGCAGTGTTATTCACATACTAATTTCAAATCTGGTGTGCTTAAAATCTCGATGTTTCTGTTGCCTATTGTATCATCTGACATTCTGTTCATTCTCCAATACCAGACGAGAAGAGACCATGAAACTTCATTTCTTTTGTATTCTGTATTGGCACCTTGACAGACGATAGTTTCTTACATTGTGCTTCAAAATGGCGTAATAACTACAACCCATGGCGGTAGAGAATGTGACTGATAAGACCAATTTGCGCTGTAAATGTTCGATGCATGTGAACACATGGTCATTTCCACCATCATGTACCATCTTACGTCTCACATGCTCGGTGTGTGTCTTATCTGCAATAATTTTTGCCTGTCTTTATTCCATTTCTGATATTTGCCCTCCATGCAACACGTTCAGCGGCGACCTGCTCCCAATCTGCATTATCAATGCCTGTATCAATCATGTCCCGCTTATACACATCTTTGTATCATAGTAGAGGCCAACCCTGAGATCTCTTACCCATCTGTAATTCACCAAAAAAGATGCTCTTTAGTATTCTACCATCATCCATCCTCCTAACGTGTCCTATCCATCTAAGTCTACGAAGACTGAGCATGGAATATACCGTCACACAACCTGATCTTTCCAATACTTCAGTATTTGTAATTTTGTCTTGCCACTTAATACCAACTATTCTTCGGAGACACCACATATGAAAGCTGTTTAAACGTTTCTCTTGGTATAAGTTGTCCAGGTTTCACTGCCATAAAGAAAAGTATAAGGACACAGGCTTGGTAGACAAGGACTTTTGTTTTGGCAGTAAGCTTCTTGTTCTCCCAGACTTATTTTGTTAACATGTTCATTGTTGTTGCTGCCTTACCAATCCTGATGTTGATTTCCTGATCTAGGAATAATTTTCTATTTACCTCTGATCCTAGATATGTAAAATCATTTTACATTTCTTGTACAAAATGTGAATACTTTTGTCAAATTAATTCAATATGTGCTATTTTTTTGCGGATGAAAATAAAACTGTTTCCCATCATACACTGATAATCTGCGCTGAACAAAGCGGAACATATCACATACAATTCCCCAACTACCACCTTCTTCATTTCTTCAATTTTAAAGGTCATTTCCTGTAAATCTGCATAATAGAACACGTTCTAATGAGTTCTCTTAAGCTATATACTTTACTGCAGCTTTCCCTGACAAAAACAATGAAACAGAAAGGAAGAAAAAGAAGTGTGCAAACAATATGTCCTCGCTAACAACAGATTTATGAACCTGCACGCTACGGAAATGAAATTATTCCAAAAAATGTTTAGCAACTACTTAAGAAAAGCCACTGTATGTAATTGCCAGGGGAAATCAGTGGTTATATATTTAATATCAGCGAAAATCTGGCTACTCTGACTGTTGTTTTGTCTATGTCCTGCATCCTGTCTTGTTTATTTTCTTCAGTGTAAACAAAAGCTGGACAGCAATACTAATGATACCTAAAGACGAAAAACAGGTTGTAATTAATTTGTATTATTTTTTGGGGGGTATAAAAATCACAAAATCGCCAGTCTCAGATTAGGTTCTGTGTCATTTTCCCTATTTTGTTATTTGGCCAAGCCACACGGACATTATCTATCTGTTTCCCATTAGCCCTGTGCATTTCATGTCTGTCTGTTGTCACTAAGTTGTCTTTCCTCACAATATGCCTAAATAATATTAATTGTACACATTCAAATTTATCTAATGAATGTGTGGTTTTCATCAGCTTCTCAAAGGACTGCCTCATTTGTCTTTATGTCAGTCCACTGTATTCTTTACATTGTTCTCAGAACCACAACTCTTCTGCCATGTTTCTTGTCTGTGTAATGTCCAGGTCTCACAGTATAGGCTCTGTATAGCACTTTTACATGCTTTACATCTCAATGCCTTTGACAGCTTTTTTTTTTTGGTTTAGTTTTTTTCATCTTGTAAACTTTACTAAGATAATTAAAATGTATACATCTTAAGTTTACTTAGTGAAATTTTAATCAATCTGAACTCATTTCAAGAATATCAGGCTGGCAAACATAACTTTTATTTTGTGCATTAAAGATGCCATGATTAAATAACAATAACATAAACCAAATGGTAAGCAAATTAATAATTCAAAGAACTTAACAAAACACACAACTGAAACAAATCATGCCAATGTAAGTTAACAAGAAATTGGTTAACTCAACCCCACCTGACAGGTGTTTTTCTTAGTTCTGTACGAGACAACCTAACAACACATGTTGACAAAATTATACCCAAAAAATGTATTAATGATAATTAAAATATTTCATGATACTTAAGTTGTTATGATTTATAATCAAAGTAAGTAAAATGTTTGGCTACTATGGGTGGGGGTGTGTGTGGGTGGGGGATGTTTGTGGGTGGATGGAGGGTGTGTGTGTATAGGTGGGTGATATGTGTGGGTCGGTGAGGTTTCTGTGGCAGGGTGGGGGTGTATGTGGGTGGGAGGGGGACATGTCGGTGGGTGAGGGATGTATCTCATAATGTAATATGCATTTTTTATGTTTACAACATTCATTTGACAATGTATTTTCCTATGTGAATGTATCATGCACTATTGATGAATGAAAAATGAGTGATTGGAAGGGTCGAATGAAAGACGGGCCTACGTGCCCAATTTGTAACCCTTTTAAAATAAAGCTGAACTGAATTGAATTGAATTGGCTTGCATAACCTCTAAAAACAAAATCTGTCAACATTATGATTTGGTTGGCTAGTTTCAAGTATCATCTTTGACATACATTTTGATAGATCCATGAGTACTTCAGTCTCTTCTCTGAACCATGACCAGTGCCCAAGTCCTATAACATCAAATGGATCCCTAATGTATGTATGTATGCAAGAATTCTGGATTTTTTTTTTTCTCCAGTGTCAAGGTTTCCACATTTTTTGGTTACATGCCGCCTAGGCCGCCTGACCTACTTTTAATTTCCAATTGCTAAGCAATTTTATGTGTAATGTGCAGACAGAACCTCCTATTTCAATAAGGCCAAGCAATTGATCTCAATGCTAATAAGGATAATGAAGAAAGTACCACTAATCTGGAAAGACGTTTCTGAAAATAAATGTCCATTAAGGCGATGTGCGGCAGTAAAAACATAGATTTTTGGTCAATTTGGCTATTTTTGGAATAGTTCATTTTTAGACACCTTATCATGTCTTCCATCAGATTCTGTACTTATTTTTGTTTAAAAACTTTTATTTTAATGCAATATTCATAATTTACTGAACCCACCCTAGGTGTCAAATTGTCTAATTATTGAAAATTGTTGCGAAATTGACAGTTTTCAAATCCTAGCAACGATATCTCAGGAAAACACGACACGCACGTGTAAGGTATCCCTGGAAAGGTCGTGATCCTCCGTAACTGTTCGTAAAAACTCTGAGTTCATCTAATCGGAAAGTTTTCTGTGTACATCGGGTTTATTCGTGTCTATGATCTTCCGGAAACTTCCATATATGGAACATCATAAGCAATCCGCATTAGCCGATGGCTGAAATTGATCACGTGGGTTTCCAAAATGGCGGCTTTGTGTTGTTTACACCTCGCGACGTGCTGAACGTTCGTTGTTGACGACAGACTGACACGCATTGAAATATGCCTCGTTCTAAGAAATTTTACATCCAGTCATCTACTCAACGTAAGAAATCTCTCAGACTAGACCTCGCAAATGCTCGTAAGCAGCGAAAAGCCTATCAGAACGTCGTAAACGATACAGACAATTCTGAAACTACTGAAAGCGACCCAGGTAAAGTGCACATGCCACTTCTTCCAAATCCAAGTGTTTTGACAGTGAATCTGAATGAATCAGTGCTATCGTGTTCTTCTCAAAGTTGTGGAAGTGATTCTTTTATTACCCGAAGCCAATTTAAAAGAGATACGTATAAATACACAACATCCACTAGCAGCAAGTATGCTTCTGGTGACGACAATGGATATCAAAAACGGGAACAAAGAGCAATAGTTGATTGTTCAGAAATTGAGGCAATAATCAAAATGTTATGTTGTCCAGTTTGTAAAAATGCTAGTCTTATTTTGAAAACTGACAGCAAGAAAGCCAAGGGATTAGCTGTGTATGCAGAGGTTTACTGCTCTTGTTGTGAAGAAGTAGTGTGTGGAAGATACCTATCTGCAAGAAGTAATGATGGGGATAGATCTTTTGCTGTCAACAGCCAGTCAGTATATTCAGCATTAGTTTGTGGGATGGGTGCAACAACATTTAATAATTTTTGTGAAAATATGAACCTGCAAGGTATTCATCACAAAACATTTCACAGCAAAGCGAATAAACTATATTCAAAGATAGAAGATCTGGAGGACACTGTTTTCTCTCAAACCAGTAAAGTATGTTCGACAGGCTCATGCACAACAGTCAGGCATAACTCTACATGACAATGATGTGCTAGATATTAGTGTCAGCTTTGATGGCACTTGGCTGACTAGAGGCCACACATCCCACATTGGAGTTGGCTGTGCAGTGGATGTTCTTACAGGACTTTGCATAGATGCCCATGTTATGTCCACATATTGTCAGGTGTGTGAAACCACTGGTAAGACACTTTCCAGGGACAAACCAGATGAATTTGCAGCATGGAAGGCAGAAAATCTTCTAAATTGTGATAACAATTTCACAGGATCTGCTGGAATGATGGAGGTTGAGGCTGCAAGGGTGCTGTGGCGACGGTCTGTGGCCCGTCATAAACTTCGCTACAAGTCAATACTTTCTGATGGTGACACCAAAACATTTGCGGAACTTACCAAGATCAAACCATATGGGGATGACATTCAGATAGACAAAGAGGAGTGTATCAACCATGTCAGTAAACGCCTTGGAACAGCACTCCGCAATGTTGTTGCTGACTGCTGAAAGCTAGGTGTGACCCTAGGAGGACGCGGTGAAGGTCAGCTTACACAAAATGCCATCCGTAGACTGACAATTTATTACAATAGAGCCATTCGAAACAACACAAGTGTAGAGTCCATGCGGAAAAGTGTTATGGCTTCACTGCATCTCTGTTTTTCAACAGAGAAAAGTCCACTGTCATGAAATGTCCCCAAGTGGAGAACAATCTTGGTGTTTTTTTCAATCCGCCCTGGCTAAGCATCAGGTCCCAGGTCCTCATGACAAGATGTTACACACATGGCTCAACCGTGACAAGCTTGAGAAATATCTGTTGCCAATTTATGAAAGTGTCTGACACTAAACTACTTAGTAGATGTGTGTCAGGACAAACTCAGAATTCAAATGAGTGTTTACACAGCTTGATATGGGCTCGATGCACTAAAGACAACTTTGCCTCTCGCAAGCGCGTTCAGTTTGCAGTTGTAACTGCAGCAAGAGAGTTCAACTTTGGAGCTGCTGCTGCCCAAGACACTGCCCAGTTTTATGGACTTTCTACAGGCATGCATATGCAGAGACTAGGAACATTTAGGATGCAGAAGCAATTAAGAAATAGTCTGAAGTACAAGAAGGACAAACAAACTAAAAGATGCGACACTACGAGCGGCCAAACTGAAGAGACAAGGTGAGCTGCATGCCCTGGAGGGAGGTCCTGCATATTCAGCAGGACTATTTTAACAGTCAGGTAGAGTTTTACACTGTTTTTCTCTGTAAAAGAGTGTATTAGTAAAAAAGAAAAAAAATAATAATTAGTTTTTCCCCGTTTTCTCATTTCGCCAGTTTTTTTATACATAGGTAAAAAAAATTTTAAAAACTATTCGTTAGATTTTAATCAAACTTTGAGGAGATATTCTTTATTATATCACTTACATTGTGAGTAGATCAATCTTTAAAATTAAGTTTTAGTTTTTGTGCTGCACTAAAAAAAAAAAAAAATGTCATGAAAAATGTCATTAAAATTTGCAAATTATGAAGAAAAAAAACTGCAAGGAGATATCATTAAAATTTTCTACAAACTTGTAAAGGGTCTATTTATTTACACATAAAACAAAGAATTTAGCCTGTACATTAAAAAATAAATGTTTTAGAGGTACATTAAGAAATTCAATATGGCCGCTGTTTATCTTGGTTTCCATAGCAACCGTTAAGTGCAACGTCAATTTGACAATATTTTATCGATCAGCAGTCTTCAGTATCAAACCCTATATCATAAAAGAACATAGAAATTAAGTATTATGGAATTAAATTTTTTACGGTTAGCATCGCCTTAATGATATGCTCAGTGTTGGGATCAAACCTAGTAGGTTTTCAGTTAGCACAAGATGCTGGACATCTAAACCACTCTGACCCATAAACACATATATTTTACATCGAGGTGTATTGGGTATATGGTGCTAACTATATGTTTATAGACCAACTGGTATTCAACGGGTGACGTGGTCAATATCATACTGGTCACCTTTACCTCCCAGGCTATGTCCTGGTACCCATTTCGGCTGGGGGGACCCAGGGGACCAGGACAATTATTAAAAATCCACCTCAATGTGGATTTAAATAATGTAACCACTAGGCCAATAGGCAAGTGTGCTAGCAACTGTGCTACCAACTACTGGCACCTGGCCGTCTTGACAGGCGATAGTTTGTTACATTGTGCTTCACACATAGCATAAAACCTGTGTTCCCCCATGCAGCATGATCCATCTCTCGGCCTGCCCAGCTTAATCCAGAGGAAAGGCAGCACCAATACATCTGGAACAAGACAAGCTGCAGAAGCAATGCTCTAACTGTCCGCTTGTCAGAGCTTCGATCTGAGACCATTAGCCAACCAAGGCTTAGGGTCTGGTCTGTCCTGTCACGACATTTAATCTAAGGTTGCATTTTCTCGTACCAGGGTAAGGCTTGAACCCTCCCAATTGCACTCCTCCATACAAAGTCGTTGGCACAATGTGGGGTGTTGGGTTTGGTAAGCACTGCACACTGTGCTGCCATAGCTCCCATATCAACAGATAAGTCAGTTGCATATCTTTTACAGGATGTTGCAGTCAATACCAGCATTTTTTGCTGCTGCGATCTCTTGGCAGGTTTACATTCAGTAGTTTGTATCAACAGATAGCACTTCATAAATCATGAACATTCAAACAACAGCTACTTTAAAAACAGATTATTGATTGCTATAAATATATTGGTAGTTGTGATTAATTCTGGCAAACCGGCATGTACAGAACAAGATTTAAAATCTGATCTATCTGAATTACTAAATCTTCCACTGACTTACTTTACTATTAAACAGGAACAATTAGGTTTTTACAAATTACGTTTTAAAATTGGATCATTTATAAAAAAGCTTTTACCATGTTGTAATCTGCAGTCTGCTGAATGGTAAGGTCTTTGAAAAGTTATTGCGTACACTGTATATAAATTTAAATAAGTACTTTAAAAGGATATTTAAAATATACCTTCTACAGTTCTGCCCAACTTACAACAATGAATGCAACCAAATGTAGCATCAACCAACTATATTCCACCAAACACTATACAGAAAACCTTAAACTAACTACTGCCTTATTTAGAGACAATATGGAGGTCTAAGTGTGAATGAGGAAGAAGAATATATATCTGACAAATAATAAATTACAAGAATCACAACACCAGCAAATTGGTAGGAGCTTAAATAGTCAGAGATCTATCAGATTATTCCGGAACAATGCAAATATTAAAATGTTACAATTAACAAAATAAATAAACAGAGAAACCAAACCGACAGTGTAAGTTAACTGGTTAGCAAATTGAATAATAGTTATGATTAGTTTACATAGCACACTAGAATGGTAAGTGGTGACAACATATAAGAAAATAGCAGTGTCAGTGTATGGAAATAATAATGATCAATGGGGGCAGAAGATGGAAGTAATGATCAACAGAGCAGAAGATGCAAATAACATTTATCAATAGCGACATAATGATAAATAGGGATAGAAAATTGACAACAATGTCAGAAGATGAAAATAACACTAATCAAAAAATGACATCTGATTCTATTGATCATTGTTATGTCGGTCCCTTTTACTTCAGTTGATCATTTTGTTATTTCTATTGTCTGCCCTTATTGATGGAAATAACAATGATCAAAAGGGACAGACAATAGAAATAACAAAATGATCAACTGAGGCAAAAGATCGACATAACAATCATCAATAGAATCAGAAGATGTAAATAACAATGATAAATAGAGGCAAACAAATGGACATATCAATAAATGCCGTAGTTGGAAATAAGAATGATCACCACGGGCAGAAGTTGGACATAATGATCAAATTAGCTGACGTTGAAAATAACATTGATCAACAGGAGAAAATGGACTTGATGATCAATAGGTGCAGAAGATGGAAATTACAATTAACAAAAGAGGCATAAGATGGAAATAATGATGAATAGATCCCGAAGATCGAAATAATAATCATCAAAAGGAGCAAAAGATGTAAATAACAATGATCAATAGGAGCAAAAGATGGAAATAACCATAATCAAGAGGTGCAAAAGATGGAAATAACAATGATCAACAGGAACAAAAGAATGAACAACAGGGGCAAAAGATGGAAATAACAATGATCAACAGGAGCAAAAGATGGAAATAACAATGATCAACAGGAGCAAAAGATGGAAATAACAATGATCAACAGGAGCAAAAGATGGAAATAACAATGATCAACAGGAGCAAAAGATGGAAATAACAATGATCAACAGGAACAAAAGAATGAACAACAGGGGCAAAAGATGGAAATAACAATGATCAACAGGAGCAAAAGATTGAAATAACAATGATCAACAGGTGCAAAAGATGGAAATAACAATGATCAACAGGAGCAAAAGATGGAAATAACAATGAAGGATCAAGGAGGGGACAGTAAATGATGCCAATGTGTTTAGTAATGTTAAAAATGAAGTTAAAGGCCAACAAATAACTTCAGCGAAGGACTCAGTAGAAAAATAACTGAATTTACATTAGATATGTGTGCTAATCCGAAGATGTTTTTCACTTTATCAGGGGCACATTCAGGTTCTTGTGCAGCAGCAGGTTGTAAATTCTGCAAGAATCCCAGACACATGTAGAAGACGGTGCATGCTGCTACTATTCACTTTCATACACAACAATCGTGTTTCTAGCATTAAGTCAGGCTAATACTCCAATGCTATATCACTCTTCATCATTATTGTTGCCCCCCCCCCTTTAAAAATCATTGGCGGTAAGCTGTTCCAGCTGTATACATGGATGCTAATAACTAATGACAGTATGTAATCTCTCACTAGCCACATGCAATGATAGCCATTACAGCTACTGTCATGCTTGGGCAGAAAGCTTTCTGTACTGCAGTCTCTCCTGTCTACTGTGCCCATAATCAACACCTACTTCCAGTGATTTATGTATGTTCAGTTTGTTATATGGCATCCTCTTGCCTGACAGCCCTGGAGGTGGGTTTGAATTTCATTTAAAGCTCATTTATTTATCCACTGACCTTGACTACCAGGTTGACCCTAACCCCAAATGTGTGCCACAAAACACCTTGGGTAGTTAAGGTGACCAGAGTGATACTGGACCCATCACCCCTCGAGTGCCATTTGGTAGGTATATAAAAATATAAAGCTAGCATCAATCACCTGATATGTCTAAAGGCATGTTAGAAAGGCCTTTTGTTTTATTAAAGGGGCAACCAGACACCTGGTAATGTAGTCAGGTTGGGAGCAGTTTGGAGCCTTTCAAGTGTCAAGTACAGTATGTACCCATGTGTGGACTATGCCCCAGCCAGCACCAATCTCACTCATAGGAATGTCCATGTTAACAGAAATGTTAATTACATAGTTATTAGGTTACACCTGATCTTGTACTATCATCTCATCAATATTTTCAAAAATACGACCACTGTACAGCACTGAAAACAAAGCAGCAGTCAGCATCATGTTTTGGTTATAATTTTATAACATTATGGAAAAGATGGAGGAGGGAGAAGAATCCAGTTAAATGTGTGGGTGGGACACAAAAAACAACTGAAGTCAAGTAAACATATGCTAAAATGTATGAAGTTCCAAATGTGCGAGAACAATCTAGAATAATAATTTGTTCAAACATTAAGTGCAAAATGTGCAAGCACAATCTAGAATAATTTGCGAAAATATGAAGTGCCAAATGTGCAAGCACAATCTAGAATAATCTGCTAATATATACAGTCAAACACACACAAAACTTGCCTCTCAGGTGGTGGTCTGGAATACTGAATCTCAGGGTAAGATGATGCTGGAATAGGTCGCCCATATGGATCAGAAGGAGGGTGCCCAGCCTAGGTCAACAAAATCAACATTTTCAATACTCAGACAAATTTATTTTCCTAAAAAAAAAAAAAAAAAAAAGGGAGAGAGAGAGAGAGAGAGAGAGAGAGAGAGAGAGAGAGAGAGAGAGAGAGAGAGAGAGAGAGAGAGAGAGAGAGAGAGAGGAGAGAGAGAGAGAGAGAGAGAGAGGGTGTGTGTGTGTGTGCACGTGAGAGAGAAAGAGAGAGAGAGAGTATTTACTACTGACACAAGCATAAGCTTCATGTCTTATTTTGACAGCATAGTTTATTAGTTGTGATGTCAGATTTACCAAGGTCAAAAATATTGAATCAGATTGGGACTATCTGTGCATACTTACATTTGGTGGTGGACCAGGAAGTGCCGGTGGATAAAAAGGAGAATGTCCTAGCGTCATTATATGACCAGGAGGTGGAGCTCCAGGTACTTGCGGCATATTTGGAGGAGGCATACCTGACAATGAGACAGAAAAATGAATTTAAAATAATGTTCTTCATGCTTTAATTCATCTGTGCAATTAGTCAGTCTATTTTATTCTGACATGTCAAGAGTGCTGATGTGCTTGCATGCTCAAACACCCATTCTCACGCTGAGATACTTCACAGAAAAACACAGGCTGATGAACTTCCATGACAGCCGTCAAATTCTGCTACAAATTTACAACACAGGCACACTCCAAATTGCTGATTTCCATTTTTAAATCCAATTGTTAGAAGTAACTTGCAAAGATAATTGTTATATTATTTAATTTTCCCATTGCCTGGAAGGGTGCTGTGACAACATTCACACAGAGGTTGTGGTATGTCATCATGGGCAATTTTAAATCCTGGCAGATTCAGACTCACACCAGGTACACGTACTGGACTCACGAGGTCTGTTTCTAACAGCATTGGACATCTGGCTGGGAAAAATACCTGAAGGTCTGCTAAGAACGGGTCAAGTTCCTATAACCCAAAAAACCTTTGATTTGAATTCTTCTCATCTGATTCACACTTTCTTGGCCAAATACAAAATTCCTCTAGTTCTTCAACCTTCCTATTCTCCAGAGAGCTGTTTGTGATTTTTGGCTGTTCACCAAGCTGAAAATGCTGCTAAAGACATTATGCGGAATGCAATGGCTACACTGTCCTCTAATTTAAAAGAGACCTTCTTGAAATACTTTCAACAATAATCGGGTCACTGGGGGAAGTATGTACAGTCCCATAGAGAGTACTCTGAAGTGGATTTGGTTTTCAACCTCCAGATAAGTAATTGTATTCGTCCCAGCTAATGGTCACATACTTTTTGGACCGACTTTGTATTCTGAATAGATTTTCTATGTTGAGATTTTGTAAGGACAGCTTTCTACCTGACATAGGATTATATATATAGGACATAAACATGCATACGAGTCCTTCTGTTTGTTTTTCACCCTTGACTAAACAGACAAGAATCAGATCAAGTACCCAGAGACCAAAGGAGAATATGGTATTGGCTTCCTCGAAAAAGTTTCCTGAGCTGAATTTGAATCTGACACCATCTGGGTTAAAGACAAGCACCATATCTCTAAGTTTTATTCCAATCTGCAAACATATTACATAAAGGATTATAATATAACTACAGGTAATCCCATGGCTGGTATTTAGTCTTCTTTTATGCTAGGTTTATGGCACATGCAATTTTGTTACCAGTACCTTTCTCACTCTTTCTTTCCCAAAGAATTGCCCTGATTCTGAAGGATCATTTTCTACAACTGAATAAAATACTTGGTCTCATTATGAACAACTGTTCACTATAGGCACACTGAGCTTACATACAGAATTCCTACTAATTACATGCCCAATGGCTTAATATATTCTCACAGCAATTTTTTTCTCAGCTGGAAGATTGAAATATAAATGTCATTTTAACTTATAAAACTAAAACCACTATAATAAATCTCATATAAGATTACAGTCTTCAGCAGTAAGATGGGGAATAAACAACTTTGCCATGTATTCAAATTTAGGAAACCAAAAACACAGTGATCATAATTGTATAACACTGTGTCCACATGTTATAAACATAAGCACTGTCCAGTCTAGCCAGACTTTCACAACCAAAGATCGAAACAACCTTTACTGTCTTAAACAAGCCCAGCTAACTACCCTGTCAAGTAGGGATGATGCACCTTAGCTATGGATACTGCAGAGTTAAGGACACCCCACAATGGGTGGACACCAGAGGTAGTTTTTGCAGAAGGAATAAGGGCAAGGGGAAGAACGACCCAGCCTGCAAATACATTGGAAGTAGCCTAAAGGAAGAGCCAGCTTCCCCTAGCTGCTGCAGAAAAGTGACTACTTCAGCTGTTGGCAGGGTGCGAAGAAGGTAACATGACAGCAAGGGCAATCACTGTGGTACAGTGAACCATGGGTGTGGAGGTAGCGACAGAGACCCAATGAATGGGTAAAAGAAATATACTTTCTCCCAGCCAAGTCACAAGGTGCCATGAAATGTAAGCAGATAATGATGCACCTGACTCATGACATTCATCTGGAGAACAGAACACCTGACGAGTAGGCACAAAAGGCAGTGAATTTGTTGTCTGGCTACAATCAGAAGTGAACGCATGTCTTGAAGCTAGCATACAGGGTTCAGATGCATACAGGAGAAAGACACCTGGAAGTCATAACCTGGGTGGACCTGCCACCCTAGCATGTATAACAGATTTTAAAAAGCTGAAAGACCTCTTTTGGTGATCAAATACTCCCTCCTGTGCTTCCTCTGTGCTAAAGAGTTTATACTACTATTAGAATCATGAACTCCATCACAATTTTATAAAGACTGCTTGACGGAAGCACTGAAGAAATTTTGTCATTCCCTTCAGATGCATGCAATCATAGCACACTTCATTCTGTGCCCAAAAAGTATTTGCATTTGGCGTCATTTTCAAATTTTCCAAATGATAAACCATGTAAAGACATATTGGGTCTCCTTTGTTGAAATCCAGAGATGGCTCTTTGTGATTTTTGGCTGTTCACTGAGCTGAAAGTGCTGCTGAAAGGGACCTGATTTGAGTCACAAGACATTATGCACAATGCAATGGCCACACTACTCCAATTTCAAAGGGACCTTCCTGAAATACTTTCAACAATGGCCGGTCACTGGAGGAAGTGTGCACAGCCCCAAGGAGACATTTTTAAAGTTTTCAAGTACAGACATATTGGGTCCCCTATGTTGAAATCAACAACCAGGCATAGTCTCAAATTATGGTGCTCAGATATACTGACAGAACATTAAACCATACAATCAAACTTTACTGTAAACAACTGGAACCATTAATAGCGATCTTAATTGTGATATTTCATCATATATATCAAATTAGCTATAAATTTGAGTACTGAACGTAAATCTTGCCTAGTACATCAACAGCAGCTCAAAAATGCTGATGTTGACTGCTGCGTCCTGTAAGGGTTATGCAACATTAAAAAACAATATCTCAAATGACCAAAAACGTTTTATGACTAGAACGTTTTATGACTAGAATTTCCTGGCTACAGCTGACCAAATTGCAAGATATTTCAACCTTTTTTCACAACCATTCTTGAGAATATAAAGTGCTGTACTGCTGACGTTCCCATTTTCAAGTGACTTAACTGGCTTTGGCAATTATGTTTCTCCACATCTCGAGATCCCTAACAGCATGTATCAATTCATGTGCTGACTGTTTCCGTGCCATGATGAACAACTGCCAAGAATTTTCTTTTTTCTGTCTCTCTTCCACTTGTTACAATATGTTTATCTCTTCTTATATAGTGTCTATAGATAGTGATTGCCTCTCCTGATTGCCTGTGATGAGTTCTCCGTGTGTTAGCCTCTTTCCAAATATTTATTTAGACTATTCACTTTGGCTGCCCAATGTATTCTTCTGTAAAACCATATTTCTATCAGTCCAGAATCACAACTAAATGTTCATATTGTCATTACGTTACATGCTAGAATTAGTATTCTAATTTCCATTGACAGGAATTTACTGCATATGATGATCTTCATTTCATAAAATGACATTTTTGCTTGCCTAATTCTGTTCTTTATTTCTCTGATACATCTCTCATCTGATGTTATCCATATACTTAGGTACTTGCATTTCTGTACTTGCCCAAATTAATATCACTGACTTTAAGTGAAAATCTGGGCTCCATGTCCTTGGCATTACCAATACATCCGTTTCCTCATTATTCAAGCAGAGGCCCTTTTTAACACTTTCTACAACTACTGCATCATTCATTTGCTATCAAGACTATCATCAGCATATTGTAAGCTGTTCTGCAATCCCTGAGATATTCTCCATTGACCTCATTATATGCTCACTATATAACAAAACCAAATCAGGAACCAGTATGCACTCTTGTCTGACACCTTTATACGCTGATTTAGCCAGGTTTCTTTAGCTTCTCTGCATCTGCTTACTATTTTATTATATATTCTATAATATTCTACCCTCAGCCTTTTTATTCCTTCTTTCATCAATCATTTGCGGAATTCTATTTTCATCAATTGTTTTTTTTTTTTTTTGGGGGGGGGGCAATTCTATGTGTAAGTGGGATGATTTTGTTCAGGGTCTGTTGCAATGACTCAAGTTACACACCCCACTTATCTTCAATAATCTGTGCTATTTTCATGGCACTACGTCTATTCCATAAAGTAACATCACACCTTTGCCCAAATTTATGTTGTTGTTTTTTTCTGTTTGAAGTGATGCTAGATCCAATTAGATGTTCTGTGGGGATTTCTTTAAGCCTCAAGTTTCAATCTCTTCTTTACAATAAATACAACATGACACACACACAGAAAAAAGAGAAAATAAAACTCACAACAACAGAAATGAGATTCCTGAGGAGAATACTCAATGTATCAAGAAGAGATAAGATCACCGCTAGATTTTATTAGAAGATAGCAAGTAAAATGGTTTGGCCATGCAAGTAGGTTACCAACTAACAGTATACCACAACAAGCAATGATGTACAGACCAAATGGAAGCTGAGGAAGAGGCCAACCACGTAAACGATGGACAGAGGGAATAGCAGAGTCCATGAGAATATCAATACATGAAGCCCATAAGCGGGCACTCTCCCACTGTTTATACTTCACCTCGACACCGCAAGGTACAAGAGGAACATGATAAGATGAGATGAGGCACACACAGAGAAGAAACATTAAAATTATGTTGTTTTTTTAAACAGTGGAGAGAAATTACCATCCAATAAATGAGGTACAGTGACAGACAATGAAAACATATACCTGGTCCAGTAATATGAGGTGGTCTCAGTCCTGGCGGGGCAACTGGTTGTGGTGGTGGCAATCCACCAGGCGCAAACGGAGCTACAAACAGAAAGAAAATGAAATGGTAGGAATCTCATCATCTATTAATAACATACATGCCCCATACATCATCCATGATCTCAGTTACATATTTTCTTACAACAACATGAACAACAATTTCTTTATATATCAAATCACAAATGTGACTTTTACACAATGAGATGGGAAAACAGCACAAACTGACAGCAAAACAAATCTTCTTCTTCTTCTTCTTCGTTCATCCGGAGTTTTTTTTACGGACGTGATTGCGTTGTGCCTGTTTACAGCAGAGCTGCGTTCTTGCGCCGTTAGGCCGACACATCCGACTTCTGCGGGCATTTGTTGACCGGGTTAACCTTCCCGGGAGCAAAACAAATCTATTTGTGCTTCTATAAAGCACAGGCAGTGTTTACTACGAGGGCAAGTCAGTAAGTCACAAAATGATGTAAGGCAGTTGTGAAATGGGTATTAGTGGTTGATAACGGTGTCATTATGTCCATCTAATTTGATATCTATGTGTGGTTGAACAATCATTGCTGCATGTGTATTTGCATGTGAATACAAAGTTTCATGTCCACATGATGGTGAAAATGTCAGTCGCACTAAACAACTGCACCACGAAAGAACAGTGTGCTTTTGTGACTTCTCCCCCTCCCCACCTTTTTTAGGAGGGTGAGAGGAGGAAGAGGAGAACGAACGAATGAACAAACTTTATGAGAGAGAGAGAGAGAGAGAGAGAGGGAGAGAGAGAGGAGGGGAGGGGGTTAAAGGACTTAGTGCTAAGGATATTCATAAGAAAATGTTGACTGTCTATGGTAGGAGATGTTTGTTAAGAGAAGTGGCACACTACCGATTTGCTGCTGATGAAGAAGTTGAGCTTGAGGTGGGATAGTGGCTACGGCTGCTGCCCAACGACTTCTCTAGTGCCGGTTTTGGTGGACAGATAAAAAATTTGAATAAATGCATCGTTGTTCAAGGAGATTTTGGTGATAAATAAGGTGAGATGCAAGTTCAATAATCAATTCACATCTCAAATAGATTTTTTTTTCTGTTACATACTATTTTGTGACTTACTGACTCACCCTCGAAATTCAGTATATTATTAATTCATTATGTATGATTTATCGCGTCTTTACTAAGACTTTCTTACTCATGTGGTTAGTAGTTTCATTAGAATTACAGAAGGCATAATAAAAATAAAAACATTAAAAATTCAAACATGTTTGCTCCATTCTTAAGATAAACATGTTTCCGTGCACAAATTTATCAACCAAACTCACCAATGTGACTAATTTATAGACTTGACAAACTTAAATCCTTAACTTTTACAGATTTAATGTTTCTCATTTAGTGCTTAGTACAAAGTGTATCAGAACACAGAATATAATAATTGTATACCTTTGCTAAGCAAAGGTCAAATTTGCAGTGATCTCTGTTAGATCTATAACATACTAGAGATCTCAACACTGCTGTGTTTGTTCCACTATGTAAATTAACATTTCTTAGGGATGTGTAAATTAATATTTACATGAAGATATGTAAATTAATACTTTGTGAACTATCAATGCAATCAATAATCTTGACCTTTAAAATCTAACTGCCTAATGAATGTTGTGTAGGAAAACATATTCTACTCACTCACATATTAATTTCTTACTGCCAAAAATATACATGCTTGTTATAATTCATTCAGTATAGCCAAATTTATTCACTGTATACTATACACAAGTTTTTTTTTTAACCAATATGATTTGGCACAAAGAGAAGTCTCCTAAACATAGAATCAGTGACATGGCTTGATCTATAACCTTCAGCTATTTAAATCTGAAGTCAAAATAAAATATGCAAAGTGTATAGTTCCGTTTATAGATACCAAATCTTCATTCATTCATGTCCTACGCCTTCTCAGCTTCAGTCATTTATGTACTACACCTTGTCATTCACATACTAAACCTTCAGTCATTCACACACTAAATCTTCAGTCATTCACTGGGAGATAACTAAAAGAAAATTCCAGCAGTCTTACACATACAACATGTTTCATTTATAAGCATCAAACAAATGTTCAAATTATATTTCCAAGTCAATCAAATTTAGAAGAGACCCACAAACCAGACCACCACCTCGAAATAGAAATATTAAAAACATGTCCATGAAATATGTCAGTACACTTACAAACAACTGATTGCTTACTGCAGCAACAGTTTCAAACTACCATGGCTCAAAACTACAATATAAATTAATCTAGGAGATTTAAAACACCTAATGATGTATGGAGAACAAGAACTGCAAGAACTTAGAGGTAGTCTTTAAACAACCAGAAACTCCTTACAAAAATCAGTGCAGAAAATAAACTTAGCAGGTGATAAATAAAGGACAAATAAATGGGGGGTGGGGAGGGAGGGAGAGAGAGAGAGGGGTGGGAGAGAGAGAGAGAGAGGGGGGGGGAGAGAGAGGGGGGGGGGGGAGGGAGAGAATAGTTTCTTTAGCGTGGACCTTCTGGGAATATGTGAAGTGTTAGAACAATCATATTTTTGTACGCCTGACGCTTCGAGGAACAGGTGGCCAGTCTTTCCTTCCTGCAGCAAACAAGAGCTGGCACCAAACCCTCACCCGAGTACATAAGCCTAATGTTTGGACTATTACACCAACACACCCACTTTAAATAAATAGAAACATACTAACAGAAGGACAAGCACAGCAGACAGCTCCATAATGGATAAAGGAAGATGAGAAGAACTCATGAGCAAGGACTGCACAGACATCAGCAATACTGTCAGACCCGAAACAAGTATAGAAAGAGGTATGTACCAGCTAAAACCACCCCTCTATTGTGTCTTCAATTTGAAATTATAGAAGGGATGAGATGTCAACAACCTTAAAGTGACTTCTGCTTTCTTTTGATTATTTTAAACTGATGCCTGAAGGTGTTCAATAAAGAACAAAATGTTATGAAGAACTTACAGCAAGGCTTAACACAACCTCCAGAACAATGGTATCAAAATCAAAACAAACCAAAATAACTTAGCGACTGACAAACAACTGACAAAAACAGAAATAAATGGACACGAGCTGGCAATAGTACTGTTATTCAAGTACCTAGGATCTATAATAAATGACGGATGAAGAAGAAAACTAACAGAAGGTTTGCACAAACATAAACAATGCAGAAACTGAAATGTCCGGAAAGAGACATTTGGAAACAAGCCATGCAGAATGAGGGTAGATGTTGCCCTAACAACCTCCAGAGTAATGGGAGAGGCCAAGACAAAGCAATTAATATGAATGAATATATCTGTGAACAAGTAATTTTCCAAACAAATGCATAAGGAAAGATCAAGGATTTTGGATGTATCATTGCTCTATCTCCTTAGTAACAGCATCATGTGCTGTCGCAGGTAACGATGGCATGTTGGTTGGTTGGTGTCATCCTTAGAAAGGTTGAGTTTTAACTATGTTGCATTAATATCCTGGTCATTTCTGCCCTGAAAATGACTAGATCTATCCGAATGTGGGTGATGTAGAGAATTTTCTCTTGATCATGTACTGAAACACCATCTTCACAGAGACAGTATAGCTGCCGTTCCCCTCTCTGAGCAGAAACCAGAGGAGTACAAAGCTGGTACTGTAACTATGTAATATACATTCTGAGTGAGTTTATCTCAGGGTTTATAGTTAGTTCCTGCAATATTTGTTGGAATGTTGCTTTACTTTGCAGACAGTGATGTGATGGATTCAGAAGTACTACAGACAGCAGTGTGATAGATTCATAAGAATCACAGATAGCAGTGTGACAGATTCATAAGTATCACAGACAGCAGTGTGACAGTTTCAGAAGTACTACAGACAGCAGTGTGACAGATTCATAAGAATCACAGATAGCAGTGTGACAGATTCATAAGTATCACAGACAGCAGTGTGACAGATTCAGAAGTATCACAGACAGCAGTGTGACAGATTCATTAGTATCACAGACAGCAGTGTGACAGATTCATAAGTATCACAGACAGCAGTGTGACAGATTCAGAAGTATCACAGACAGCAGTGTGACAGATTCAGAAGTATCACAGACAGACTATTATAGACAGAGCAGAAAACAAAAACAACAAACTTTAAAAAAAAAACAAGTCCTACATCAGAAATCTGCCGTGGATATGTGGACTGTTAGGACCATCACCATTTGTAAGCCTAAGCTCACGGGGAGATAGGTGGCCAGTCTTCCGCTCCCATAGCGAATGATGACAGCTGACATCACACCTTTGTTTGGCCGCACTCATACTAATGCAAAAGCTTAACCTTCTAATCATTACACCGCCACAGCAGGGCAAAAGATATATTATTTGTCTAGCATTAAAGTGCCGGTCTCCCTGGTGAAGAGGTTAAGGACGCTGTTCGTAATCTTGTATACCCACGTACGAAGCAGCTGCGTGAGATTCAGCAGCGGAATGCATCATGTTGGTTTCTAACAGAAAGGTGTGTGAGCCGCTCGTTCAGAAAGCAATGGCAAACTACTGAACATATAAACTTGCCAAGACATCAACAGCAGCTGAAAAATGCTGGTATTTGCTGCAATGTCCTATAAATAGGATATGCAAAAAAAAAAAGCATTACAGTACTGTTTAGTAAATACACTAGATTCATTTATTTTATGTGGGTGGCTTAGAGCTTAACCAGAATAAGTTGTGTTTAGATCAACATGTTTCCTTTAGAAAAATAAACAAAAGATTCAATTAACATTTTCATCAAGCCTTGCAGTCACACAAAATTGTGTTGTGCAGAAGAATGTATTTTACACATACAATTCTTCCCCCAGTTTACCTCGCGCACAATTTTTTAACTCTAAATTCCTATACACATTAGAAAAATTAAGACATTGAAAGTGAGCATTCATTTCATGTGAAATTAAGTACACTTCATTCGCCAAAGCAAAACATGAGTGTTTTCCTGCACCAGAAAAGGCGTCAAGATTGAAAGATGTCCAGGCAATCAATAAATCATACATGTAAGAGAAGATGAAAAGACCAATTGTCCAGAATAAAATAGAGGCATTTTGAAATACAAAAAGAATTGATTAAATAAATTATGCTATTACTCAATGCCTGATCCCACTCTGCTGAGGAGTATAAAAACGACATGGCTACTACAAACAAAACAAAATAGTTTGTTGAAGAAATGCATTACTTTTTTTAAAGAAACAGTTTTACACACCTAGAAAAACTTATTACCAAGTTACAAGCACTATTCTATTTGTATCAATCATATTTCAGCAATGTCCTTACATTTCTAGTCAACCTATGCTGTTCACAACAAATAAGATTTCAATTACAAGTAATTATTCCATACATTAAACGCTCCCACTTAAATATGTTCCTTCTTACAATAATGAGTTTGAGAAAAATAAAAGAAGACAAATAAGAAAACTTACTGCCGGGTGGAGGTGGTTGTGCTTGAATTAAGAAAAAACACAGTTTTAGAATGATATAGCATTGTAATAAAGAGAAGACACAGAGAGGATCAAAAGAATGGTTTTTTTCTTCAAATATAAACGTTAACTAGCGCAGTTATCTACTCCTGACAGTGATAAAATGTCATCTTAAGATATATTTATGTCCAACAATGGGGACCACATTTTCTAATTATGAAATGTAGCAGCAAGGGCCGCTGCCTATTCTTTTCAATTTTTAACTGTCTAAGGAATTTTCATACTTACTTAAGAGGGGGGGGTGTGTGTGTGTGTGTGTGCGTGTGTGTGTGTGTGTGTGTGCGTGCGCGCGCGCGCGTGTGTGTGTGTAGAGTTTTTCCCCGGAGTATAAACAGGAGTATAAATAATATACTACGGCTTCTTTATCAAACCTCACACCGTGATTGACACCCAGTCTGCTTTAGTCAGTCAAACGTCCAACAACAATAAATGATAGGCTAACAACGCCTAACTGTTTTACTTATTTAAATAGAGGGGAAAAAACAAAAATAAAAAAACCTATATTTCTCCGGAATTTTGACCTAAATCTGAGGTCTGCTTAGAGGGTTGAGGGTAAGGGTCGTTTGCCCAGGCAGTCATCACACAGCATATACACTAGTTTTTTTTTCATTTCCCATTTTGACAGATAATGCTTCAACTTACCAAGTGTCGCCTGATGTAATAAACTGATACCCTAACTAGCCAGCCACTCATTCTTCAGTTTCAATAATGGTAAATAAAAACAAGGCAATGTAGGTCTATATTATAATTATGTATGCCCCATAGAGAAAGTCGATGTGTTTATGTTAAAACTCATTCCCAGCATATTTATTATTTCTTACAGTCTGCCAACATGTTAGTCCTCCTCCTTTCATGTAAAGCCATGGTACTCTAATTGTATTGACTAACCATGTTTCACGTGGCTCATTAATTAATGAAACGGTGAAACACAACTTGCCTAACTGACTGGCGAACGGGAAATTAAAGTAGAATGCTGATGCTCGAGAAAAGTCAATATCCATTTTAATCCGGAATTAATTTGCAGGACAGTCACATCTATTAGCTAATAAATTAGTTTCTCGTGCCACCGAGAAGGGCCTAATTCTTATATTACACCAACTTTAATATCGAGTCGTGCCTTTTCCCTACCGACACTGCGTCACCTTGATTTTCCCTTCTGTTCTTCCAGATCGTCCTCTCTGTCATTCTCATCTGAATCTGTTGTCTAGCGTTTTCTCGTCTTTACAAATCCATGGCGCTTTCCAAATATGTCATAGGATATCCATCTCCTTGAATGATAGCACTGCCAGCCTTCTTGAAAGTCACACAGCGTATCCAATGTTTACGCTCCGTCGTCACGTCGTCAATCCCGTGACGCATTCTCCCATCTCTTGGATTTGGTGCATAGTCGGGAATTCTCCTTTTACTTCTGTCTAGCGTGTAACGGAGCACCTGCCTTGTGGCATAGTCCATGCCACAAGACATTGGTGATCATGTCTTTCCATACACAGCCTTCTGTCCTTGATATCATTCACGCTGAATAAACTGGGACAAGACATAATGTGCAAGGCATTTGAAAATAGAGCAGTTTTCCATTGCTTTCCTTCTTGGCAGTGACCATAGTTATTGTTTCTATAAAGCGATGATCTGTCTACCATCATGACACTAGAACATACCCAACAACTATATGTCAGCTGCTCCTCAGCTCCATCTACCACCTGTTGGCATGATTTCACATTACCCTGATCGGGGCGAGGGGGGGAGGGGGTTGGTTATGCGAATATGCCACATTGCGCTGGAGTGTCCCATGGGCTAGCAGAGGGAAGGAAATACTATGGCCCAAGAAAAGTTATCACAATGAACAATGTCAGTGAGATGTTAAAATAAAGAAAACATGACCATTCTGTTGAAATAATGTAAAAAGTGTTAAGTCAACACAAGAAAATATCTTTACTGATGAGTGTAAACAACGTAACAACACAAGCTATTTTATACATGTTAAAAAAGCATCCATGATCGGACCAAGCGAAAAAATAAACAAACAGAAGCAAGAAGAGACTGTGTATATTGAAGTTAAATTCAAAGATGGGCAAGTAATAACAGTAAAGCTAAATGGTAATATCATCGGAATGTTATGCTGTGAAGAAATGCAACATCACTCGAGAAGCTACAGCTAGTTAAGATATTTGCTACATCCTGAAGAAACAAAATAGCCTTGTAATAAAAGCTGTCAATGCATCAACATTTTAAATTATTGTCACACCAGCAAATAATTCACACACAAACAGAACTACATGTGCGTATTTGCATTATCCAACTCAGTAAAAAGTAAAGGACTCATTTACATGCCTTAAGTAGCATTAGGCATATGGCGTAAGACCCACATATGTATAGATCATAGACCCACGTATGTATAGACCATACACCCATGTATATATAGACCAAACGTCACTCGGTGGGTGATGTGGTCAGTATCACGTTGGCTGCCTTTACTTCCCAATACATTTCCTGATGCCCATTTCAGGCTAGGTGGGCCTGGGTGCCCAGTTCAAAGCTAACTAGTATGGCAATGCAACATATCTAATGTAATGACAGGGTTCACAACAACCTTGAGGTTTTTCCTGTTTTCAAGGGTCACTGCTATTTTATTTTTCCTGTAATTCATTATCAGTCTAAAAACTGACTGGCACCTTGCCGTTTGACAGACGATAGTTTGTAAAATGGAGTTATACCTCTCCATAACACAAAACCTGGGCTGAGTTTAGAAACCATGTGTTGCCATGAAGCATGATCCCTCTCTCGGCCTGCTTAGTTTACTCCAGAGGAAAGGAAACACAAATACGTCTGCAACAAGACAAGCTGCAGAAACTGCCAGATCAGCAAAGCAATGTTCTAACTGTCAGCCTATCGGAGCTTCCTTCCTAGAACAGTTGCCGACCAAGGCTTAGGGCGTGGTCTGTCCTGCCATGACATGTAGTTTTTAGGTTGCATTTCCTCGCACTAGGGTAAGGCTTGTACCCTCCCAATTGCATTCCTCCACCCGAAGCCTTTGGCACAATGTGGGGTGTCGGGATTGGTGAGCGCCGCCCAACATTTGGCGGTAACAGAAAGCAGGTAGTACCTTCTACCGTCATATGGTAGCTCAGTCAGATCTGACTAAGACTTTTTCTAAACAACTAGACTTATGATTACTGTATACAACAACATATCAGGCTTGATAACTAATGTTGTGTATGATTTAAAAGAAGTGATATATAAAGATCAGGAGCATTGACTCTTGTGGATTCTAGAGAAAAGACTTTCTAGTTATGCTGTTATCAGGTTTTCTTAATTTGCATCCTATCCAGCATCTTTTCTACACCTCGAGATTCACTGGAATCTCTATAGTTCTCTCTGTAAGCTCCACATTAATGATTCTGTCCTACAATTTTACGGTTGCATATACTACACAAAAACATTTAGATATGAAGAATGTTTTATAAAGAAAATGTCCAATAACATAAATACTGAATTAATGAAGCTTATTAATTTGAAGTCATAATATATGGTGTTACTGCTAACAGTTTTGAATGGTTCCGCCGCCCAGCTACTGAGTTAAGTGCATGGGACAACAATGGGAGATGTGGATTTTGTGTGACATGTTTTTTCATCTGTCCACCGTGGCTTATATCATGAACTGCCTTAGAGAAAAATGGCGGAGACTTGTTACTGGACTAGCTGGTTTTGCCTTATGCAATAATGTGTCCGCAACTGCTGGTTTTCTAGTGACTGCTGCTTCCATCGACAATGAACTGTAATTTTAGTGGCAAACTGCTGTGTTGGCATTCAGGCAGCGAGCATATGCATGTATGCCAGTGCATGTTGTTGGTTTGTCGGGACTGCCACCTGTTCCACTTTTCACATGGGACAGTGAGAAAAATTTTATGATATTCACTGGCACAGAAAAAGAACATTATGGGATGACCCTCTGCCATGAAGTTGGAACCGCAGCTAAGGTCAGTTTTAAAGGAAAGAATGAAAATTAAATAAACATTATTGCATAATTTGCCTGTTATTTTCACTCATGAATTAATATTAATAAATAAATAAAATATATGCATAAATGTTTCCTGAATATTTCATCTTCAAAACCATTGTATTTTCCAGGTAATTCACTATGATTCAGCTGTTTGTCCATAAGAATGATGATGACCATTTATTTCATCCAGTGGGATTAAAAGTATGGAGCCGTGAGTTCTAAGATAGCTGGTAAGGCCTATTTTGGCTCAAAATATTCTTTCACAATGTTGGCAAAAAATGCTTGACAAAACAGGAGGATCTCCTGCAGTGGTTTTTTGTCCAGCCTCTTTTCACAGCTCTTGCAGTTCTGTTTACTTCACAAGTGACTACACCCTTGCATAATGATGTATGCCATGAATTTTGGTCTTTGGCAGCAGTCTCGACAGGTGTTGTGATGAATTCTAAAAACTTTTAGTGAGATCTTCAGATTAAATTTAAAGTGTTTCCTCTGGCTGCCTTGGGAGTGTTTACCCCAACGCAGCTCACCGTAAAAAATGTATTTATGGAGCCTGTGATCTGGCTTGTGAGTCAAGTGACCAGCCCAGTGAATCTGATTCTTCCAGACTATGATTCTAAATATCTAATGATTACTGTATACAACAACATATCAGGATTGGCAACACCTAATGCAACGCTTCATAAAATTATATATATAAAGATAGGAGGCAGTAGCAACTGTTGTGAACATCTATTTTACAAGCAGGCATACTAGTAGTTAAACCACTAGCATTATTAATACAAATTTAACCATTCACATTTTAACAGTTATCTAAAATAGTAATGGTAACTTTCATTAACTCAAGTTCTAACTATTCACAGCAATTTAACAAGCCTAAACACACTGACATAATAAGAAACAAAAATATGAGACAAGTGTAACAAGAAGTCACATTACAACTTCAAAAACAAGACAACAATCATTGCAGAGATAAAAAAATAGAACTATTGTTGGTCTGATACAACTGCATTCTAATATGTCTAAATAATGTGGTATCCTTAAATGGATGTTCTAATCTTTTAAAAAATAAGCTTTACAAAAGTAATCTTTATATGTCTTATTTCCTGCTTTCCTCGCACATTTCATTTTAAAAGTAGGAAATCATGATTAAGTGTTCGTATTAACTATTACCATGATAAAATTTAAAGCATTATCAAAAACAACCACAACCAAATATTTATGGCATGAAATTTCTTGTGTGGATACAGAAATCAAGGGGAAACTACCACATTCATTTTCCAAATGAAATGTATCGGCAATCACAAAGCTAGACTTTTGGACTGACATGTTCATAAAAAGCCTTTGATACTAGTCATGGAACTGAATAACCCAACATAAAAGACCAATTTCATGAATGCCAACATGTTACTTAAATTTCTACCTTACAGCAAGACAAATGAAGACCAATTTAATGTCCTAGTAAACTAGGACAGTTTACTGATAGTGCTTCATTGTGTATTACCAAAATAATGCTTCAACTGAAAATGACATCCAAAGGAGAGACAATGTCAAATGACAACATCAGGAATATGATATGCTTAACATCATGCACTGAATTCATCAAAATAATACAAATAAATTGGTTTGGTCATCTTAGAAGAATAGAACCCGTTCTCCCAGAAGGCTAAACTGGTCAACACATGCCAGGAAGAAGTTACCCAAAATATACAAACATTCCAGTTCTGTAAACAGACACAATGCTATTACGTCCACAAAAAATAAGAAACTCGGACAAACGAAGAAGACACCTGTTCAACTACTGGTAAGAGCATACAACAAAAATATCTGGATATGGAGCCAAAGACCAAAAAAACTGCGGATAGGCAACATCAAGTGTACACACAACAAACATGGACATGATACACCAAGGCGATACATCTGGCCTTGGGGTGCAAACTAAACGACTCCCCAAACCACATCATCAACCTGGTTCTAGACAACAGATAACACCCTAGGATGTTTCAAAAATATCTTATCCCACAAATGTGTCAGTAAAATGCATAATATTTCAACAATGAGTTTCACCAAGCAAAGTTCAAAAAGAAAGCATATCTCTTTCTATAACTACATAAAATTTACACCAGTACCATTTTACATGAGTTATATATATCATAATATATAGGTAACATGAAAAAAACAAACCTAGCGGTCCTTGATGTAGGCCGCGCAGAATTTCCCTGTTCATTGGGAGCCCTCCTGGCATGGGGGGCCTCCCTGCAAACATTAAGCAAGAATAAATATGTACACAATTACTGGTATCATCAGCATGTTTTATACTTTTACTGTTTCCATCAGCAAGTTTAACATGCTTACTTTTCTTCATTTCACTTGGTTTCTTCATTTCACTTGTTATCTCTATTACTGAATCTCTTAACATGGTATCTCCATTATATACCTCTTAACATCACATCTCCATTAAGGATCTCTTAACATGGTATTTCCATTGTATGTCTCTTAACATAGTATCTTCATTATATATCTCATAACATAGTATCTTCATTATTTATCTATTAACACCGTATTTCCATTTTGATCTCTTAACATGTTATTTCCAGTATATATCCCTTAACATGGTATTTCCATTGTATGTCTTTTAATATGGTATCTTCGTTATGTATCTCACAACATGGTATCTCCATTATTTACCAGTTAACTCTGTATCTCTATTATTTATCTGTTAACATTGTATCTTCATTATGTATCTGTCAACATGGTATTTCCATTATATATCTAATAATATGGTATCTCCATTGTATATCTCATAACATGATATCTCCATTTCTGATCTCTTAACATGGTATCTCCATTATATATCTCATAATATGGTATCTCCATTACTGATCTCTTAACATGTATTTCCATTATACATCTCTAAACATGGCATCTACATAATTTAACTCTTAACATGCATGGTCTATGAGCTCTTCTTCAATTTTACGTATTCTGCAAATGTTTTAAAAATGATGTAAGTGGATGAAACCACAGACTTCACAGTGGCAAAATAATACACGTCTTTTTATTCTTCTTCCTTGTTCACACTCATGGCTTCATGTTAATGTCTCTAATAAAAGTAGGAATCAATGTTATGTCCATAACATTTCCTTAAATTTTTTGTGGAATCAAGTTTGATGATGCCATATTTGTTACGGTCATTACTGTAAGTATAAAAGACCTGTAGAAGGTGACTGGCCATCGTAGGGCTAGTTCCGTACACACAAAGATCAAACAAGTGTATCTTGAACTTGTGACATAAATATTCCCATCTGTTGCGTCCTGTCCACAACCTAACAAAAATGATGACTTAACAGTGCCTTGAAAGTTGATGATCAACATCATTTAAACACACAAAAATGAAAATATTTGTTAAATGCATGTTTCACAAATATTCCTAATATTTGTGTATCACAACAGTTAATATTTAAATAATTGTGTTTAAGAATGTATACAGCTGAATAACTAGAATAATTCATAAGAGAGAAATCAGAACACTGGCTGGACTCAGGATCCAACATCACAAATGTACATCGTTTTCACATTCACATAGAATATAACACCAATAACAGAAGAGGATTTTTCCTTACTGTCCAGTATAGAGGTTGAACCCCTAACTTCGGCATCAGCACATTGGATGTTTAAGAACACGCATTCTTATTCATTTGGCCATGCTGACCTACACAGAAGACATTTCTTCTTCTCAATACCTCTGTTGGAGAGGATACATGGCACCTACTTATCTAAGTCAAGGACCCTTTTACATGCCCTGAGTCACACTGGGCATCTGACCCATGTGTTTATAGACCACTCGCCACTCAGTGGGTGATGTGGTCAGTACCACTCCGGCCGCCTCCACTTCCCAAGGCATTTCCTGGTACCTCTGTTAGTCTGGTTCCACATGGCAGACCAAGTCATTTTTAAACATGTACATCCACCCTGATATAGATCGAACCTGTGACCACTAGGCCGGCAGGCAGCTCCCAGTTATGCATGTCTATCATTCATAAAAGTCAGTGTGTCTGACGTTAACGTGTATTAATGTCAGATTTACTTCCTCTAAAGAAGACGCATCAAAGGTAACAGGCTCTGTCTGGCCATGGAGAGGTTTTCTTCCCAACAATTCTGCCATGGCATGAATCCGCATAGCCCACTTTTTGTGATTTATAACTGCTGAAGGGCAACATGATTAATTTGCACATGGGACCTGGTTAAGCAAGGCAAGATATCAAATCTCACTAGCGAAGAAATCAATGGAAGGTCTGATACAATGAGAAACCAATGAACAAATTCCGTCATTTGCTGGAAAAGAACTGTAAACAGTCTGAGCTAAATAACAACAAAACCTCTCAAATCTTTCAGGCTAGTAATCTCTAACTCGTCTTCTGCTCCAAGATCAAGAGCTCTCCGTAGACATGTCAACGGCTTTCTATGTGGCTATTTTCCATTCTAGTTTCCTGTCTGCCACTGACTCAATTACCCACCATTTTCGCGATCTACAATTTTCCCCCTTCAAAAATGAACTTTAACTTAATATATTATACTAATTATTTCAAATAGCTCATTAAATACATCTCAAATGTATACACAACACTACATGGTAGTGGACCAAACGGCTAGAGCTCAAGCAAGGCTGGATGTATAGCAACACACACATGCACCCAATACCATGTTTCACACATCTAGTAACATTCTTGACACTTGAGGCCATCACTCATGACTTTACAGCAAGACAAAGTGGCAAACACACACGAACACAACTAATCTATCATTCACATAGCAATTTTCTATCTGAAATATTGCATGCAGATAAATAACATTATGTAACTCAATCTCTGAAGGCGGTCATAATTAAACTGTTAATATCTTCTCCACATTATTAAGCCTAAATTATGTACTTTCAAAAGATAAACACTCTAGTAACTGTTCCCAAATAGAAATGTCACAATTTGGAAACAAATGCTGACGTAAAACAACGAATAACAAACTCACTAACAGTTACACACATTATCATCATCATGGTCATTATTTCCTTCTGGCTGTACCTAAGAGGACTGAATCTGTTGCTCTCTGGCAGAAGACCAATGCCAAGGTATTGTCAGTTTCTATGTTAATTTTACATAAGTCACCAACACTGTTGTGTTCTGATTTTTGTCTCCTCTTACAACCAGCAGGAGGCAGCAAAGCCATTTCTTCTTTCCATGAACCTTTAGAATCTTGGGGAACTGCAAGAGACTTGCAAGCATTTCTACACCAATCTACTGTCATTCCACCTGTTTCACTC
Organism: Cepaea nemoralis; assembly: GCA_014155875.1. NCBI lineage: Eukaryota > Metazoa > Mollusca > Gastropoda > Stylommatophora > Helicidae > Cepaea > Cepaea nemoralis. The sequence goes on along the minus strand of JACEFZ010009626.1, from coordinate 141,860 downwards.
ACTGTATACCAAGTAACTAATGACAGAAACCATCACTCTTAACACCACTTAAATGCTTTCGGGTTGTGATGTGTACAATCACCATTTCCTTCTGGGAACTGAGTTGAGACTCTGATAACCTCCTGGTGTACAAAGTACAATATCCCCTCCAGTAGTAATGAAATGTCCTCCCCAGCAGGAGGCTCTTCCATGTCAGGTGGATCAAAGGACAGGGACCAGACAATCCTGCAGCCTTGCAAAGAGACAACGGACAGCCAAAAGCACAGGACGGTAGACAGAATTGACAGAATAGCTTGTTGAATCAGACATACCAATCAAACACACAAGGCCATAGGCCCAATGAAAAAAGTGCAAAGAAATTAACTTTATAATGATGACAAATTAAAAACCAATTACACACTAAGTTCTTTCTGTAAACTTCTTCCAAACAGGTTAACTGTACTGCCAGCACATTGTCTCTTTAAGAACCACTTTTTAAAAGTGTCTATGTTCAGTTGTTTCCGTGTAGAAAACATGACAACAAAATATACAACTTAAATTGCAGTACTCATATGCTTTCACTGACTGTTCTATATGTACATTTACTTCACTGGGAAATTCTTCCTAACAAATTACCTCTTGTATCCATAGCACCTGGTTTTCTATGTAAACATAAACAAAGGCAGAACAGCTGTTATGAGATGTCAATGTGCAGTAAACATGACAGTAACTTACCAGGACCGGGTGCACGTTCCCACTCAGGTCTTAAAGGTGGTGGGCCTCGGGTGTCTATGGGAGGTGGGCCTCTTAGGTGAAGTGGTGGCAAACCTAATCTGGGTGGCTGAAACAAAACACACACAAATACTAAAACACTCACCTTCCACTCAGTGAAATGCAATGATAATATAATACACTAGAAGATTCTTCTACATGCCTTAAGCACATCGGGTATATGGTGCTTGACCCATATTTCTATAGACCAATCGGCAGTTGGTGGCTGATGTGGTCAGTACTAACCAAGCCATCTGGTTTTACCTCCCAAGACATTTTTGGTATTAATTTAAAGCCAGTTGACCTTAGAGCTGAGGTCAATTTTTAAAATCTGCCAAATAAAACACAAAAAATATCTGAATACAAACTGAACATCATCATGACACCTATTACAGACAACATAAGAATATCTTAATAATGTTAGTCACTTGAAAGTAGCAGGGTGATTTCCACCACAAGCATTGGAGAAAGTTAAGGCCACTGTGTTGTATACAAAGTGATGCCTTTGTCTCAACAAAGTAATTTTAAAACACACAACTTAATATATACAAATAGAAGTTTCAAGTAATTACTACTCATCAAATAATTAAATGAATGTAAAAAAAAAAAAAGTTTTTTTTTTAAACACAACTAAATTAAAGTTTCTGAGCACATACTAGACATGTAAATGAATGTAACAATTTGATGTTAAGAGAAAAATAATCGTTCTTTTTGTCTACATTGCTAACTCACATTATGGTAAAATTCTTCCTAAGCATATTAATAGTATCATGTTAGTCCAGGACAGTCTATACAACCTCCTTTAGACATAAAGAGAGAGGTATGACAAAAGGGAGTATTATCACGTCTGTATTTTATTTATACAGAATAATCAGAGAGAAAACAAGAGCTCAACAATAGATGGAAATCAATAAACTACATAAGCTCAAATAAACTGAGCTAAAAACAATAGCAGGATCTTCCAGAATTACTAATTATTTACAAAAAAACTAAGCAAAGAAATGGCTAGGACATAATAAAGGAAAACAAAAACTGTGATTATCAACAAAGACAGAACCAAGCCAGTTTGGAAAATCACGGTGAATGGGAAAACACTCGAACAAGTCGACAGTTTTTCTTTTTTAGAACAATTAATAACAGATGATGGCAATGTGTGATGCAGAAATAATGAAGAGAAGCGGCCTAGGCAACATTCAACAACAGGAAACACTTTCTTACATATAGAGTAGAGTCACGAATTAAAACTAAGGTTGGTCAATTGTTGTTTGAACTGCATTACTACATACGTGCAGAAATATGGGCAATGCATACAACTGTGAGGATAAAACTACAGCTTTCAAAATTCGGTTATACAGACAAATAGGAAGAAGGTAGGAGAAGAAAATAAACAAGTATTTCAAAAACTGAGATTTAAGAAAACACTGAATAATGTCTGGCAATTAAGGTACTTTCGGCACATAAAGAAACAAAGCTCCCTGTTAAAAGATAATCTAGAGGAAGAAATAAAAAGGAAGATGCCACAAGGAAGACGACATTATGTGTGGATGACAACATTAAGAGATGGACCGGGAAAAGCCTTATGAATGCTTATTGAAAACGCAGGACGGAAGGAAAAGACAATTCATTCAATTTGGAGATGACAACTGATGATCATAATATATTTGAATCAATCATTGAGACAGGCAATAATAAACACCATTATAATTGTATTCTAATGAATGTTTCATACATGTTAAAAGGAAAGTCAATCAGAACAAAACTATGATACGGCATGTTGTAAGTTACTTCTGCTGTCCTAAAAGTTAACAATTTCTTTTTAAAATAAAATGGGGAAAAAATATAATTTCTGTGTATAGACAACTTTTAAGCATATCTTACCTCCATGCGTGGTGGAGGACCTCTGTTACCTGGAGGACCATTCTGACCTGGTCGTTGTTGCATTGGAGGCAATCCAGGAGGAGGTCCAGGCACTGATGGCATAGCTCCTGGAGGAGCTGTAGACAAGTAGTCAGTGCATGCTCTCACTAATTCTGAGATGAATGTAAACAGATGTGGACAATGAAAGACAGGGCTAGCAAAATATCAACATACTGTGAACAATGATTGAATACATTACTTCTAAACTGCATACATTTCTATGTACAAACTGTTCGGTTAGATACACAGAGCAGCCCATTTACATACCATAAGGCATGATGGGGTTAGGTCCATATTTTTCATAACCATATGGCACACATGGACCAATACAGGCTGCATTAATTTTCCAGAACCCTGGTACCAATTTTTACGCCGAGTTGACTTTAAGACCACACTGGTCAGGAAGAAATCATTCAACTGCTGGGGATAAGCTCAGGACTACTGTGTTGACAGGATAGTACTAACTACTATACTTCCATACAAATTACAGTTAACAGAGGTGGGTGGGTGTGGGGGTGAGTGTGTGTGTGAGATATATCTATATCTATAAAACAGAGTGTATGTGGTTTTGTGTGTTTGTGGTCAGCTATGTATTGGATGCGTTCGATAACGGTACATCCGATTGAGATGAAATTTTCTACACGTCTTCCTTTCATTCCTGTGCAACCGACTATAATAGTTTCTTAGTGTAAAATCTTCTACTTATTTAATAACATTTACTTTTTCATTTTTCATTATATAATTTCTATATTGCAGGGGGGACTTCACTCTAGAAAAGTTATTTCAAGGGGCATAACTTTTAATAACATTTCTATATACTTTATAGTCATATTGTTGGACTTACTTGCACTATTGTTAAACTCTTTGTCTATAGTTATTTTCAGGCATATGAGTTATAATAAATAATGATATAAACTTTAAGGCATTTTCAAAGTTTTCATAAAAATAATGCATAATGCATAATACTGTAACCCATCTTTTTCTGCTTAAAGAATTTATCAACTGTCATGTCGGTGATTAAAAACAGTTTTCATTAAAAATAATGAATGGTGTGTGGAAGGACATTCTTTTAAGTTACTGTGCGCCAAGAGCTGGGCGAAACCACGCCGGGTCAGATAGACAGACAGACAGTCGGGAACGGGAGCTTATTTGACTACTTATATGAATTAAATGACATGCTCCCCACCAGGGACTGGGTGAAGCCGGGCCGGGTCAGACAGACAGACAGACAGACAGTCGGGAACGGGAGAGCTTATATGACTATGTATATGAATTAAATTAGATGCTCCCCACCAGGGACTGGGTGAAGCCGGGCCGGGACAGACAGATAGACAGACAAACAGATAGTCGGGAACGGGAGAGCTTATATGACTACGTATATGAATTAAATGAGATGCTCCCCACCAGGGACTGGGTGAAGCCGGGCCGGGTCAGACAGACAGATAAACAGACAGACAGATAGTCGGGAACGGGAGAGCTTATATGACTACTTATATGAATTAAATTAGATGCTCCCCACCAGGGACTGGGTGAAGCCGGGCCGGGTCAGCCAGCCAGACAAACAAGCAGACAGACAGACTGATAGATAGATAGATCCCCTCCAGGGCCTGGGCGAAGCCGGGCCGGGTCAGCTAGTATATATATATATATATATATATATATATATATATATATATATATATATATATATATATATATATATATATATATATATAGAGAGAGAGAGAGAGAGAGAGAGAGAGAGAGAGAGAGAGAGAGAGAGAGAGAGAGAGAGAGAGAGAGAGAGAGAGAGAGAGAGAGAGAGAGAGAGAGAGAGAGAGAGAGAGAGAGAAAAGAAGAAGGAACTGGGTATTTTGTGACATGACCAGACCAAAAAACAGAAAAAAGATAGACTTAGCGAGATACCACATTACTCATGTGTGACACACATAAACCCTTATGGCACACATCATCTTTGTGTGTCATACCTCATCACCCTTGTGTGTCATACACAATTCTTATGTCACACCACGTCACCATTGTGTCCTACTATGTCACCTGTTGTGTCATACATCACCTTTCTTGTCACACATCACTGTTGTGTGTCAAACATCACCCAAAGTGTACTCACATCACCCTTGTGTCACACCACATCACCCATGTGTGTCCCTTGGCCACTGAAAATGGGTTTATAAAGTTTCTGAACCTGCTGGAGGTATCTGAGCGGCAAAACTAATGCAACTCGTAACTAATACTGCTCACAGAAAAACTAAGAAGTATAAACGGAGGATGCACAGATGCCATTTTTGCTCTTAGACAACGTATAGAAAAAATCAATTGAATTTAATTAAACACTCTACTTAGCCTTTGTTGACCAAGAAAAGGCATTTGATAGAGTAGATAGAAACAAGTTGTGGGAAATCCTTAAACAATATGGAGCGAGTACACATCTAACAAACCTATGTAGAAGCTTATACAACAACAGTGAATGCATAGTGAGAGCAACTGGAGGACACTCAGAACCCTTCACCAATAGATCAGGAGTATAAGCCTCCTGTTTTCTCACTTGCGTGAGGGCATTCATTGTCGTGCTAGAGCAACAGTTCTGCTGGATTCATGTTAATCAGAACTCTGCAGGACTGCTATGGATTTTTCTTAGTGTTTTGGTGTAAGCTTCAGAATCAATTGTCTCACTTCTGAGCATCACATTCCACAAGAATCACACCATTAATTTCCCAATTCCTGTTGATGAAGTTGTCTTGAATTTCCACCTTTTGGGTGATTTTTTGATGATGCCACTCCACTGTCAGTGCTTTCATCTCAAGATGATGTGCCCAGATTTCGCCACCTGTAAATTTTTGACAAAGTGTACTCCTTCAGCATCAAAACCCTGCAACAATTCAGAACAAATTGTTTTCCCATTTTACACAAACCTTTGAATATGCGAGTTTTGAAAATGTTAATCGCACTTCCCTTGCTAGCTGACAGCTGCAAGGTCAATTCTAGACTTGTAATGTGCCTATCATCATGAATAATGGCATCAGTGTCATGAAATATGTCTGGGCTCGTAGTCATAGTATTATGTCATGTGGCTCCATCTCTTCATTTTCTGAAGCTTTAACTCTCTGAACCCAGCAAGTGACTCCAATCAACTGGTCAACTTCCATCAAAGCACACAAATATTTGTGAATGTTCACCACCGTATCTTTCTCAGCAACCAGAAATTCTATTACAATTTGCTGTTTGTAACACAAGTTACTCACAAACGGTATTTTAAATGATCACTGCAGCTGTTATAATTGTCCTAGTGTGGAGAAATTCACACAAGCAATTGAGATATTCCAAATTTAAATAGTGCATAATTTTGTGTTTCTATCTTTATTGCTTGCTGATAACACACATGTGGTGCATTATTTTCTGATTCACCCTCGTACTTTAAGCTGGCGTCTTAATATACTAGGGGCTTCAAATGAAAACCTTAAAAGTGTGATAGAAATTACAGTAAAGATACCATTATCTTGTAACTTGTCGATACTGTTGTTAACGATGTTAAGAGTGTTAAACACATGACATCATGGTGCAGATGAACATTGTGATGTAATAAAGAGAGTTTAAAGATGACCACCCCACTTTTGACATGCACCAAAGAGGAGCAGCGTTCTGTTATTTATTTTTTGATCAGTGACTGGGTGAAACATAGAAATTCATCGGCAAATTAAGGTCCAGTATGGTGATGCATGCCTGTCAATCCAGCAAGTATATGAGCGGAGAAGGAAGTTTCAAGACTGTTTAGTCCGATGAAGAGGTGCAGCAGGTGGTGCGTGACTCCAGATCTGCAGCCACTGAAGGCCTCAAACAGGAAAACCGCTGATTATCTGTGAGTGACACTGTCGCACATCTTGACATCAGTCAAGGTTCAGCACACCACCATCCATGATGTGCTACAGTACAGCAAGGTGTCTGCAAGGTGGGTGCCACGACAGCTTACTCCAGAATTGAAACAATTACTCATCGATGCTTGTCAAGAACTTTTGTAGCACTTTGAAGCAGAAAGTGATGGTTTCCTCTCAAGAATTGTTACTGGAGATGAAACCTGGGTTCACTTCCACAGGCAGAGAGTGAGCAAGGAATGGTGCCATCCCATCACCGAAACCAAAGAGGTTTCGCACACAGCCATCAGCAGGGAAGGTTATGCTGACTCTCTTTTGGGATAAACGAGGCGTTATTTTAGAGCAGTGTCACCAGTGATATATATACAGATCTTCTCAGGAATAATCTTCGACACGCAATCAAATCCAAACGCCGTAGACTTCTGAGTAAAGGTCTTCATTTGCAACATGACAATGCATCACCTCATACTGCTCATGCAAAGGTTGAAACCATCGAAGACCTCCACTTTCAGTATGTACCACATCCACCATACTTGCCAGACCTAGCCCCAAGTTAGTTAGTTGCGGTTCCAACTTCACTGCAACGGGTCATTCCCATATTGCTCCGTTCCTGTGCCAGTGAATATCACAAAATGCTCCTCACTGCCCCATGTGAACAATGGAATAGACAGGAGTGTCGGCAAGCCAACAGCCCGCACAGGTACACTGTGCATAATGCTGCCGCCAGAATGCCAACACAAAAAATACAGTTCATCGTCGATGAAAACGGCAGTCACCAGAAAGACTTCATTGACCAGGGTTTTATCCCATATGGCTCGGTCTCTTTCTGCAGGGCGACCCACCGAAAGTGTCGCACAAAGCACGAACTCCGTAGCTACAGCGACAACTCCCAGGAGTCTCCTGAAAAATGCACTCGTGAACCGAAAAGGCAAACCAGTCAATCCAGCAACAGCCGGCCGTCATCGCTCTGAACATGCAGTTCACGCGACAAACAACCACAGACAGATGCAAAAGCATTCCACGCGAAATTCACAGCTCACAGTGTCGCGCCACGCACTCACTCAGTAGCAGGGCGACGGAACCATAGCCTCCTTAGTCGCCTCTTACGATGTGCATGGTAGGCAACAGTGTTCCTATTCTTTGCTCCCCCGTATAGGCCCCGGCAACACACGGGTCCCAAGTGATCTCCATAACTCAAAGAGTCACTGGGAGGAAAGACTATTCAGTCCAATGAACAGATATAATAGGAGGTGCATGAGTGGTTACACATGTAACAAAAAGAATATTTTTCTACAGGAATCCAAGCACTTTATCGGCGCTCGAGGACTTTCACTGAACGTAGTGGTCACTACATCGAAAAAGATACATTTGTTCTTTACTTTTTCTGAATATTTTCACTAAAAAAGAAAAACATTTAAGATTTGCATTTGAAGCCCCCTCATAACAAAAGTAATATGGTAACAATTATTTGCTTGTAATTCTAAATAACTTACGCGCAAAGTTCAAGGGTGCAGCACCCCGTGGAGGAGGTCCGGTCACTGGTTGAGGCCCAGGCCTGGGCGGTGGTCCATTCATGCGAGGGGGAAATCCTTGGGCTCCAGGAAGTACTGGAGGCTGTTGTGGACCTCGTTTTTCTATGAAGTGTTGACACACATTATTATTTTAAAACCTTATGTAACGTTGTAAATTTGCATGTGATATTTCCCTTAAAGTCCCAAATGAGGACAACAAACATGTTATTATAGTAGAGGTCAGCATGGCTGAATGGATATGAGTGCCCGCTCTTAAACTTCTGATGTGCTGATGGTGAAGTAGATGGTTCAACCACTACACCGGTCAGTTGGACTAAAATGTTGACTAGGAGACGTAAATTACAAGTACCTCAGAAGTCAGAGTGGGTTCATCTGATGGCTAGGGACACTGGTAACAGGGAAAGCAAAACCAACCATAAAATCAGTCCAGTGCACTCCCCAGTAGCAGCAGCACATGTATGGACTACGCTTGAGTCAAAACAAGCAAACGCCCCAAAAAATATTGTAATATTTCAAAACACAACAATGGCAAGATCACCCAAAAGGGCAAGATCACCCGAAAGAGCATTCCAACAGAAGAGAGACACAACTGAGAGCAGAGTCTGTTGCAGTCCTGAATGTATAGCAGTGAGGATCCAAATGTGTGTATGCAGAACTACATATACAATACTAGCTGACCCGGCCCGGCTTCGCCCAGTCCTTTTTGGGGAGCATCTCATTTAATTCATATAAGTAGTCATATAAGTTCCCGTTCCCGTTACCGACTGTCTGTCTGTCTGTCTGTCTGTCTGTCTGTCTGTCTGACCCGGCCCGTCTTCGCCCAGACCCTGATGGGGAGCATCTCATTTAATTCATATAAGTAGTCATATAAGTTCCCGTTCCGACTATCTATCTGTCTGTCTGTCTGACCCGGCCTGGCATCGCCCAACACCTGGTGGGGAGCATCTCATTTAATTCATATAAGTAGTCATATAAGTTCCCGTTCCCGACTGTCTGTCTGTCTGTCTGTCTGTCTGTCTGTCTATCTATCTATCTATCTATCTGTCTGTCTGTCTGACCCGGCCCAGCCCATGGTGGAGAGCATCTCATTTAAATTATATAAGTAGTCATATAAGATCCCGTTCCCGACTATCTGTCTGACTGTCTGTCTGTCTTGGGTAAATGTAGGAGGGAGGAGGAAGAGGGAGGTGGAGGAGGGAAGAGGAGGGAGGAGGAGGGAGGAGACAGGAGGAGTAGGGAGGAATAGGAGGGAGGAGGAGGGATTAGGAGGAGGGAGGAGTAGGGTGGAGGAGGAGGCGAGGAGGAGGGAGGAGGAAGAGGGAGGAGGAGGGAGAAGGAGGGAGGAGGAGAACGCAGGAGGAGAAGGGAGCAGGAGGAGGAGAGGGAGGAGGAGGGAGAGGGAGGAGGAGGAGGAGGAGAGAGTAGGAGGAGGGAGGAGGCGGAGGGAGAAGGAAGAGGGAGGAGGGAGAAGGAGGAGAAGGAGGGGGAGGAGGAGGAGGGAAGAGGAGGAGGGGAGGAGGAGGAGGGAGGAGAGGAATGTGAAGGGAGGAGGAGGGAGGAGGTAGAGGGAGGAGGAGGAGGGAGGCGGAGAGAGGAGGAGGAGGGAGGAGGAGGAAGAGGGAGGAGGAGGAATGTGAAGGGAGGAGGAGGGAGGAGGTAGAGGGAGGAGGAGGAGGAGGTAGAGGGAGGAGGAGGGAGGAGGAGGAGGGAGGAGGCGGAGAGGGAGGAGGAGGAAGGAGGAGGGGGAGGAGAAGGGAGGAGGAAGAAGGAGGAGGAGGGAGGAGGAGTGATGAGGAGGAGGGAGGAGGAGGAGGGAGGAGGAGAGAGGAGGAGGGATGAGGAGGAGGGAGGAGGAGGAAGAGGGAGGAGGAGGAATGTGAAGGGAGGAGGAGGGAGGAGGTAGAGGGAGGAGGTAGAGGGAGGAGGAGGAGGAGGAGTGAGGAGGAGGAGAGGAGGAGGAGGGAGGAGGAAGGAGGAGGAGGGAGAAGGAGGATGAGGAGGAGGAGGGAGGAGGAGGAATGTGAGGGAGGAGGAGGAGAGGGAGGAGGAGTGAGGAGGAGGAGGAGGAGGAGGAGAGGAGGAGGAGGAAGGAGGAGGAGGAGGAGAGGAGGATGAGGAGGAGGGAGGAGGAGGAATGAGGGAGGAGGAGGAATGTGAAGGGAGGAGGGGGAGGGGAAGAGGAAGAGGGTAGGAGGAAGAGTGGAGAGGAGGAGGGAGGAGGGAGGAAAAGGGAGGAGGGAGGAGGAGAGAGGAGGAGGAGGGAGGAGGAGGAAGAGGGTGGAGGAGGGAGGAGAAGGAAGGAAGGAAGGAGGAGAAGGAGGAGGAGGATGGAGGAGGGAGAGGGAGGAAGAGGGAGGAGGAGGAAGAGGAAGGAGGAGGAAGAGGGAGGAGGAGGAAGAGGGAGGAGGGAGAGGGAGGAGGGGAAGAGGAAGAGGGTAGGAGGAGGAGGGGAGAGGAGGAGAAGAAGGGAGAAGGAGGAGGAGGAGAAGGAGGAGGAGGGAGGAGGAGGGAGAGGAGGCAGAGGGAGAAGAAGGAAGGAGGAGGAGGAAGGAGGGAGAGGAAAGAGGGAGAATGAGGAGGGGAGGAAGGAAAGGGAGGTGGAAGAGGAGGAGGAGGAGGAGGAAAGAGGTAGGGGGAGGAGGAGGTAGAGGGAGGAGGAGGAGGAAGGAAAGGGAGGAGGAAGAGGAGGAGAAGGGAGGAGGAGGGTGGAGGGAGGAGGAGGAGGTAGAGGAAGGAGGTAGGAGGAGGAAGAGGGAGAAGGAGGAGGGAGGATGATGAGGGAGAAGGAGGCAGGAGGAGGAGGAGTGAGGCAGGATGAGGAGGAGGGATGAGGAGGAGGGAAGATGAGGGAGGAGGGGGAGGAGGCGGAGGGAGTAGGAGGGAGGAGGATGGAGGAGGAGGGGAGAGGAAGAGGGAGAAGGAAGAGGGAGAAGGAGGAGGGAGGAGGAGGGAGAGGGATGAGAGGGAGGAGGAAGAGGAGGAGGGTGGAGGGAGGAGGTAGAGGGAGGAGAAGAGTGGAGGAGAGAGTTCGCCATTCCGAATTCATACTCGTCTAGTTCTTCCCTTCTACACGACTGTAGATAACTTCCTTACACATAAAAAGATGAATTGTTATTGATATTGCAGTGGCATGGAGGAATATCAGCAGCAGAATTGATCTAAAAAACCAAAGACTGAGATCTACGGAGAGCCATGAACGCCTACGCCAGCCGGCACGGCACTTGATGATGATGATTGCCGTGTGACGATTCTGTGTAGTCACGTCATTTTCTTCCCTTCCCGTAGCGTTTTGGTTCGGGGATTCTTTCATCATCATCATCATATATTTACGTACGTATTTTGGGAGGGGGAGGAGGGAGGAGGAGGAAGAAGAAAAAAAAACTATGACAGTTGACAGCTCTGGAATGAAAGGAAGGCGTGTAGAAAATTTCATCTCAATCGGATGGGCCGTTCGCGAACAAATAAAGGACATACATATTTACATACATACATATATATATACATACACTTTGTTTTATAGATATAGATATACATTTTTGTGTGTGGATGGGTTCCTTCTTCTTCATACACCTTCAGGCACCAATATGAATATAATCAAAGGTATGTTTTATAGATTTATACTGTTGACATTTTGCCTGAGTAGTGGCCTATTTGTCTGAGGAATGTTTAGTGTATGCAAGTGCATAGGGGTCTGCCCAGTTTCCAAACCTAATCTAAGGTGGGTTAAGTGTCTGTTCCACTACTCCAGAATCCATGGGGCATAATAACATACTTGGTTTCTTTAGTATACTTGAGTGAAACTAACCTCAAGTTGCTCTACTACCACTCAAAGGGATGACAACAATTAACATCCTGTATTTTGTTCTCCCGTTTTAAATAAAAGAAATATTTCTTATGCATAAAAAGGCAGCTTGAGAAAAAAAAGTACAGACAGTATGTAGACACTTAAGAAATTAATTGTAAAATGAATAATGTAAGATTGTCAATGATCATAAGACAAATTTCCCATCAAAAATGGATTTAAGACCACAGTGAAGAAGATCAGAAATTACTGAGACCACTCTAAAGTATAAGATATCAGTACATTAGAGCTCTTGTACAAGCCTTGAAGATATCTTGGGGAATTATGGCAGTTAACCCATATCTTTCATGATTGAAAAGTAAAGTGGTCAGTATACCACTGGCTATCCGCACTTTCCCAACCTACATCACTGGAACCCGGAGGACTCAGTGGTCTCGAGGTACGGTGTCCGCCTCGAGTGCTGGAGGTCCCGCGTTCAAGCCCCAATGAGGGCCGGGATTTTTTCGCGTGGATTTCTAGTAACAAAATTTCCAGTGGTCTCTGGGTAGTGAGATCGGACGCCTGTGTGTATTGTTGTGCACATAAAAAATCCCTTGGCAGTTGGAAATTTAAAAAAAGGAGCCTAACGGCACTGCCCGGGCAAAATTTTGAGTTAAAAATCTACCCAAAGTATTTCAGGATCCTCTCCAGTGCTACGGAGTTCATGCACTGAGCTGAGATTCTCCGGACTCAGGCTCGAGTTTAGGAGTAGAACGGAGCACTTATGGGTTACACCCATGTGCCGTGATGTTGATCCATCGACTAAACTAAACTGAACTAAACATCTCTGGAACCCATTACATGTTTTGTTTGCTCGCTTGCTTTGAACTCAAGCGTAGTCCATACACAATATTTTCATAGTAGTGATGGAAAGAATTTTGCATGTGGGTTAGCTTTCCCTATTAATGTGCCCTTTGCAATCAGGCGAACCCACTCCGACTTCAGAGGTACTTGTAATTAATGTCCTAAAGTCAAGGACGAGAGAGTCAACATTTTAGTCCAGCTGTCCGGTGTAGGGGTTGAACTGCTTATCTCGCAATCAGCACACCAGATGTTTACGAACACGTGCTCTTATCTATTCGGCCATGAGCACCTGCAACCCATTATATGACATTTAATCCACTACACGGTCACACTAGTAAAGAACATGATTTTGCCACCAGGGGGAACACTGTGATACTTTAGCACTACCCATTACCACATACCTTAAGATGTCATAAAATTATATGAAAGAATTAAAGGAATAAATGTGAGAAGACAAAAGTGTCAGTAGATAATCCATCTAGACAACCAAATATTGTGTGACTTCGTGTTAAAAATATTAAAGAGACACTCAACTATCCATCCATCCATCATGAGCCATGCCGGTAAGCGTGGGCTGTCATGATCTGCCATTTCACTTGATCACCAGTCGTGAATCAGTTCGGTGTTCTTGTCTCGACCATGCCACATGGTCAAACCATCCAGGTATTTACTTCTGTCTTCCCCTTCCGCTCGATCTTGCTAGCTGTCACCAAGTTCTCTAATTTATTTCTTCTCATAACATCTCCAAAAGATGTTGACTGTCTACATCTAATTTCTCTAATCAGTTTACGATTTTCATTTGTTTCTTGCCTTGGTCATTGGTTTTTCTGTCTGTCCATGGCATTCTTTGCATTCTCCTCAGAAACCACATTTCCACAGCCATCAGATGTTTTTCAGCTTGACTGCTCATTGTCCATGCTTCACGTCCATAAAAAAATACAGGCTCTATGTAGCACCTCAACACACTTTTTCACGTAGCAAATGACATCTTTTTGTTGGTCAGTATGTTTTTCATCTTGCAAAAGGCTACCTTCGCCATGGTGATTCTTGTACTAATCTCTTCAAGGCATCCCCCATCAGATGTCATGACTGTTCCAAGATAACTGTACCAATTTACTTGTTTAGCTGTAACTGCCACAATTAGCTCTTAACTTTTTCTGCAATACTCGCCTCATTTCCATGATGGTAATTCCTCATATGAGGCACAATTTGTAATCATGTTACTATTTTGAAAACTGTACACAAAACTTCCATGCACTTTGGTTGAGAAAAAATAAATACACATATAAGCAGTCGTAAACCTCTCTGACTAGTTGCTAAAGCTCCAAAGCTTCAATGGTATAACTCACAAAGATCCGGGAAGGTTAACCCGGTCAACAAATGCCGCAGAAGTCAGATGTGTTGGCCTAACGGCGCAAGAATGCAGCTTTGCTGTAAACAGGCACAACGCAATCACGTCCGGAAAAAAAACTCCGGGTGAACGCAGAAGAAGAACTCACAAAGATTCTTGTTGACATTCTCCAAAGGTGAATGTAAATGGCAAACATCAGAAACTCTGGACTAAAGTATCAAAGAATGGACAGGATATACCACCACCACACTTATGCACATTTAGAAGATGGGGAGCAATAAATACTACCATAATAAACTACCAACATATCCCTATAACAAAACTATGACCTGTAGATTGTGTTTCAGGATTAAAGAAGAACATATTTAGACTAATTATAACACTGACCATTTCTCAGATTTCCGTTATGTTGATTATCCATGCCCGGTGGAACTCTTTCATCTCTACGATCAGCATCTCCTTGACCACCACCACCTCCCCCTCCTCCAGTTTTACGAGCCTGGGCTTCAAACTGGCTTAAAGCCTGTTTTGTGAAGTGGGTGACTTGAGGTATTTGTCCATGCATCTCTTTACGAGGCAAGCGATCAAAGATGGTGCGAGATGACTGTTCTGAACCCACAACTATTAATGCAAATCTGGAACCAAACAAGGATAAACCAATAATTAGATCGAAAAATATCAACAAACATTTCACACACCTAACACAGTAATATAATTATAAACAGAGGTATCTGAAATAGTACAAAGGAAAGATTCGGAGGTCAATGGACAAGAAAACTAGAGATACATTTAAGTAATATGAGAAAGACATGGACTGGACAGAAATAAAATATACATAAAGCATGAAGATGACAGGTTCCACTAAGAAATAAGAAACAGAAGTAGAAAATGGAGCATTCTCTTGGATCAATAGCAGAACTGCCAAATACTGTGATACACCAATGTTTTATCACCAGTAAGGCATATCTCCCTGAAAATAAAGGTACTCATCATCTCATCTCATCAGGTTCCTCTTATACCTTGCAGTGTTGAGGTGAAGCATAAACAGCTGGAGAGTGCCCGTTTATGAGCTTCATGTACCGTTTATGCTTATTATGTTTTCTTCGAAGCAGGAAAAGAATTCCCTGCTGGCTTACTAAGCCAGTCTCAGGTTTAGGACTAAAAAATATGACCAAGGGGAATCTGTCCCCCCTGGCAAGCCAGATCCCCATAACGTCGCGGTCATGGTTTCCCAGTCTACACCACGGGGAGGTGGAGTTGACTTGTGTAGTCTGCGGGTCATCAGCAGGCTACCAATTTTCACTTTCACACGTGAGTTCCGAAAATTAAGTTACTGATTGTGCAATTATGCCAAAACAAATACAATGAGAAACCTTTACACTCTGGGAGGCTGAGGTAGCGTGGTGGCTAGATGCTTGCCTGATGGTAAAATGTATGAAATCTGCACCACGGTGGATGTTTAACATTGACCTCAGGTCCCAGGTCAACCCAGC
Organism: Cepaea nemoralis; assembly: GCA_014155875.1. Classification (NCBI taxonomy): domain Eukaryota; kingdom Metazoa; phylum Mollusca; class Gastropoda; order Stylommatophora; family Helicidae; genus Cepaea; species Cepaea nemoralis. The sequence continues at coordinate 126,303 of JACEFZ010009626.1, read as the reverse complement.
CTAAAATGGGAACCAGGAGATGTCCTGGGAAGTGCAGGTGGCTGGTATGATACTGACTACATGACCCCAAAAAATTACAGTAACAACTGTGTGGGATAGTAGAAATTAAAGTAACAACTGTGTGAGGTAGAAGAAATTAAAATAACAACTGTGTGAGGTAGAAGAAATTAAAATAACTGTGAAATATAAGAAATTGAAATAACTGTGGTATAGAAGAAATTAAAGTAACAACTGTGTGGGATAGAAGAAATTAAAGTAACAACTGTGTGAGGTAGAAGAAAATTAAAGTAACAACTGTGTGAGGTAGAAGAAATTAAAATAACTGTGAAATATAAGAAATTGAAATAACTGTGGTATAGAAGAAATTAAAGTAACAACTGTGTGGGATAGAAGAAATTAAAGTAACAACTGTGTGAGGTAGAAGAAATTAAAATAACTGTGTGAGGTAGAAGAAATTAAAATAACTGTGGGATAGACGAAATTAAAGTAACAACTGTGTGGGATAGAAGAAATTAAAATAACTGTGTGAGGTAGAAGAAATTAAAATAACTGTGGGATAGAAGAAATTAAAGTAACAACTGTGTGGGATAGAAGAAATTAAAATAACTGTGTGAGGTAGAAGAAATTAAAATAACTGTGGGATAGAAGAAATTAAAGTAACAACTGTGTGGGATAGAAGAAATTAAAATAACTGTGTGAGGTAGAAGAAATTAAAATAACTGTGGGATAGAAGAAATTAAAATAACTGTGTGATGTAGAAGAAATTAAAATAACTGTGGGATAGAAGAAATTAAAGTAACAACTGTGTGGGATAGAAGAAATTAAAATAACTGTGTGAGGTAGAAGAAATTAAAATAACTGTGGGATAGAAGAAATTACAGTAACAACTGTGTGGGATAAAAGAAATAAAAATAATTGTGTGGGATAGAAGAAACTAAAGTAACAACTGCCAGGGTCTAAAAGAATTCATCAATGATTACCTAAACAATGCTAACTCACCCTTTTGACTGCCCATTTGCCCTGTTCTCGTAGAACTTAATCTCCACCAAATCTGAAATGCCAATGGAGTTCATAGCATCTACAAGATCTTGGTCAGTTGTCCACTGTGTTGAGATTAATAAGAAATCTTGTTAAACAAGTGCAAATAAGGTTAACAGCTTGAACAGAAACTCACATCTTAATAGTATTGCCATAATTTAAAGATGCAGGTGATCTCTTTTCATATTCTAACAAACATCTGTAAAATGTTAAACCACCGTCTAAACAAGGTCAATGCATAATATGAAGTGACTAGTTGCCTTTCTCACTCAGACCAAAGTCCTATTAAGCAAATGCATTAACCACCACCATGCCACCATGGCTCATTACTAGGAAGGTTTACAATGAAGGCTAAAAAACTATGCTCATTACAATGAAGTATTACAACAAAGGCTCAAAATACTACTTGAACTTTTTCTAACCAATAGAAAACAAATCCTTTAGCTGCATACAATAAACACACTTTTGTGTGTGGTTAATATGTTAAGCATATCTAAGTATACTGTTGACTATATAGCGCAAACAGTAAAAACAGCGGCTCTCAACAGGGAGGAAATGACACTTAGTTTGATGAAATTGCCTTGCGTTTCTCTCCCCTTAATCTGACCCAAACAGGCTTTTGTAGAATATGCAAATGAGGGAACTCCTTGCTACAATATGCAAATGAGGGGAAACTATTTTCTAGAAATTCAGGGAACTTTCTATCTTTTTCCGGGAAATTGTCTTTCTCTCAAAACACACAATACATGGGTTGAGAGAGAATATCATTTACTCCAGAGATGGGTTACACTGAGTTAACAAAATTTGTGTGGATTTCAAAGTTCTCGGAATATCTCGGAACCCCGAGAATGTGACGGTTGGAAGTCCCGACTTTGAGTCTAGAACCTTCTGTAGTGGGGTAGTGCAAAAGTCACTGGCAAGGCCACACTTCTCTAATGGGTAGAAAATGTATATTTTCCATGCATTTACATACTACTGAAGTGAATTACAGAAGCTATCTACATCAAGAGAATGAAAAAGTGTTATTCTGCAATTGAAAAGTAATTGCAATTTACTTACTCTTTAATTAATACAATGAATTAACACAAAAATGGTGATTGTTTGTTGGAAAGCTGAAACCAGTTGAGAAAATGCAAGGTCAGAGCACAATCTTAAGCTATGATCAACTTAGTGGGGTAGTAAATAAATCTTACAGTAAGGTAGATAGCTTTGTTTCTGTAGCCTTAAAAGAAAGAATACCTTAACAGGTATATTATTTATGCAAGGAAACAAACTGAGTTCCTGAAGATGCGGGCTGTAATTTGACTACACACTCAAAATAGTTTGTTAAAATTACATATCCATCATCCAATGCCGTGACATACCGAGTAAACTTTACAAACCCCTCCAGGAACACTTCCGAAAAGAATACTACATCCTATTTATACTATGCCGTAAGAATCAGCGACATTGTTTGTTAAACATGATAGCATAAACCCTGCTACCTTTTCCTCAGCTCTGAATTATACTTATATATTTGCATATAATGAGAATACACCATTAGGCTAGAGCAAAACCCCTGTCATCATTAGTACAAATAATATGGGAAAGATGAGTTGTCTGCTTTGTCCATAAGGTGTTTTCTTCCCTATCACCTGGAAGGGTGACTAGTACTAACAATAAGAGCTGTGCTTAAGGAATCTACCTATATTAGCCCCCCCAGGAGCATAGAGGCTTATCTTTACTACATCTCGCTATCAGAGGGTGAATCAGTCAGTTCAGTTATCAGTTGGGGTATCTTCATTGCACTCCGGACAGGTCCATAGGTGCTCAGATCCTCCCCCCAGCATACGCATCAGCGTCCGGTGGCTAATAGTGCCAGTTCTGTGTTGGTTGACGAGGCACCTCGTTTTCCCGATGTACCTCACGCGTCTGGCTGTGCCAATTCTTACTCCCAAGTCTTTCATCCTGGACAGTGATGTGGATTTACTGACATCAAAGTCCTCTGTTCTCGACATAAGGACGTTAATAACATTGTCACAAATCCATGGGCTGGCCATCTACAGGGGGTGCAGAGCCAGCCAGTTTATCAGCTCGTTCATTTCCCTCGACTCCCACATGTCCCGGGACGAAGATGAAGGTGACTTTAAGGACAACAGACTTCCGCAGAGACTCAGTCCACTGTCTGCGCCTTTCGAATTTTTCGACCTTCCGAATCATGCTCATTGAATCACTTAGCACACACACGTTGGTATAATGCTGTGATTCAAGCCATATGAAAGCCTGTGCAACTGCCATCACCTCCATCGTCATGCTGCTCGTGGTCATAGAGTGGGCACCACTGGATTCTTGAATGGTTCGGCCCGCTGAACCGGCTGTAATTGCCCACGCACTTCTCTGCTGCTTTACAACAGATCAATCTGTATAGCACTTCGGGGCTATCTGAGTGTTCATAGATGAGCGCATTGACCTCTGCATTAACAGCGGCAGGGTTCTGCTCTCTGCACCGTCCGTCGAGTGTGATAATGCAGGAGAAAGCTGGAGGCACCGGCACCCATTCCTTGCCGAAGTTGATACTGGTAAGACTGCAGACCTGTCTGACATCATCTTCCGCCCGACCCATCAATGATTTGCCCCTCTTTAGCCTGTCACCCTTTTCTCTGAACATAGCGTCATGCAGAGGGTACTGCTCATCTACACTTATTTTTAAGTATGCACAAGCTCTCCAGATCTTGATCCTGTGGTTCATTGTCAAGAAGTCAAGGAGGTATCTCAATGCCACACAGCTGGATCTCTCATGCAGCCCAAAATGATGTGCTTGGCTTCTTTTTGTACTATTTCAAGTCTTCCAATCTGTGTAGGGCTGACAGTGAGGATGGCCAGGGTATACTCGATGGGTGAAAGCACCAGTCCTTGGAATAGAAGTATTATCTACTGAAGAGAATTGTCCTGAAGGTCAAGAATGACGAGAATAGAGGCCAGCTTCATCCAACTTTTCAGCACAGTGAAGTCCTGGACAAAGTCAGCTGAAGTTGTTTGTGCCTCAGACCATACTGACAGTGACAACATCTCTCAGACCTATGATGAAATATCTGTGCAACCTATCTGAAGTATTCTAGCTGGAATATTCATCTATTTTGTAGGACTATCAATATATCATGTCATATATCTGTCCTTGTTTTGTTTATTTGGGCTAATAAAGAGCATGTATAAATTATAGTTTTATGCTTAAAGTCTCACTTTTGTATGGTCCAGGTCAAGAGAGAGAGAGAGTGAATTAATTAAGTCGAGGGGTCTGCAGAATATTTATACTTTAAATAGTCAGAGAGAGATTCCATGTTATTGTGTAGTGGCATTCAGGCAGCCAATCCAGAACACAGAGGCAGGCAGAGAAACAATGCTGGGTGGATTGAGACTGTGGCATGGAGGAATATCATCAGCAGAGTTGATCCAGAAAGCAGAGGCAGACAGAGAAACGATGCTGGATGGATTGAGACAGTGGCATGCTTGGATTGAGACAGTGGCATGGAGAGATATCATCAGCAGAGTTGATCCAGAACACAGAGGAAGACAGAGAAACAATGCTGGATGGATTGAGACAGTGGCATGGAGAGATATCATCAGCAGAGTTGATCCAGAACACAGAGGAAGGCAGAGAAACAATGCTGGATAGATTAAGACAGTGGCATGGAAAGACATCATCAGCAGAGTTAATCCAGAACACCAAGGACTGAGACCTGTACAAACATGAAAACCCTCGCCAGTGACAAGGCATGCGACGGTGATGAGTAAATAGTATGTTTGTGGAATCTCCTCCTCCTCCATCTTCTGCTGCCATTTATCCTCTATAAGAACACAGACCCTCCACCAACTCATTCAAGTCATACTTCTTCTTCTTCTTCGTTCATCCTGAGTTTTTTTTTTCTTCCAGACGTGATTGTGTTGTGCCTGTTTACAGCAGAGCTGCGTTCTTGCGCCGTTAGGCAGACACATCCGACTTTTGCGAGCATTTGTTGACCGGGTTAGCCTTCCCAGGGAGTCAAGTCATACTATTCTTTTGCTACTCCTTCAGCTAGCCCTATGTCCCCCACATATTATTCATGTCTGTCTCCAATTCTCTTCTCTTGTTTTCCTGGGTTTCCCTCTATTTCATTAGCCTGTAGATTATGTAAAAGATTACCTCTACCAGGTAGAGACACGGAGGAGGGGCAACATAATACATAACCATACAGAGGCAAAGTTTTAGCAATGGACAACATCTTACCCAAGTCAGATTGCCTATATACAGCATGTGTTTCTTCCCCATGTGAGCAGATATAGTGGGCATAGATGTACTGTTAGATCTGGAAGATGGTTTGCCTCCTGAAGACCTGTCAATTGGCTGTGATAGAATAAACAAATAAACAGGCATTTTCAAACAACATTATCTTTTTCTGTTCCAGACAGGGCTACCTTTAAATTATTAACTGGGTAAGAAGTTCTCAAGTATAACTATCTGGAATAAATAAAAGTCAAACTATCTGGTTGGCACACACAAGGTACAAGTAACTAGAACTGGCTTGCTGGATTTCAGATCAGTTGCCATCTTAATATCAGATCAGTGAATCTCCAAAACAGAATGAATACAAAATATAGCTCCAAGCTTCATGAAAGGAAAGACAAGTAGATACAAGTGAATGTTCTGGTCAAATCTTTATCAACGAACAAATAAACAAGAATACTTAACATAAAAACCAAATAGTACAATCACAAATATATAATCCACATACTTCAATGAATACTCAAATAAAGCTCTAAGTTCACGAAACACCTGTGCATTTGTTGAAACATTTAAATTATTTATTTCTGAGTGTGATATTTTGGTTTTGGAGCTATGTATTTGTTTTATTGTTTTGTTCATTGTTAAAGACTGATCGAAATGCTCGCTTGTGTCTGTCTGTGTGTCTTTCCTTTCATTGTGCTTCCAGTTACAGTTTGTATTCATTTGCTTTTCAGTACTAGCTCAGCAGCAGACACACCCCTCCCCCTTATTTGTTTATACCAAATGATAGAGGGGCACATGGAGTTGCATGTAATGTTCAGTCATTTTTCAACATCTGTTACTCATGTTATATATACATACATATATATGTAAGAAACACTCTAGGTTGCAATAATTTCAGACAAAACCACAGCTCTGTATTAAACAAACCACAAAATTGCAAGCGTGTATCACTACATAAGTTGTTTATTTTCAATATAAAATATTGAGCATGCACAAGTGATAAAACACATGGGGCTGAGTGGTCTCGAGGTATGGTGTCCGCCTCGAGTGCTGGAGGTCCCAGGTTCAAGCCACGGGCCTGGGCAAAATTTTGAGTTGAAAATCTACCAAAAGTATTTCAGGATCCTCATCAAGTGCTACGGAGTTCGTGCACTGAGTTGAGATTATCCGGACTCAGGCCTGAGTTAGAGTAGAGCGGAGCACTTATGAGTTACACCCATGTGCAGTGATGTTGATCCATCGACTTAAGTAAACTAAGTGATAAAACAGAGATAAATATAAAAATGGTAAAAAAGGTAGTCACATGGCAGATCATCAGACAGACTGTGGGATCAACACCTTGTGACACATTTATTGAAAGACAGAAGATCAAGTGGTTTGGCCATGTCGTTAGAATGCAACACCAGCAACTACCATCACTGGCCTTACATCAAAGATCATCTGCGACGAGATCACGAGGACATCCAAGAAGAAAATGGATTGACGACATCAAAGACATTGTAAAACCGACCCAGAATGACACTATCCTAGTGCTGCCCACAGGGCGCTGGAACGCAAATTATCCCTCCCCACAATGCTTGACGGCAGAAGTGGATGATGATGATGACATGGCAGATACTGCTGTTGGGTTGGTAATTGACATGCCTTCACATATTCTAGATCATGGCACAATGAGACGTGGTTAGCAGTTCCATCCCTCACAGCTGTTACTTCCCTATCGAGTCACAGACAATTCTTCAAATTGTCCACTAACCACTTTATGAGGTTAGGTCAATCCCAGAAGACCAGTACAGGTCAAAACATTTTTTTAATTTAAAAGAGTTCTGCCCCTGAATCGAAACAACTGTCTTGGTATATAAGTCACTAACCACTACGCCATCACTGATCTTACCAAAATAGAGAGTAGTACAAACAAGATTACATGTGTACACTAGTTGGCCAGTTGTACATACCTCAGAACTTGATCTTGAGGACGATGCTGTGATGACATCATCATATAAATCTCCACCCCCACCAAAGTCTGCATCCTGCAGGCAACAGAAAATGGCACACATATCATCTGAGATCACTGGACACATATGAAAACAATTTTTCCTTGTGGTGCAACTTTCCTTGCCATAAGCTAATAGTAACCTTATATGTCATAACAATATATTTCATACATTTGCACTAGTGTAAGTTCTCAACTTCTTTCCCATCTTGATGACACAAATGTGTGAGCATTTTCTTGTTTCTTCTTCTACATATGCCGGTTCCGTGGTGAAGGATTTACGGACGCAGTTCATAATACTGCATACTACGTTGTGGGAGATTTGGCAGTAGACCGCCTTGTGTTGGTTTTAATGAAATAGTGTCGGTGCTGGTTGTTCAGAAAGCAATGGCACACTACTGAACGTAAACTTCCCAAGAGATCACAAACAGCAGAAAAATGCTAGGGTTGACTGTGACGTCCTGTAAAGGATGTGCAACTAACTTTTTTCTTCTACATATGAGAGGCTTCAAATCAAAACCTTAAAAGTGTGATATAAAATACAATAACCATGTCATTGTCTTGTAACTTGTCAATATTGTTATCAAGGATATCAAGAGTGTTAAGCACATGACATCACGGTAAAGATGAACAAGGTGATGCCATAAGGACAGTTTAAAGATGGCCATAAGATGTGCATATTTGTTCTTTACTTTTTCAGAGTATATACTCACAGACACAGAAAATACTTAAGGTTTTCATTTAAAGCCCCTCGTATATCTTCAGACATCAACCTGAACATAAATAAGGTTGTTGATATCTTCAACGTTGTTCATGAATGCAGCAGATGTAGGCTAAAAGCATTTTCTATTCTTCCCATGTTAAGCAATCTTGTTTCGATTATTTGGCCATAATTACGCAAATACTAGTTACATCCATCAGCGGCCAAGTATACCAATGACTCCGCATACAAGGTTCCCACTGAGGGTTGGAAATGTGAAGAGAAACCACAGTGTGTGATTTGGAAACACAAACATGTTTTCAAAAAATTGTCATGGCGGGTAGCTCATGTTTTCTAAAGGATATTACGGCCTAAGTCAAGGAATATCTGCTTGAGATCCGTAGGTAAAATACTAAAACAGAAAATGATGTGGGATCTGAGTTGGAGAAATGTTGGGGAGGTGGGAGGCATGGAAGGACAAGAGAGAGAAATGGGGAGAAGGGATACATATGTATGTGATGATGGGGAAGATGGAGAAATGAAGGGGATGGAGAGATGAAGGGGATGAAATTAAAGGGATGGTGAATGGTGAAGGAGTATGACATGGACAATTCTGTTTTTTGCTCGCTTGATATGAACTCAGCATAGTCCATACTTGTGCTACTTCTTTTAGTGCACTGGACTGATTTTTGCATACGGATTAGCTTTCCCTATTACCAATGTCCCTCACAATCAGGCACACCCACTCTGATTTCAGAGGTACTTGTAATTAACGTCCCCAAGTCAAGGATGAGAAGTGAACAGTTTAGTCCAACTGACGGGTGCAGGGGTTGAACCCGCTACCTCGGCATCAGCACGCTGATGTTTAAGAATGAGTGCTCTTATCCATTCTGTCATGCTTACCTCAAATGAAAGATAAGAGGGAGATATAGATACCCCCCCCCCCCCCAAGATAGCTAATAACAAATTAGAGACAGTAAATAAGCCTAATACATGATTATATAAACATATGAGGCTAACAACACAAGACCATAGACTGAGTTGCAATTTAAAGCATAGTTAACAATACCAAATAACATGAAGTAATGCAGCTTTACATAATACAACTACAGAAAACAAGACGTTGCAGCGACTAGACTTTATAAGCAAACAAATTCACAAAACACAGCATATAAACATGGGGAAGAATTAAGATTATTTCAAGATCGCATTAATACAAGAACCAATTACTTGACATTGGTTTCCCTCCATACTTTACAGTTCTGTGCTTCTCACCTTTCTGAAATTCATTTTATAACATAAGTAGACCTGCAAGTAACGTTTTATGTAGACGTCTAGACATGTTATAATATGTGTTATTAAATTAAGCTTCCATTTTTATGTATGCTCTCTCTCTCTATGTCTGTGTGTGTGAGTGTGTGTGTGTGTGTGTGGGTGTGGGGGGGGGGGAGAATTTATAGGGATGAAATACAAAAGGGGGGTGATGACATTCTGAACATGTGAAGGGGTGATTGGGCCAAAAAAGGTTGAGAACCACTGCTCTAGAAGATGTACTAAAGAGTATGATTTGTGGGATGACGACCCTGTTTCCTGTATGCTTTAAAATTTAAGAAAGCAGACTATTATTGTTACTGCTCTAGAAGATGTACTAAAGAGTATGATTTGTGGGATGACGACCGTTTCCTGTATGCTTTAAGATTTAAGAAAACATACATGATTGTTTTGTGTTTTGTTGTTACAAAGGCGACCAGAAAGACCAATTTTCTGTGATTTTGTGGATGAAAAGACATTTTCTATATTTCTTTCTGAACAATGATTCAAACCCACCAAAGTCCAACAGCATGCATGCCATGCAATCAGTGGTGACTAAGATGGTTCTGTTAAAAGTGACACAACCCTCGACAATGGAGTGACTATCCTTCCTTTATTCTTCATTCCTCGTGGAGCAATGGACCTCAACCAACTAATGCCAAGCAGTCCTATTTTTTGCTATCTCCTGCAGTTCCCTCATGTCCTCCCCATATTATTCACCTCTGTCCTATGCTCCATGTGTTTGCAGATTTCACTCTATTTCATTTGCCATGAGCATTCCTAATAAAGACTATCTAGTTATGCTATTATTAGGTTTTCTTAATATGTGTTGTATCAAGCGCCAGCTTAAAAAAGCGACTAGACTAAAAAGTCGACATGGTCGACTTCACTGCACCGGGTTTTACCCCATATGGCTCAGTCTCTTTCCGCAGCGCGGAAAGCGTGGCACCAAGCATGAACTCCGTAGCTCTAGCGACAGGAGTGTCCGAAAAATTTCACTCATGAACCGAAGGACGTGGCCCGGAATCGAACCTACAACCTTGGTTGGAATCTGTCTAGTTATTCCCTTAAACAGATAAAAGTTGTCATTCTGTCATACCAATTTTAGTCCTCTCCTGTGCATGCACCAGTTAATTAATGTTTGAAGTTTATTAATAATGTTATAATTGCTTTCCATGTTTACGATGTATATGGTTGTACTGATTAACCGTTATATATTCTATGTCTGGTAACAGTTTTAATTTCTTTTGACTTCCACGAATGTCCTAATGCTATGAAAGTCCTCTTGCCTTTATATTCTTTTTTGAAATATTTCAATCTGTTCCCCAATCTTTGACTACATTGCTACCTAACCAGATGTATGATTCCACATGTTGAATTGAGGAAGACTGGATTATAATTTAATTATTGCTCACAGTTATGACTTACAATTCAGACAGATTAAATGAGGACTTAAAGTAAGAATGGTTTATCACTTGATGTTTTTCCCCAACATTTACAGTGAGACAATACTCAAAAATATTGGACATCTTGGGAAATTAAAGTCAGAGGACAAAAGGTAATTATTTTGAGATATGCAGAAGATAGTTTTAATAGCAGTCTGTGAGTATTCTGGAAACCATTCAGGACAAAGTGGTGGAGGAGAAGAAGGAGTCATCATTAAACATTAGCAAAGCTACAAATGTACAAAGGCGGCACAAATTACAATATGCTCTACAGTTAAATTCATACACGAGACAACATTACAGTTATAGACAAAATTCAAGCGAACAAAAGAAGAAGAGGAACAATATGCTCTCTGTATAGTGGATTGTAACAGATCATCCTAAACTACTAACAGAGATGGTGCTCTGTTATAGGATGTCAGCATGGACACAAGGTTTAATGTGCTTGCACTGAAATTTCCTTTGTGCTGATAGTGAGGTAGTGGGTTCATTCCACACACCAGTCAGTTGGACCTAAACACTGACTGCTTGTTCAGAAAGCAATGGCAAACTACTTAACATAACATTGCCTAGAGAATTAACCTGAGTTTGATCACAATGTCCTGCAAAGGACATGCAACATTTTTTGGCCTCTATAAAGTAAAGGTGTAAAAATAGCATAAATAAGCTAAACAGTGACATCCAACATAAGACAGACTTGTCATTCAAACACTATTTTACTAGAATATGTAATATAAATCCCTTAAAAGCGCGAGTGTGAGAAATGTCACCATGGTATCAAACTTCAAGGGAAAATAAAACTGAACTTCCATGTGGCAAAGCCTTTTTGCTTTACACATTACTATACTTATTTATACCCAGGGGTAGAAAAATCTAAACATGGTTTAAGAGCTGTCCAATTTTTTTTCAGGAGCCAGCAATTTTTTTAAAACATGAGCTAAGAAAAACACGAACCTTCTCAGATAAAGCTATATACCATTAATGTCCTCTATTGGAGGCCCAGTCACATATATCATGAGATCACTTAAGTTATTCACACGTCTCTAGACTTTTCATGTTCTTGTGTTGCATCTTACAATGACACAATAGAAAAAATGTCTCCTTTACCTTCCCTTTTCTGACAACATGAATATATAATATCATCTCCTCATCATCAGATAGTCTGCATATCTATCAAGTTAACATACTGACAAATGGGCTTTTCTTTATTTCACATATCAAATCTCTACGAAGATATGAGGCAATGTATGAAATAAATTCTCTATACTTTTTTTTCATTCACATACTTCTCTGAATCAATCACGTTTAGATTGGGTAACAATGCAATCAAACCTTCAAAGTCAGTGTAGGGTCTATAATTTTTGGCATGCTATGAAATGTACATTTATATGTTGCAGCATATTAGCATGCATTTTTCCCCAGCACTTTGCTAAAGTAGTACATTCAAGATTCTTCTCTACACTTTCAATTCCTGACCTTGAAGTGCATATAGGTTTTGTCGTGCTTTTTTAAAATTCCAATTTAAATGGTCCCTGAACATCCAAACACAACATTCGAATTATGGTCTACAGTGTTGGCAAAACTTACTGCTCAGTTTGCTAATTTCTTCTTCATATCATAACATGGTAGTGGTTCCAGCCATGGCTGCTGAAATTTTTTGTTGCGCGACTGAGGGAATTTAGAAACACTATCTGACATAATCACTACCAGCACTGGTGCTATATCAAAGAAGATCTGATACGAGATCAAGAGAACACCCAAGAAGAAAATGGATTGACGACATCAAAGACATTGTAAAATCACATGGAAATGACACCTTTCCAGTCCCACCCATCAGGCGATGGAACATAACTATTCCTTTCATGACACCTGACTGACAGCAAAAGTGGAAAACTTGCTGATGATCCTCAATGTTAGGTTTTTCATTGTCGTGTTGAACAGAATGATTCATTTTATGCTGATAATTGTCAACTTAACAATTACAAATGGCTCTTGGATCGGCTGGCTTCTGGCCTTCATTCATTTCTCTGTCACTAAATGGTACATTTGCTGGCAAAGTCTGCCTACTTAAGAAGAAATTTATAAGAGGACACTTTTATTTACTTGATGCCGCCAATTTACACAGATTTGTTCTTTTTTCTATGGCTGCATGGTACATTTGCTGGCAAAGTCTGCCTACTTAAGAAGAAATGTATAAGAGTACACTGTTTTATCGGAGTGACTATTTGCAATTCCATTGCTAATAGAAAAAAATTATATTCGCAATTCCATTGCGAATAGAAACAAATTATATTCGCAATTCCATTGCGAACAGAGAAAAATTATATTCGCAATCGAAGTAGGTCACGTGATTATTCCTATGCATGTGTTGATCTATTAACGTGTCCTCGGTAGCATAGTGGTTAGTGTCTCCGCCTGGTACATGGGAGTTTGAGGTTCGATTCCCCGCCGGGGAGGCAACATTTTTTTTTCATTTTCAGGAATTAGGTGACACCAATGCGTGTCTGATGATTTCGCTATAGGCATATGTTTTCTATGGATTTTGTGTATTAGGTGTTGTTTATCTTGCTGCACAAGAACCTGAACACTTGTCTTTCTGTTCTTATCTGTCCTCTACTTTTGTTGTCTTGGGAAAGGAGCTTAGCCACCCGAACACGAGTTCTTCTCTCTCTCTCTCTCTCTCTCTCTGTCTCTCTGTCTCTCTCGCTCGTTCTAAGTCTTGATCTCCCACCTCTCCCTTTATTGTCTTTACCACTCTTTAACCCTTTACAGGGCAGAACGTCCATTTGCGGCCGGTCGCTTAAACGAGCAGATCGGCCGATTACGTCCGATACTATGATGCATTATAAAAACGCGATCTCTCGGCTTTGCGACACTTCCGACGGCTACTTTCGCTTTCGCCGATAGCTTGACAATGTGGCCGCCATTTGTAAGCGCCTATTATGAATTTGAACGGACTTTTACTGACTTTTTTGAAAGTTTTCGGGATTTTTACGCTTAGTTTTTCAAAATGGATTTCGGCGATTCTTCAAGTGATAGCCAAGATTTCGCTCATTTCAATTTCAGTGACATTAAAGGGCACGAAGTTGACTATTAATCGCAGCTAGATATCAGTGAAAAGCGTTACTTTGCATTAGCAGTCTGAGTCGGACTTTAAAGAAAGTGATTATGATTCTGAAAATGTGTTTGTAAATTGCCGTATAGATGGCGGAAAATCACAAACAACATGCTGTTTTTCGTAAATATTTGTGTTCATATATGGATTACCAACAACAATCATGTGAGTAACATATTCTGCATGCTTTTCCCTTCATTGTGTTGTTTATTTAACTAAAATCGGTTGACTAACACCTTATTTGTGATGGTTTTACTAACACAACCTCGAAATTTTACCGAACCTGAAAAAATCTTGCCCGTTCAGGGCTAAAAAACAGACAAGCGTCTGCCCTGTAAAGGGTTAATGTCTTTCAATACATCTTTCTCATATCTCTGTCTCTCACACTATCTTCATTATCTATCTCAATCTCTCTCCTCTGTCTTTTCCACCTGCTTCAAATATACCGGGTTTTCTTGCACTTTATATGCGTAGCATTTCCTTTTCCTTGTTTATTTATTAATTAATGAGGCCAGTCAATCGAAAGCCTGGTGTTTGAATTGCTTAATCATGTCTCTCTGAGGCGAAGCATATTACTGTCAGCTTGGACCAGAACAGAGTCACTCAGAGAGGATGCAACGGAGGCCATAGAAAGTGTAAAATTAAGAGAATCATCACTGCTGCAATATTATCAGGACATAAATAGGACGGTAATGTAAACAAACATGGATGCCTGGTAACAGTAAGTGTACAGAAACGAAAGTTAACAATTCTTGAACTCGCCTGGGGACAGAATTATTTGTAGGGATCATTATTTGTATTGAGGATACAAGTTCTGGAAAATTATTCTTGATATTTAAACAGGACTAATGTAATGTAAAAATAAAACGGGATGCCAGAAGAACGGACAGAAGAAGAAGAGTGATTCATTAAAAATTACGGAGAATTCGCCAGAATTAAACTCGCAACAGTGAACATTCCTATTTAAATTAACCACCTTCTTAGACTTCTTAATGGCCCAAACTAAAATTGAGTAGTGAGAAGATGCTGTGACATATTTGTTACTCCCTGCAATTCGATTGCGAATATAATTGTTCTCTATTCGCAATTCTATTGCGAATATAATTTTCTCTATTCGCAATTCTATTGCGAATATAATTGTTCTCTAATCGCAATTCTATTGCGAATATAATTTTTTTCTATTCGCAATGGAATTGCGAATAGAGCCTCCCCGGTTTTATTTACCTGAAGTGGTCAATTTACACGGATTTGTTGTTTTTATTTTCTACAATCTATTTAAGCGTAAAACAACACATCGCAAACATTGATGATGCGTGGTGTGCACATGATGTATCAGTACATGTTAGTGCTCGTGACATATCGGTACATGCTAATGCCACTATAGAAATCAGGATTATTAACTCTGCCATCTGAGTTACAGAATCTTTACCGTTAATGTTAAGGTAACGTATCTCTACAGAAATTACAAGTTGGTTTGCAATGGTGCAGACATGTATAATGGTGCATTTATTATTTTGATTTCACAAAACAAGGGAACAGAAAACACATAATAAACAACAAAAACACATACAGTACTCATTGAAAAAACAAGTAATGGACAAGTTTAATTGGAGACACAAAATAATGTTTTTCAAATATTTCTACAACTGAATTGGTTGAGACAAGAACACTGAGCTGATCCACAACTCTGGTGATCAAGTGAAATGGCGAATCATGACCACCTACGTGTACCGTAGTTTTGCCATTGCTTTCTGAACGACCAGACACCCATACCATTTCGTAAAAAACCAACACAACGCCGTCTGCTGCCAAATCGCACACAGCTGTGTTTCGAACATGGGTATGCGGGATCACAAACTGCAGTCTGTAACCCCATTGCCACGGAGTCGACAGAAATCATGCAGCATAAAGTAAGTTAACTAGATAAATCCTTCAAGCTGAAATATACACACCCCGCAGAAGTTGGATGTGTCGGCCGAAAAGAAAAAAAAGAAAAAAAAAAACGAATGAGCGCAGAAGAAGAAGAAGAAGAAGAAGAAGAAGAAGAAGAAGAAGAAGAAGAAGAAGAAGAAGAAGAAGAAGAAGAAGAAGAAGATAGAAGAAATACACACATGTTCGCACAGTAATTTCAATTGTCTATCACTGTAATATTAAACTGACTATCATGTCTTTCTGTTTGCACTAAAATTGGCCTATGCAGATTAATTATGATGGCTTCTGTGAACTTTAACAAGCGACTATTTTTGTGTGTTAAACACACGAGAAGCATTGTTCTCTATTAATAACGTGACCGGTTTCCAAAATTTGCCATGCAACCGATGACTGCAGAAGGTTTATGGTGTGTCGGCCTGGCCAGGCTCCCATCACCTTTGTGTAGTATCTTGCCAATCAAATTAAAATAGAATGGAAAATGCTTAATGAAGTCAAAGGTCAATACAATTTGAATAACTAATTTCAAATAGGGAGGCACTATTCTCTATTGGATTGCGAATAGAAAAAAATTATATTCGCAATCGAATTGCGGGAAGTAACAAACATGGCACAGCGTCTGCTCACTAGTCAATTTTAGTTTGGGCCATTAAGAAGTCTAAGAAGGTGGTTACTTTAAATAGGAATGTTCACTGTTGCGAGTTTAATTCTGCCGATTTCTCCGTAATTTTTAATGAATCACTCTTCTTTTTACTTCTATCTGTTCTTTTGGCATCCCGTTTTATTTTTACATTACGTTAGTCCTGTTTAAATATCAAGAATAATTTTTCAGAACAGGTATCCCCAATACAAATAACGATCCCTACAAATAATTCTGTCCCCAGGCGAGTTCAAGAATTGTTTCTGTACACTTACTGTTACCAGGCATCCATGTTCGTTTACGTTACTGTCCTATTTATGTCCTGATAATATCGCAGCATCCCCCGATGTGTCTCCACCTTGCCGTGGTGGGGGAGCTTGCGTGTCCCATTGACCCCATCTGCTTGCCGATGGATGAAAACTACATATCGGACAGCTTATGGGTTAGGGACCAGACTAAGAGAGACACAACCTGCTGCTCTGCAGGTAGACTGAGGATAGCAGTCAATAGACTAAATCAGGTACACAAAGGCAGAAGACCTTGGTCCGGACAAAACTCTAAGGCTCCCTGTCGAGGGCTGTGGCTGAATGCCTCTAAGCCCTCGGATCTGAGAGGCAGGCCGATACCCACCTACCGAAAAATAGAGGTTAAATACTGAGCAAGCTACATGCTCAGGTCTGATACATGTTCAAAGGCTCTCAGCTGGGGGATATGAGGGATTCCCGGATGAGAGGGCCAGGCCGTTTCTCGTTCACTGCTGCATGAAGGTAAGGTGCTGAGCCGGCAGCACATGTAGCCTACCTTGTGAGCGAGTATAAAGTCAGAAAAGTGCCCCAGTCGAAGGAAATGGTTACGAAAACTGTCTGTATCTAACTCATAGAGTGTAGACAAAAGTGGAAGAACGTCTCAATGACGCGAAATGGAACGCACGGCGAGCGAACCTATTGCGTCGTCCGAAGTCAAAAGCAAAAGCTTACAGAATGGATGTCGCTCGCAGTCCGACCGCTCCTGGTGTGTGCTTGAGCGACCAGTGGCAAGCGAGATGCCCAACACATGGAAGTGAGGAACTAAAGCAGCCATGAGCAGGACGTGGCAACTCCTTGGGTGAGCCCAGTCTCAGAGCAATATGTGCCGGCTCTGCAATTATGGAAGCCTCCTTGGATAGCGAGGGAATGCCCATGGTCTGCCCCTGCCTTCCCTTGAGGGCCGACCGCGATATCGTTGATCGTCCTATCTTGACCAGCTGAGATGTGGGCGACATCACAACAGTCTAACGTGTCTCAAAACCAGAGGAAGACTCCTCATTAAAAAAATTCCCGCCGGAAGTGTCGTCCTACGGGTGGCAAACTAAAAATTGACACTATGCAATTACGTCTGAGTGAAATGTCTCGTCCGAATGTCTCTCGTGCTAGGAACAGCTCTGACTACCTAGTTTCCGAATGCCGCTCTTTTCGGAACAGCTCTGACTAGGTAGTTTTCCGAATGTCTGTGTGCCTAGAACAGCTCTGACGGGCGCAACGACAAGCACATGTCCGAAAACTCGCTGAGTGGATACCGTCTGCAAACCTGTCTGGTTTGTGAGGGAATGGCCCGGGGCAAACGAAATGACCAATATATTGAAGTGAGGATTTAAAGCAGCCATGAGCAGGACGTGACGATTCCCTCGGTAAACCCAGCACCAGGGCGCTATGTGTCGGCCCTGCAACTATGGAAGCAACCTTGGATGGCGGAAAATGCAATGGACTGTCCCTTCCTTCCTTTGAGGGAAGACCGTTGTCTTCGACCAGTTCCAACTTTGCCAGCTGGGTTGTAGATGGCACCACAAAAGTGAGTCTCCCAGGAATGCTACCTGGTCAAAAAAGCACGCTGTTAGTCGGATGTGTTGGCCTACGGGTTTCGGCCCAAGGGCGCATAACAGACACACCGCAATCACATCTGAAAAAACACTCCGGATGAACGAAAAGAAGAAGATATCGCAGCAGTGATGGTTCTCTTAATTTTACACTTTCTATGGCCTCCATTGCATTCTCTCTGAGTGACTCTGTTCTAGTCCAAGCTGACAGTAATATGCTTCGCCTCAGCGAGACATGATTAGGCAATTCAAACACCAGGCTTTCGATTGACTGGGCTCATTAATTAATAAATAAACAAGGAAAAGGAAATGCTACGCATATAAAGTGCAGGAAAACCCGGTATATCTGAAGCAGGTGGAAAAGAAAGAGGAGAAAGATAGATAACGAAGATAGTGTGAGAGTCAGAGATATGAGAAAGATGTATTGAAAGACATTAAAGAGTGGTAAAGACAAGAAAGGGAGAGGTGGGAGATCGAGACTTAGAGCGAGCGAGCGAGAGAGATAGAGATAGAGAGATAGAGAGAGAGAGAGAGAGAGAGAGAGAGAGAGAGAGAGAGAGAGAGAGAGAGAGAGAGAGAACTCATGTTCGGGTGGCTAAGCTCCTTTCCCAAGACAACAAAAGTAGAGGACAGATGAGAACAGAAAGACAAGTGTGCAGGTTCTTGCGGAGCAAGATAAACAATACCTAATAAACAAAATCTGTAGAAAACATATGTCTAAAGCGAAATCATCAGATTAGCATTGGTGTCACCTAATTCCTGAAAATGGAAAAAAAAAATGTCACCTCCCCGGCTGGGAATCGAACCTCGAACTCCCGTGTACCAGGCGGAGACACTAACCACTATGCTACTGAGGACACGTTAACAGCTCAACAAAATATTGTAATATGGACACACGCATAGGAATAATCATGTGACCTACTTCGATTGGAAATATAATTTTTATCTTTTTTTTAAATTTTTTTCTATTCGCAATTCCATTGGGAATAGTCACTCGGTTTCAAATAATATAGATAGTGGGCACTCTTCCGAATTGCGGTCCCAAATAGATCCGCAGTGAATAGGTCAGGGGTAAGGGTTAGGGTCAGTGTTTAGTTAGCAACTAACCCTAACCCTTAACCCCTGACCTATTCACTGCGGAACTATTTGGGACCGGAATTCGGAAGAGTGCCTAGATAGTGAGTTATCACCATTTATTATAATCTGGACTCATCACAATTTTACTAAACATCAGAATCAGTGTATGAATTATGAATAAACGAATTCAATAATAATTTTGAGTCCAAGCAGTATTTTTTATTTTGATATTTGATTTGCATCCCCCCCCCCCCCCCCACCCTTTTTTGTGGGAATTTTCCCCTTTTCCGACAATGTAATCTTGATAACGTTCGTTTTGGTGTGAATTATCTTTCGAAGATGTGTAATAATAAATAAAGGACTAAAAGTGCATTAAACGTACAGAAACGTAATGTCAGTATAAATAGGCTCCGACACCCACTGCTGTTGCTCAATCTCACAACCACGACGGCCATGAACATGGCAGGAGCAGAAATGAAAACGAAAGAAACCCGGTGGACGGGTGAAGAAAGAATGAACCGCGTCGATAATTGTAAAACACAAAAACGGTTTTATTAATACCGACATATGACAATTGATGCCACCCGCTAAAGTAATTATCTCAAGATGCTAATCAATGCAAATATATTACTACCCACCTGACTAAATTCGTCTTCAATATTATCGTAAAGATCAATGTCAACGCCGTCTGCCATTTTCTTTCCTTCTGACAATAATAAAGTTGGCCAGATTTTGACCTCAATAACGTTCATATCAAGGAAAGCTGGCGTTTTCAAAAGCTGGAATGTTTTGTAATCATCCTCTTACGGTAAAATTAAAACAAGACACATCATTGTGGAATACAGATATATTTCAAGCGAATGAAAACAGAAGAATCCTCTTTTTCTTATATCCTACTACTTTTGCCGTGAAGTCTTGCAGAGATGAGGTGGATATCATTTTCTGTGTTTCGTCATATTGTATTTCTGCGGTGTCTTCTTTAACTATACCATCTAGGCTAGATGATCTAGCCAACTTTTCTCTCGACTTGTATCCCGATGTTCTCACGTAGAAACGGTAGAACGTTCTAAACGCTGGTTGATCTTGTTCCATTCCAACTAAATGTTCAAGCCATTTAATGCTTTCTTATTCTATAAAGTAAGTAACAAATGTTATCCGTACACTTATTCTTAGTTTCTCATTTGTCTCTCTAACTCTTCTAGTTTTTCCAGCTGCATTTTTATCATCTCATCTCATATGATGTGATTTTGCCGTAATTTTTACGCCTCTGTTTCTATGACATTGTAATATCAGGACAAAATAATGGGAAATTATAATCTTTATCATAAATATGCCGGCAGAGTATACAGATACGGGGGGGTGGGGGGGGGGTACATACTAGAAACGGTAAGAGATTGAGGGGGAAAAACAATGGGGGGGGGGGGGGGGGGGGGAAGAATAAAAACAAAAACTAAGAAGACTTCTAAATACCATATTGAGTGTGGAACATAACCTTTATGGACCAATGCGTGAACTCTGAAAAACAAAAAAGATACCCAAAAAAAAAACAACACAGATATCAGTTATCAGTTGGGGTATCTTCATTGCACTCCGGACAGGTCCATATGTGCTCAGAACCTCCCCACCCCCCAGCATATGCATCAGCGTCCCGTGGCTAATAGTGCCAGTTCTGTGTTGGTTGACGAGGCACTTCGTTTTCCCGATGTACCTCTCGCGTCTGGTCGTGCCGATTCTTACTCCCAAGTCTTTCATCCTGGAGAGCGATGTGGATTCACTGACGTCAAAGTCCTCTGTTCTCGCCATATCTTTAAGGACGTTAATGACATCGGCACGATCCATGGGCTGGCCATCTACAGGGGGTGCAGAGCCAGCCAGTTTATCAGCTCGTTCATTTCCCTCGACTCCCGCATGTCCCGGGACGAAGATGAAGGTGGCTATACGGACAACAGACTTCCGCAGCGACTCAGTCCACTGTCTACGTACAGATCCAGCTTCGACCTTCCGAATCATGCTCATTGAAGTCACTTAGTACACACACATTGGTATAATGCTGTGATTCAAGCCATATGAAAGCCTGTGTAACTGTCATAACCTCCATCGTTATGCTGCTCGTGGTCATAGAGTAGGCACCATTGGATTCTTGAACGGTTCGGCCCGCTGAACGGGCTGTAAATGCCCACGCACTTCTCTGCTGCTTTACAACAGATATAGTGACGTTTATATAAGAAACAACATTACAGATACACACATTTAACTTCAAGAGAACAAAAGAAGAAAATCTGCATCATGTGTCATGCCGAAAAGAGTAGGCGGTCCTGGTTTGAAATCCCATAATATCGCTACTGTCTTAGATCACCAACATCTTCTTCTCCCGATTATACCACGTGGCCAAGACATTAACTGAATAACTGAACACTCTTAACAAGACTTTACAGTCTAATGGCTATCCAGCAGGCTATATTAAGAGTCACTGACAGTCAGTCAATCTAACCTTAGCAGAATCATAGGTCACCAAACTTGTTTCATAGGCTACTCTTTCGAGGAGAGGATAAAATGAAACATATACATGATCATCTTAATAACATTAGTAAATCAACCATTCTTTGCGATGAACCAATGATCAGATATAAATCCACTTTGATACCTACTCCATCTGTGAAAGCATCAATGTCACCATACAACAAACCAAATTGTATTTAATAAATACTATTTATCAACTCCAATGTAAGTGCCAAGCGACTGACATGCATAGGTAGAAGAAGACGACATTTCGCAAATCGAGTAACTGAACATATACCGGCATGGTTGAAAAAATGAGAAGCAATTTTCTGAAACCGTGCAGTCAAGAGCCTACGGCATAAAACCTACCTAGCTTCGTCTATCGCCCAACAACTGCTAAACTATGGCCATGTGGTCAACAAAGAAAAGGCATTACGCACATGGCATTAGACTGACAATAATCACAGATTCGAATTCCTTGAATCCCTGGGAAGGTTAACCCGGTCAACAAATGCCCGCAGAAGTCGGGTGTGTCGGCCTAACGGCGCAAGAACGCAGCTCTGCTGTAAACAGGCACAATGCAGTCACATCCGGGGGAAAAAAAATCCGGATGAACGCAGAAGAAGAAGAGGAAGAATTCCTTGAATAGTAGACAGTCAGCAGACAAGGGAAGAATTATGTGGAGGATGCGGTGTTGTGGTCTTATAGAAGGATGGCGCGAACACCGTGGACAGATAGAACGGGCAAAGAAGATATCTTGAAAGAAGTTAACTCACAAAGAGAACGGGTTACTCGCATCACAAGAAGACAGTTCACATTCTGTAGGCATGTCATGAGAAGAGACAAGCTGGAGTATGTTGTTACAATGAGAAAGTTGGAGAGGAATAAAAGCAGAGGGAGACCAAGAGAGAAGTTGCTGGACAGTTTGACATCTTGGTATGTAGGAACATCAGTATGGGAAATGAATGGCAGCACACGAGTCATGGGGATGTGGGACAGACAATATCAACAACGCCACGTGGGTTTGACTATAAGATGAAGATCCACATAAGCTAACTACTTATGTCTGTATATTTACAGATATTCATTAAATGACGTAAATTGTGATAATTTTACAGTACAAGAGTGATCCCATATAAAGGACATTTTCTCTTTGTAGTGTAGCCTATTGCTTAATCTTTCTTTCTATTCTTTCTCGCTAGAGCTATGTTCATCATGTGTCATTGTAGTGTGTTCTTTGCTTTCGTTAATATATCCGATCAGTGGAATACTTTGCTGTTAATATTTCTTACACTTCTGTAAATAATGATGTATTTCACATTAATTTTTGATATTCTGCACAGTTAGGTTGTTATTGCAAAATATGCTATTTTCTCGTTGCAGTTCCTCATTTTGTTTAATTCCATCATTCAACAAAATATTTGCGTGCCTTCCTTTCCGGCTTTGAATCCACGTTAGCATTTTAAAAACATAATCTGATATTCTTTTCTAATTGTTGTGATGTCACCTTTGCTCAGAACCAGACGTAATCATCATTTGTTATTACCTCGGTTGCGTTTCTTTGCTTCTTTATCTGTCATTTCATTACCTTAAATTCTCAACATACGCCGATATAAATATTATCAGTCACTGAATCGAGTGATTTAGAGTTTGGCGTCCGCTTCCAGCCAGGAAGGTGTCTTCCAGTTAAAGACAATATTCTCAGTTCATTTGTGTTTATGTGTGTTTGTTTGTTTGTTGCTGTTTTTCCCTCAGCGAAAGCCGATGATGTCGTACACATCTGGTCTTCTGGATAGTGTATTAGCTACTAACCTCCTCATATAAGGACGAAATATGTGTTGCGCACGTCAGAGCTCCTTCCGAGGTTGGAAACCATAAGTAGGTCTCGCAGGGCGCTGTCGAGACATGATTTGAAGACCCACCCTTTTTGTAATATATGTTAAAGTGAGAATTCTTGTCGTAAACTGTAGAGCTAAAGTCATTTATGTACACTGAAATGAGCAATTATTGCAGAGTTTCCAATTTCAATACGAAGGAGGAGAAACAGGGGGGGGGGGGGGGGGGTGAGATAAGAATCTGTTCCACCTTTAAAGTCAGAGTGGGTTCGTTTGACGATGAGGGACACTGGTAACAGCGAAAGCTAATCAAACGCAAAATTCCCGCAGAAGTCGGATGTGTCGGCCTAACGGCGCAAGAACGCAGCTCTGCTGTAAACAGGCACAACGCAATCACGTCCGAAAAAAAAACTCCGGATGAACGAAGAAGAAGAAGAAACGCAAAATTCAGTCCAGTGCACTAAAAGTAGTAGCACGCGTATGAACTACATTTGAGTTCAAAGCGAGCGAATAAGAACATGAAATGACATGTTGACATTCACACAATTTAGTTATACATATTCTTGTCACGCCCTTATAGATGTCTGGTCGAAAAGATGAGCGCTCCCTCTTAAATGTTCGGTGCGCTTGTGGCGGGACACAGATACCTCTATACTGTTCAGTTGGACTTAATGTTGACTTCTCGTTCATAAAGCAATGGCAAACTTCCCCTTAAAGTTGCATATCCCTTACAGTGCGTTGCAGTCAACACAAGCATTCCACTACCGCCGTTGGCGTCCTGGCAAGATTTTACAATCAGTAGTTTGCTATTGCTCCCATACCAACACGTTAAAACCAGCGCGACACGATCTGGTGAATGGCAAACTACTGACAGTAAAATTGCAGAAAATATCTAGCCTGGGATTAGGGTTGATCGCAACGTCCTGCAAAGGAGATGGAACATGTTATCATCAAGTTATAAGTTCTTTTATTTTTAGGCCAACAGACTAGCAATATTAAGTGGCGTGTAGCATGCTCTTTTCTGGCCACTATCCCCCATTAGTGTATAATTTCACATTCTCGCATATTATATACGAAATTACCTCCAGGCGATTTGGAACCTTGCGGACTTGCGTTGATTTTTAACAATGGTATGCGTGACGGTCGACCAGAAACAGATGGTAAACTAGTGAACGTAAAATTGCCTATAAAAACACAAATAGCTAAATATGACGTGGTTGACTGCGGCGTCCTGTTAGGGCATGCAACTAACTGTTTAGTATCTCTCTTCTACCCACTATTCCCCGCGGGAATATAACTTATAAGTACCCTGCCAACTCTCTTAAAGCCGTTCTATCTTTTGCTCTCTCGTGAAGTTTTTCTCGGTGTTATTCATCTCAAATTCAAGCCTCATTATGTATTTATGACTCTATTTCGTTTGTCCTCTGAGTTAGCAATAACTAATAAACGTAAAAAAGTAAACTAATACTATTTCAAATTTTCTCAGTGTGTCCTATCCAGTGCCAGCACTAGCGGCATTTCCTTGCCTCTTGATTCGCTTATGCTTGTCTAGTTCTGTCCATGAGCTCCAGGATGGTGATTTTATCATTCCATTCTAAATAACTAAATTGGCGTGTGGTAAAGCTAGCGTGCGTTAATCGAAGTGCCTAGCATGCTAATCTGGCATGATTATGCAATTTTCCAAAAGTGAGAACACGCCATCTGGTAGTCTGCAGCGTCCAAGGGACATAAGCATAAGGTCAACGCGGTTAGTTTTTTTTTTTTTACCCGTCCCTTCGATTGGCGCAAGCAAGAAATGAATACTTTGAAACGATTCGTTGCATTCATTTCCAAAAGTGAATATTTTAAGTGTACATTTGTTCCTGTAGTGAGACAATGGTATCGTGTCATTTTGAGATGTCGGGTTGGAATTACGTGGGCCTATATTGTCATCCTATTGTCAATCAGCGTAGGTTGATGTCCACAGATCTCAGTCCTTGGTGTGTTGGAGCAGTTATGTTAATAATCCTCCCTGCCCCCGTCTCAATCAATCCAAATAAAATAACGCAAAGTAGGGCAGCTTTACAGAACAGAATTACGAACAATACAAGGACGTTGCGGCGACTAGTCTTCATCAGCAAACAAATACATCTACAAAACATAACATATAGTAACGGATAATACATTAAGGCATAAGGACGGGATGATAAGAATAAAAGTTGAAAAAAAAAAGGCGTGAAATGAAGAGGAAATGAAAATTTGAAAAACATGTTGCTACTTTCTCAGAATCCCGGCTGTAATATAGTAATACTAACACGAATGTCACCTTTCATACACAGCCGTTGGAGTCTGTGGGTCATGGGAACCGGGGTTGGGGATGGTAACGGTTCAGTAAAAATCAAAAGTAAATGAGTGGAAGTGAGGGAATACTAATATATATTTATATATACCCCTGACCTAGGGGTTAGTCTTTCTCCGCAATCCCGTATATCCACGTGAGGAACGTAACCTGCGCGAGAATCGGTAGTGGTTCTCGAAGGGTTGGTAACTTACGGGGTATGTGAACCGGTCGCTCAGAAATCAATGGCAAACTACTGAGCGTAATCTTGCCAAGAAATCAACAATCAGCTGACAGATGCTGATGTTGACAGCGATGCCCTGTAAAGCATGTGCGAACAAATATCCATAATGTGCCATGTCGATAAGCATGGGCGGTTATGTTCTGCCATCTCACTCGATCACCAGAGTCGTTCTTAGGTCCTGGTTCCTATCTCGACAATGCCACGTGGCCAAGCCATCCAGGTATTTACTTCTCGGTCTTTCCCTTCGATCTTGCCAGTTGTCACCAAGTTCTCTGTCATTTCTTCTCATAACATTGCCCAAAAAATTTTGACTGTCTACGTCTAATTACTTTAATCAGTTTACGATCTTCATTTGTTTCTTGAAGGACTTTTTCATTGGTTTTTCTGTCTGTCCATGGTATTCTTTGCATTTTTCATTTTCCTCAGAAACCACATTTCCACAGCCATCAGATGTTTTTCAACTTGACTGCTCATTGTTCACGCTTCACATCCATACAAAAGTACAGGTTCTATGTAGCACTTCAACACTCTTTTTCTCTTTTCAATTTATGTCTTTTTATTGGTCAGTATGTTTTTTATCTTGCAAAAGGCTACCTTCGCATAGGCAATTCTTGTTCTAATTTCTTCATGGCATCTCCCATCAGATGTTATGACTGTTCCGAGATAACTGTACCGATTAACCGTAAGAATATGCCCATTTACTCGTATATTACATTGTGGTATTAGTATTTCCTTCTTCCCAGTGACGACCATAATATGTGTCTTCTTACTTTTCAATTCTAACCCTAGTTGCTCACTGTGTGCAACAACCGCATCTACTAAATGTCGCAGGTCCTGTTCATTGTCTGCAATCAAGACTGTATAATCTGCATATCTAATGTTATTGATGTATCTTCCCCCAATGTTGATTCCCTCCATAACTTCTATATTTCTGAAAATATTTTCACTGTACAGGGAAAAAAGATATGGAGACAAGACACATCCCTGTCTCACACCTCTTTTAATAGGCTGATATTGACATACGTCATTATCAATTCTAATGGCAGCTTGTTGTTTCCAATATCTGGTTTAAAAAAAAAAAACAAGACTAAGGTCTTTCCCATCAATTAGTAGATCTTCAAGCATCCTTATCATGTCAACAATGTCTCACTTTATCTAAAGTCTTTGTGTAGTCAATAAAGCAAAGATATAGATCTTTGTTTACTTGTATAGAACGTTCAACTACTGTTCTCAGTATATACACAGCATTTACTGTACCCTTGCCGTCTACAAACCCACATTGTTCTTCTCCTATTTCGGGTTGTATTTTCTTCCTAACTCTTTGCATGATAATAATTCTCAACAAAATCTTCGTGATGTGGCTCATTATACTAATTGTTCAATGTTGATCACATTCCAAGGCTCCTGATTTCTTCAGGATTGCAATAAATATAGAATTATATAATTCAGGAGGTATATCTCCAGTATCATATATTGCGTTCGGCAGTCTGGTGACTTGGTCTATTCCATATTCTTCTAAGGCATTGATTCTACGAGGGTAAATTAATAAATAAGTCACAAATGGCAGTAGAAAAATAAGTACACATGATAACAACTTGAAACAAGTTTATTTTTATACATACATTGTCCCTTTATTTCTCAAGATAATTTCCACCAACATTGATGCACTTAACTCATCGTTTTATCAGTCCTCCCAAACTGGCTGCATAGAAGTGGATGCTTTGTTTTCATTTACCTGGCCATCTCATAGAACTGTGCGACTTACTTATTGACTCGCCTTCGTTACTTTTTCTACCCAGCTATGCACTGCATTACGGGACAAACATTTGCCAGCATAAACACTGACAACCCACCTTGGAGGGAGACATTTTGCTAATAACGCCGAAGTTGAATGTGCAGTGAAAACGTGGTTTAGTAAACAGAGCACGCAGTAAAATGCAGCCCATTTGGGAGGACTGATAAAACAGTGGGATAAATGCACCGATGTTGGTGGAAATTATGTTGAGAAATAAAGGGACAATGTATGTATAAAAATAAACTGGTTTCAAATTGTTATCATATTTAGTTATTTTTCTACAGTCATTTGTGACTTACTTATTAACTTACCCTCGTATGTTACTTTAAAGTAACAACTACCAGGTATAATTAAAAGAAAAGCAATGCTTTATACTAATTAATGAATGAATAGCGAGTTGTTTAATATAGACATGAGTTATATCCCAAGTGCCGGCTCCATGGTGAAGGGGTTACAGACATGCTTCATGATCCCGCATACCCACATTTGAAACACAGCAGCGCGCAATTTGGCAGCAGACCACAATGCGTTGGTTTTTTACGAAATAGTATGGGTGCCGGTCATTCATAAAGCAATGGTAAACTACTGAACGTAAAACTTGCCAAAAGATCACAACAGCAAAAATGCTGGTGTTGACTGCAAACGTCCTGTAAAGGATATGCAACTAACTCTTTTATATCCCATGTAATACATTTAACACAGCTGACGTCTCCATTTAATCTCCCAATGGCACATAGATCCTCAGCCAACTGAAGCCAAGCTTTTTGTAGACTGGTACATGATTCACTAAATTTTTCTATGGGTTGAGGTAGCCAGTCTGACGCCAATTCCCCTTTCTTGCCACTTAAGACTTGCATGGTGGGTTACAGTTACTGTTCTTAGCT
This sequence comes from Cepaea nemoralis, assembly GCA_014155875.1. Lineage (NCBI taxonomy): Eukaryota > Metazoa > Mollusca > Gastropoda > Stylommatophora > Helicidae > Cepaea > Cepaea nemoralis. The sequence continues at coordinate 97,389 of JACEFZ010009626.1, read as the reverse complement.
TTCCTTTTGCCTTTTGGGTCTTGGTAAGAAGCTGGTTTAAACTGATGAACTGATTAGTCATTAGATTAAGACAGTCAACATTTTTTGGGCATGTTATGAGAAAAAATGACTTGGAGAACTTGGTGACAACTGGTAAGATCGAAGGGAAGAGACTGAGCGGAAGACCGAGAAGTAAATACCTGGATGGCTTGGTCCAGTGGCATGGTTGAGACAGGAACACGGAGCTGATCCATGACTGGTGATTGAGCGAGATGGCAAATCATGATCACCCACGCTTATCGGCATGGCACATGATGGATAGAAGAAGCCGGTGCTTATGATGTATAGTATTATTATTAAAATCTGCTTAAAAAATTAATCACATTTAGACAGCAGTATAATAATAGGACAATACAACATTCACAGAGAAAAATACATTTTAATAGTGTAATGTGCAAATTACATTAAGAAAGTAAGTACAGTTGTACATCAATCAATTTGATAGCTTTAATTTTCAACTAAAACAATCATTTAGTGTATGGTCACTATTACAAATTGCATTAATAAACCACAGGAAGAAAATATCACAATAGACAAGTATCACAATGAAAGTTTGGTTTCAATTAAAAAAAAACAACCAACAGTATTATTCACTAACAACTGTGCATAATTTGAAATATATTAATATCTGATGCGGGTAGTATCATCACTGCCAACCTCGTTTCATATACTTCCATTGTGAAGACTACCAAATAAAAAGAATCACTTTTCCATAAGTTTCCTGTGTGGTTTTAGTTGGGTAATAAAGCAATCCATGACTGGAAAACTGAAAAAGAAAAACAGTACCAATTATAACCTCATGCAAATTTGCAACATTCTGAAAATTTAGATTAAAAAATAAAACCCTGCAGATTGAATATGAATCACCAAGATCTTCTTCTTCTTCAGCATTCCGAGCCATTGAGGTTCTTTGCTGCAAATACAATCTGTCTCCATTCGTCTCTCTGGTGGACCTTCTCTTGCCAGTCGTTGATTCCAAGTGCTTGTAGGTCTGTATGTATATTATCTCTCCACCGCCTTCTTGGTCTACCTCGGGGTCTACGGTCATTTATTTCCTGAGTGTAAGCGAGTTTTGTTTCCCTATTATCTTCCATTCTTTCTATATGCCCCAGCCATTGTAGTCTATTAGCCTTCATGATACCAGTGATTAGCGGGGACTTAAACAAATCATAAATGTCTTTGTTACTTCTTCTTTTCCACTCTCCACTTTGTGTATCCCTAATGGGTCCAAAGATGCGTCTTAAAATTTTGTTCTCAAAGGTTTGTAACAAGGCTTCGTCTCCTTTCGTTGTACTCCAGGTTTCAGAGCCATACAGCACAACTGGTCTGATCAGTGTTTTGTATATTGTGATTTTGGTGTTACGAGATAGCGCCTTTGATTTTAGTAGATTTTGTAGTGCATAGTATGTCTTATTTCCAGAGTTGATTCTAGTTTGTATTTCTTCCCTTATGATGTTGGAGCAGTTGAAGATTGTACCCAGGTATTTGTATGTTTCCGTTCTTTTAATGGTCATATTATCTATTTGTATGTGGCCAGAGTTTTTAGCCATTCCGTCTCTTGAAATTACCATATATTCTGTCTTATCTTGGTTGATAACCAGCCCCATCTGTTGGGCTTTTTCCTTTAAGTGAGTCAATATTTCTAATGTCTTTTGTTCACTTTGCCCTATAATATCTATATCCCCGGGAAGGTTAACCCGGTCAACAAATGCCCGCAGAAGTCGGATGTGTCGGCCTAACGGCGCAAGAACGCAGCTCTGCTGTAAACAGGCACAACGCAATCACATCTGAAAAAAAACTCCGGATGAACGAAGAAGAAGAAGATATCTATATCATCTGCATAACCAAGCAGCTTGGATGTTCCTCCAATATCACATTCCTCCTTTACCTTCCTTACAACTTTCTCTAGAGCCAGATTGAAGAGTAGTGGCGATAGTGCATCACCCTGTTTCAAGCCAGATGTTATTTGGAAGGGGTCTGATTTCCTGCCTTTATATGTTACTATATTATAAGTATCTTCCATGCATAGTTTGGTCATGTTAATTAACTTCCTTGGTATTCCAAATTCCTGCATAACATTCCATAGACTATTCCTATGGACACTATCATAAGCCTTTTTAAAATCCACAAAAATGTTATGGAGATCTCTTTTATATTCCCAATGTTTCTCGGCTATTTGTCGTAAGATAAATATCTGATCTATTGTTGATCTGTTTTGTACCAAGATGGACATTACAATTTGTAACAGATATTAAGTAAAGGAAATTCTATGCCAGATAATCATTAAGGCATGTAAAGTATAGGTATCAGACTGTCAGCTATAACAGAACACAGCATAATGCAAAAGGGCGACAAGCTTCTTCACAAGTTTTACATTGTGGACAATTCAACAAGGCTGGTTGAGTTCAACCTCAAAGTCGTACTAATTTAAAACTAATATAAACATTTCCAATCTGGCCACTGCTGGCAATTGAAATCCATTGTGATAGTTTGTAAAAGATCTATTCATTATGCTACGAATACTTCATAACAGGCATTATATTTCACCCATGTGTTATCAGGGCCTATCCATCCATCCATCATGTGCCATGTCGGTTAGCGTTGGCAGTCATGATTCGTCATTTCACTCGATCACCAGAGTCATGGATCATTTCAGTGTTCTTGTCTTGACCATGCCATGAGGTCAAGCCATTCAGGTATTTACTTCTGTCTTTCTCTTGTTCTCTTTCCCTCGATCTTGCCAGTTTTCACCAAGTTCTCTAATATATTTCTTCTCATAACACGTCCAAAATATTTTGACTGTCTACATCTAATTTCTCGAATCAACAGGAATGACATTGCAGCACTCCATAAATTGAGACTGGGTTATAAGCTACTCCAAATTGCCGGCTTCAAATGTTTCTACAACAGGCAACACCTGGGAATGGCGATTCTCACTCGTGACAGTATGGTGGCTTCAGAGCTAGACTCCAGTTGGGACAGTGACGACATACAAATACAGACGTTAGAGTTCAATCCAGTCTACCATTTGTGTTGGCTAATGTTTATGCCCGTAACGTGAGTGTGGATTCCCAGAAGTGGCAGTGCTTAAGTGACATCTTAGGTCACAAGAGAAATATTTTCTGTGGCGATTTCATCGCTAAAGGCAGATCATGGGGAACATTTCCTCCAACACACAGGGGGAGGAGCTCGAGACTGCACTTGAAATCCATTGACCTGGTTTGTATCAACAGTGGCTGTGTCACCAGAACAGCAAGCCGCCCAGGTGATGAGGACAGTGCTATTGATTTGGCGCTAGTTTCTCCTTCACTCACTACAGTGTGTAGATGGGGTGTCCTAGGGTACCACGGCAGCGACCACCACCCGTGCAGCATATTGGTGGAGAAAGGCAGAACCAGGCAGCACAAGTCAACGGTCAAGACCTTCCAGTATGACTGTACAGGGCAAGACGTGGTGAGCAAAATAAGGCGAGACAAGCGCAGACAGCTTCAGGGCAGGAAAAAAAGCTGGAAGCAGCCACCGTGGTGGAATTTTGCGGTGGAGAAAGCCTGGGTGGATAAGTGCAGTGCTGTAAGGAAATGGCAAAATGCCAAGAAGAACAGAGTTGCCCATCCTAATCCCTGCATGCACTTAGAAAGAGAGATGCACACAAAAGTAAGGTATTTAAAAAAAAACTGGTTAAGGAGGTTAAAAGTGAAAAATGGGCAGAGGTATGTCAAAGAGTAAGCACAGACAAGTCACTGAAATTGTTCTGACGACTACATAAAAGCATGAGTGGGGTAGTCAAGAACAAGAGAATTTCTGACTTCCAAGGCACTGACCTCATATGGTAGAGGACTGATGAGAACAAGGGCAAATAGTGTTCTTCGAACGCTATCTAGAGCAGAGCAGACGACATGCAAATACAGACAGAGTTCAATCCAGACTACCATTTGTGTTGGCTAATGTTTATGCCCCTAACGCGAGTGTGGATTCCCAGAAGTGGCAGTGCTTAAGTGACATCTTAGGTCACAAGAGAAATGTTATTTTCTGTGGCGATTTCAACGCTAAAGGCAGATCATGGGGAAACATTTCCTCCAACACACAGTTGGAGGAGCTCGAGACTGCACTTGAAACCATTGACCTGGTTTGTATCAACAGTGGCTGTGTCACCAGGACAGCAAGCCGTCCAGGTGATGAGGACAGTGCTATTGATCTGGCGCTGGTTTCTCCTTCACTCACTACAGTGTGTAGATTGGGTGTCCTAGGGTACCTCGGCAGCGACCACCACCCGTGCAGCATATTGGTGGAGAAAGGCAGAACCAGGCAGCACAAGTCAACGGTCAAGACTTTCCAATATGACTGTACAGGGCAAGACGTGGTGAGCAAAATAAGGCGAGACAAGCGCAGACAGCTTCAGGGCAGGAAAAAAAGCTGGAAGCAGCCACCGTGGTGGAATTTTGAGGTGGAGAAAGCCTGGGTGGATAAGCGCAGTGCTGTAAGGAAATGGCAAAATGCCAAGAAGAACAGAGTTGCCCATCCTAATCCCTGCATGCACTTAGAAAGAGAGATGCACACAAAAGTAAGGTATTTAAAAAAAACTGGTTAAGGAGGTTAAAAGTGAAAAATTGGCAGAGGTATGTCAAAGAGTAAGCACAGACGAGTCACTGAAATTGTTCTGATGACTACATAAAAGCATGAGTGGCATCTTCATGCCAGGGCATGCGGGAGTACAAGGAAATGAGCGGGCTGACGCAAGAACAGCAAATTAAAAGAGATGTGGCCAAACAAGAACACTACGCAGGAAGCCAAAGAAGATTGATAAACCAACACAGATCTGGTGTCGTTAGCCGCTACACGCTGTGTGATTTGCTGAAGGAGGGGATCCAAGCACTTATGGACTGAATGGTTTGATGTGCAATGAGGATGATCTGTCGACTAACTAACTAGTTTACGATTTTCATTTGTTTCTTGCAGGACTTGGTCGTTGGTGTTTCTGTCTGTCTATGGTATTCTTTGCATTCTCCTCAGAAACTACATTTCTACAGCCAGCAGATGTTTTTCAGCTTCACATTCATACAAAAGTACAGACTATAAAGCACCTCAACACTCTTTTTTTCCCGTAGCAATTGACATCTTTTCATTGGCCAGTATGCTTTTCATCTTGCAAAAGACTACTTTCACCATGGCGATTCTTGTTCAAATCTCTTCAAGGCATCTCCCATCAGATGTTACGACTGTTCCAAAATAACTGTACCAATTTACTTGTTTAAGAATATTCCCATTTACCTGTATATTACATTGCTATGGTGGCGTAATGGCTAGATGCTATTTAACAGACCCAGTGGTCATGTATTCAAATCTGCATTGTGACAGACATTTAAAATTGACCATTGTCAATTGAGTCACAAGTCGACCCAGCCTAAAATTGGTACCTGGAAATGTCTTGGGAAATAAAAGCCACGATTGTGATACTGCCCACATCACCCATCGAGTGGCAATTGTTCTTTACAAATATGGGTCTACCATCATATGCCCATTTCAAGCAAACACTATAATTCTTCTTCTTCTTCAGCGTTCTGAGCCATTGAGGTTCTTTGCTGCAGATACAATCCGTCTCCATTCGTCTCTCTTTGGTTGACCTTCTCTTGCCAGTCGTTGATTCCAAGTGCTTGTAGGTCTGTATATATATTATCTCTCCACCGCCTTCTTGGTCTACCTCGGGGTCTATGGTCATTTATTTCCTGAGTGTAAGCGAGTTTTGTTTCCATATTATCTTCCATTCTTTCTATATGCCCCAGCCATTGTAGTCTATTAGCCTTCATGATACCAGTGATTAGCGGGGACTTAAACAGATCATAAATACTATAATATATTGATTTAATTTTTTTCGGATCTAATTTTATATTTCACTATTTTTTCAACACATAGGTACGTAATTAATAGATAAAAAGTAACTGCTGTGTGCCATATCAGATATGTGTGTGACACTGTGGACATGACTAGTGGCACAAATCTGAGAGCCAGAAATGATTTATTTTCGTTTCTTTGCATTTATGCAACTGTGGCACAAAATAAATTCACAACAAATGTAATATCTCCGCCTACAATTAACATAAGGACTTAAATAAGGTGTCTTTGGATTTCATTTGATCAGTTCTATAAAAAATATTATTCCCATAATTTTTGAAAAATCACTGACGTTAGAATACCTCATTTGCTGATTTAGGTAAACCAGATGAAAAACGTAAAGTCTTCTGGTCATGTCCTTCCCTCATATTCTCAGCAACTAAAACTCCAGTTTATTCCAACACTTTTTCTCATGTTTGAAAAATCTGACAAATTTAATTGCTATGATGCTTTCATTCATTAGGTAAAACTATCAAAAGACTGATGTTGAAGTTTTCTGATCATGATCCTCCCTTACATTCTCAGAAACTTGGCATAAATTAGTGACCTAATATCCTTGCATGCTTGTGTGATGTAGTTTTCTCTTGCCTGGATTCTGCAATACCTAGTTATCATCATCATCGTCAAGCGTCGTGGGGAGGAATAATTTGCGTTCCAGCGCCTGGTGGGCGGCACTGGATAGTAATGATTCTAAAAGATTAACTGGTGTAGAAATATGGACATCGAATAAACATGATGAGAAAGGTGGTCATTTGAGATGCTGTGACAAGAACTAGATGGACTGACAAAAGGACAAGCTCTGGAAAATACAATTCAATAGAACAAAGAAGACCTTCATGGCTATTTGTTGTTGTCCTGAGGAAGTTTCCTGCTATATTGGTCTGTGACGTGATAGCCGCTATCATAGCGCCTTCACATTTTGTAGGCTTGACAGCAGGGAGGAATAGGTGGCTGATCTTTCCCTCACTTTGGCAAGCGACAGGCCCAGGCATCGAATCCATGTTCGACCGTGCTCATGACATTACCAGCGCAGTTCGCTATCAACTTCGATAGCGCTCAGTGTTTCATTAAGAAATATGATGGGCCCAATACTCACTGGGGAAAAGATAATTTATTTTTGGGTTCAAGAGGAACCTGATAAGATGTGATATTATACGAAGTACATTTCACAAACGGCATACCTGTAAACTGTACACGTTTATTTGCTGGCTTTCTTCTCAGCTTGTTTATGGGCATTATTCATCAATTTCTGAACATTTTTCCTTGTGTGTCCACTTGGGTCTTCGTGGTGGTTCTGTTCTGCCTCCTTCTTACTTCTCCCCTTGCCACTGTGAGCATGATTTTCGTACTTATCTTGCTCAATATTATATTTGTCCAGCTCGTTCATGTATTTTTCATCAGTGCCTGCCATTTTGATAACTGTTTTTCGTGTCTGTAAAACTTCGCAACGTAGGAACTACTGACTCACTGAGCCACGTCTTCAAGTTACCTTTCCATCCAATTACATTTGTTTCTGTTTTTGATAGGGTCACGCCTGCTGGTGAAAGGTTAAAGTTCACAGGCTGGTCCACGTTGACATCAAATGCCAAAATCGTATGGGATATTCAGTTTCTATATTAAAGTTTAACAAACTGGAAAACAAAAGTTATGATAAAATTGATGTTCACTAAAATTTGTCAACGAAAGTTATTAACTCATTCGACACCGCTAAAACACAATATAGTACTTTGATCAATTTTACTAATTAAACATAAATATCAATTGGGGGACCCTTTGAGACTGAATCCCGGCCGGTAACTAATATAATATTTTTAATAGTAATAGCTTTCAATTTGTATATTGCCTAGTACGTCCTCTAGTCTATAATTCTTTCCATTTTCTATGAGCGCCAAACAATACGTTTGTATTTATTTTACTAATTACTAATAATTGGTATTAGATTAAAACGTTTCATAATGAAATATTAGTAATTAATACTAATAGTATAGCGACATGTATGTAGACAGTGTGAGTGTGAAACATTTGACCTCACATAGAACGAATCAAGCCAACTAAAACTGTTCAGTCTTATTCACACTTTAGCCACGATTACTTACTTCTTTTATAAATAACGACTTATATTACTTTTATTCAATAATTCAAAATTATATGCGATCCATGTGCCATTGTCATTATGTCACCAATGTCAAGGTCGCTGCCCAGAGACTTTTGTTTTTTCCAGCGATGGTCTATTTCAATCAAACATTGTTTATGTCTTGTTGACCAGGATCGCGTGTTGTTTTATTTACAGTACAGCTGTGGTATGTAACATGAAGGCGCGTGTTCTGGGTGTAAACAAGCTGTTCGGTATGGTTTAAGAACGCTTTGATGTGAAGAAATATTTTTTATTAGTTGGTTGCAGAACCGTTAGGACCTGATGTATGGAAGCCATTTTGATTTTCTCCCGTGTTTGACAGCTCACTTGGCTTCATGTTTGAAGTGAAATTGAGACTTCCTTGCTGATCTATTTGTCCATTTATTTTTGTCTAGAGCGGGAGAGAAAGAAGCGTATAAATTCTGTATATATATTACAATTAATGCCTGATGGAAGAAGTTGAGAAGACATATTGTAGACTTCGCCACAGCCTCAAGATCCTACTGTAACTACCTACACTACCCAGCTGACTTATTTATGATACAAGCTATAGATAGTCTAAATCTAGTCTAAAAACCGCGGTAGGGCAGAAGCTAGACGGTTTTTCTTATGGTACGGTGGGAACGTGCTCAAATCCCAATCGAAGTGGAGCTTTTTCCAATTGACCAGAGCTCCCTGAGCAACCCATCCTAACCAAGTACAAGGAAATGTCATAAGAAGCTTTAAAAAACAAAAAAAGAGGCCGGCGTGATATTGACACATCACCCATCGATTGCCAGTTCACAATTGGTTGGCAGTAAAAATATGGGGGTACTGGTATGTATGCGCCACATACTCAAAACAAGACGCGGAAAAGGCTTCAAAAGGCTCCTTTACTGCTGAATACTGTAGTCAAGTGAATTGGCAGTACCAGGCATTAAAAAAAAATATCTAATTCAATGTGAATAAGTAAACTGCAAATTATATATTGCAAAAAGGGGAAAACAATATTTTGAATTATTTCATTGAAGTTATAAATAAACACCCACAGTAAGCAATAAATGGGAATGCATAAAAAAAAAAAGCAAATAAAACATCTTAATAGCTAAAAAATAAAGAATTAGAGAGAAGGACACATGTGATGGCAGACAACATATGAAATCGCACTGGCACGTTGCAGTGTTGACAGATAATACTAATAATTTGTTACATTGTGTTTAAAAAAAGGAAAAGGCATAACTACAGCCTATGGTGGTAGTAAATGTGACTGATCAGACTAATTCGAGCGGTAAATGTTTGTCCACAATGAATGCATGTGAACACATGGTTATTTCCACCATCATGCACCGTTTGATATCAAATACGTTAAGTGTGTGACCTATCTGCAATCACTTTCTCCTTTGTCTTTGTTCCATTTGTTTATCTTTGCCCTCCATGCAACACGATCAATGGTGATTTGCTCCAAAGGTGCAATATCATGCCTGTATCAATCATGTTCCCACTTACACACATCTTTTATGTACTGTAGTAGAGGCTGACCCTAGGATCTTTTACCCATCTGTAATTCACCAAAAGAGTTAACCTTTGGTATTCTACCATCATCCATCCTTCTAATGTGTCCTGTCTACAAAGACTGAGCATGGAACAAACCGTCACACAACCCTATGTTTCCAATACTTCAGGTATTTGTGATTCTATTTTGTCACTTAATGCCAAGTATTCTTCGCAAACACCACATATTTCAGCTACATATTAAATCAAAAATGAATAAATAAAATAAAATAACACACTTCAGATAATAGACAAAGAAACATTCAAACTATGTGATCACATGCAGAATTGCAAAAGAATACTGGATAAAAAAAATATTAAATAAATAGAAGATAGGTAACTTAAATATAATAGATGTGCATATATAATCATCTGAAAGTACTGGAGTTTCAGGAATGCCACCACGATCTCATAACCCATTAAACTGAAAATCCAGATTGCATATCTGCGCAGCAGAGTATGGGAGACACAGCACCGTGTGGTAAATGCAGCTTCGAGGACCGAATATCCACTGGGATAAGTGGACACATCTGGGGTGCTCTTAGCAGTTAGTGAGAGTACTACAGAGCAATAGAGAGTACTACAGAGCACTTACCTAGGCATGTTAAAAGGTTGCTAAAGGCTGAGGACATTGTCTACAGCTGTGTGTATGTGGAAAGCAAGGGTAACATAATATTTAATCTAAGACACTCACCATAGCAGCTGAAAAAATAATCACAAGATCCAGCGATGAGACCATCAAGCCAGGGAGATTGTTTTCGCAAACTGGGGAGGAAATGATATCAGAGGAAGTAGAGTAATAGAGATGACAGCAGTAAGCCTGATGATACTACTATGGAAAGCTCTGCCATTGGGCTAAAGAAGAAAATAAAACTGGGAACATGGAATGTTACAAGCCTATGTCAGGGAAAACCTACCATGGTTAATAAAATAAAAGTAAGGAATACAAATCATATAGTCAGAATTTAAGAACATATATGGGCGGGGCAAGGTTACTTCATGACCTAAATAGGAGATTCATTTGTACATTTAGGAAAAACAAAGGGTGGAAAGAGCATGGTTGGTTTCATCTTGACAAAGAAAGTAGTTTTACGGAAAGTAGTTTTTAGATGTGGCAGTTGGACTTCGGAACCAACAACAATATATCCTGGCCTACCACAGGGATCACCATTATCTCCGGTACTGTTCAATGCCTACACAGTGAGAATCACCAGTGAGCAGATCACTGGACCTGGCAGGACATTGTCATATGCCGATGATGTTTTAGTGTATCGTCAGGGTAAGGATAGAGAGGAGGTTGCTGTGGAACTACAAACCGAACTCAATCGCATAAGTACTTGGTGTGATGAAGCTGGGGCAATGGTCAACCCAACAAAGGCAACAGTGACTTGGTTCTCGTTGAATAATCATATTGTCAACAATCCAACACCAACTGTAATGCTGTGTTCAGAGACGGTGGAAAGAACACAGGCAATGAATTACCTGGGGATACGGTTTGATCGAAGCCTTGCTTATAATGTGCACATAGACCAGGTGATAACAAAGGCCAAGAGGGGCTTGGCAGCGATGCGGGTGATGGCGGCAGCAAACTGTGAGCAGCGCCATCTATGTCTTCTGTACGAGGGGCTGGTCATGTCTGTTTTGGAGTATGCAATGGCAATCCTGACTCTCAGCCATAAGCAGATAGAAAGGATGGAAAGGATACAGAATGAAGCTATGCGCATTATTCTTGGATGTACAAGAGATACAGCATGCAGGGCGATGCGCTACCTTCTTGATTTTCCAACCATTGAAGAGAGAATGCAAGTTTGCAGGGCACGCGCCTACCTCAGAATTAACGCAAACACACAGCATCCACTGCATAGTGAAATTAGGAAGGTGAAGGGCAGCAGGTTAAAAAGAGGACGGTCGTGGATGGGTCAAGCCGAAGACATTCTTCAACAGGTGTGTTCACTTGAGGACTTAGAACCTGGCGAGGAGTGGGTGCAAGTGCCAACAGACTTCTGCACATCCTTTTCAGTTTGCATCCAACTAGATAGAAAATGCAGACAAGAAAATCCGGCTGCTGTTGAGGCTGAAGTACAAGCGTTGATTTTCGAGAATTCGCTAGACAGTGACGCGGTCATCTACACAGATGGGTCGGTCGTCCGACATGTGAGAAGCTCATGGGCCTTTACAGCTCGGGCCGGAGGGAGAATTGTGAAGGAGGACTCTGGTGCTTTCACTGAAACCACAAGTAGCCTGACCATGGAAGTCATGGCAGTAAGTAAAGCAATAACATGGCTCGAGACACAGACATTCACTAGGGCTTGTTTCCTTAGCGACTCAATGAACATGATCAAGAGGATAGAGGAGGGGTCGATCCGAAGAGAATGGTTGCTGCCTCTGGAGCGGTCTCGGCTGGCAAAGATTAGTTTCATCTTCGTGCCAGGTCATGCGGGAGTACAAGGAAATGAGCGGGCTGACAAGCTCGCAGGTGAGGCTACTGTGGAGGGCGGACGCGCCATGGACCAGGCTGACATTCTGAATGCTCTACGAGAAGTGAGACTTTTGCAAGAACCAAGTGATGACTGTGAATCTACAACAATGGCCAGACTGCGAGAGCAGCAAATTAAAAGAGGGGTGGCCAAACAAGAACACTACGCAGGAAGCCAAAGAAGATTGATAAACCAACACAGAACTGGCGTCGTTAGCCGCTACACGCTGCGGGATTTGCTGAGGAGGGGATCCGAGCACTTATGGACTGAATGGTCCGATGTGCAACGAGGATGATCTGTCGACTAACTAACTAACTGACAAAGAAAATGTCTTCAGCACTTAATGAGATATAATCCAATCAGTTATTGACTTCTCACTACCAGGCTCAAAACAAAGAAAAAAACATCCATCATTGCACAAAAGTTATGCCAACTGCATCATAAGGGGGGAAATTAGCACATTTTATAGTAGTCTACAGGAATTATTAGAAAAGGTGAAATACAGAAAGAGACACCATGATAATTGTCTGGGTTTCAGTGTGAAAATTGGAGTTACAAAATAAGAAGAAAAGGTATGAGATTTGTTCAGTATAGAACATAGAAAATAGAGAGGAGAGAAACTAATTGGATTTTGCCTAGACAAAATCTTTCAATCGCAATCTATTCTGAAAACAAATTAAGGTGATCCACACTTGAACATCACCCGATGGTAACTGCAGGAACCAAATTGATTACATATTACCATAACAAAGATGGAGGACATGTATAACATCCACAAAGACATGGCTGGAAGCAGATTACTACATGGATCATGAACCACTTCTGGCAGATATCAAGATAAAACTGGAAAACAAAAATGATAACAAGAGCATGACCAACACAGTTTAATGGAAGTGATATGCCATCTGAATATAACATCATATATGACTGAGCTACCATATGACAGTAGACGGTACTGGCTGCTTTCTATTAGCTAATGTTGGGTGCCACTCACCAGACCCAACACCCACATTGTGCCAACGGCTTTAGGCAGAGGAACGCAATTGGGAAGATCCAAGCCTGGTTTATCTGGTTTATCAATCTTCTTTGGCTTCCTGCGCAGTGTTCTTGTTTGGCCACACCTCTTTTAATTTGCTGTTCTTCGCAGTCTAACCATGGTTGTAGATTCACAGTCATCACTTGGTTCTCGCACAAGTCTTACTTCTCGTAGTGCATTCAGAATGTCAGACGCTGGTCTATGGCGTGTCTGCCCTCCACCTTAGCCTTACCTGCGAGCTTGTCAGCCCGCTCATTTTCTTGTACTCCCACATGCCCTGGCACAAAGATGAAACTAATCTTTGTCAGCTGAGACCGCTCCAGAGACAGCAACCGCTTTCTTTTGATCCACCCCATCTCTATCCTCTTGAGCATACTCATTGAGTTGCTAAGAAAACATGCCCTATTGAATGTCTGTGTCTCAAGCCATATTATTGCTTTACTTACTGCCATGACTTCCATAGTCAGGCTACTTGTGGTCTTAACAAAAGCACCAGAGTCCTCCTTCACAATTCTCCCTCTGGCCCGCGCCGTGAAGGCCCATGAGCTTCTCACATGTCAGACGACCGACCCATCTGTGTAGATGACAGCATCACCGTCTAACGAATTCTCGAAAATCAATGCTTATACTTCCACCTCCACAGCAGCCGGATTTTCTGTCTGCATTTTCTGTTTAGTTGGATGCAAACTGAAAAGGACGTACAGAAATCTGTTGGCACTTGTACCCATTCCTCGCCAGGTTCTAAGTCCTCCAGTGAAGACACCCATTGAAGAATGTCTTCGGCTTGACCCATCCACGTCTTTCCTTTTTTTAACCTGCTGCCCTTCACCTTCCTAATTTCACTTCCAGTGGATGTTGTGTTTGCATTAACTCTGAGGTAGGCACGTTCTCTGCAAATTTGTAGTCTGTCTTCAATGGTTGGAAAATCAAGAAGGTAGCGCATCGCCCTGCATGCTGTATCTCTTGTACATCCAAGAATAATGCGCTTATAATAATAAGGCTTCATTTTGTATCCTTTCCATCCTTTCTATCTACTTACGGCTGAGAGTCAGGATTGCCATCACATACTCAAAAACAGACATGACCAGCCCCTCATAAAGGAGGCATAGATGACGATCCTCACAGTCTGCTGCCGCCATTATCCCATCGCAGCCAAACCCCACTTGGCCTTTGTTATCACCTGGCCTGTGTGCTCATTATAAGCAAGGCTTCGATCAAAATGTATCCCCAGGTAATTCATTGCCTGCGTTCTTTCTACAGTCTCTGAACACAGATTAACAGTTGGTGTTGGAGTGTTGACAATTATTCAAAGAGAACCATGTCACTGTTGCCTTTGTTGGGTTGACCATTGCCCCAGCTTCAGCACACCAAGTACTTATGCGATTGAGTTCGGTTTGCAGTTCCACAGCAACCTGATCTCTATCCTTACTCTGATGATACACTAAAACATTGTCGGCATATGACAATGTCCTCCCCGGTCCAGAGATCTGTTCGCTGGTGATTCTCACTGTGTAGGCGTTGAACAGCACTGGAGATAATGGTGATCCCTGTGGTAGGCCAGGATATATTGTTGGTTCCGAAGTCCAGCTGCCAAATCTAAAAACTACTTTCAGTTGGAAGAGGGCTGCAGCGATCCAACTAAGGAGGAACGGACTTATCTTGAGTTAAAGAAGCTGAAGCATTAGAAAATCTAATGGTGCCACATAGCTATTGCCAAAGCACATGATACAGAGAGGATAGAATCAAAATCCCGAAGTGTGGACAGCAAAGGGGACAGTGCACCAAAACCAAGAGATACGAAGATACATCACACCAAGGCCAGCGTGACAACGAAACCATACGCTGTGGAACGTTCAAAGAGAACGGGTGTGTGTTACATTCAGAGGACAACTTGGTGTGGCTAGTGGATCATCGGGAGACTAGCGGTGGAATTACTCCAAGATAAGAACAGCTAGCAGCATATTGAGAACGCCATGGATTTGCGAACGAAGTTAAAACTCTAGACAGACAAATTCGGAAAAGACGATAGCAAGGACGACCTGAATGGACAGAGGGACATGGAAGTGTCGTTGAACGAAGGTCAGGTAAATGTAGGACAGTTGATAATACATCAGATTAGTGTATGCAAAAATTAGTTGCCCTCCCGGTGTCACGGGACTCCACTACAGCATGTATGACTGTTCTATTAACGCCGAAATAAAAGGTGTTCGATTTCCCTGAACTTCAACGTTGTTTACTTCATTCCATTGTTCATCAGTGAAGTCAGAAAGTTGTCAATTTTTGACGTGTTGTGTTACTGAGCCACCAGTTCCTATTGCGAGTCCACCATATGATGTTTTCCATGGCCTGGCACAGAAACAGAGGACTTGCGATATGGCAAATGGTACTCTGTTGTACGCATCCTCAAGATCAATCGCTGCAGCAAAGGTTTCAATGCCTTAGTGGAAACCTTAAACATCCTGGGCAAAAACTGCTGCATTGGTCCAGGTTTCTCTTTTGGGACAATACCCTCCCAGGGTTGGTGGGAAAACACCTTGCTTCTCTAGCTGGCTTCTCTAGGAATACACAATATTGAATAGTTCTTTAAACTTATGTGAATGAAGCCAAACCAACTGCCGCTGTTTGCCTGCAACAGTAACATTTCTTATTTCAAAACACAAGAAGACTAGATGCGGATGAATTGATAACATCAGAGGCATTCTACCGCAGTACATGATCTCTATGGCCATAGCAACAAACCTGGCACAAGAAAGTAAACCGGAAACTCCTCACAAAGCTTAACGTCAGATAAGGATCAAAAGATGCACTTACAAAATTCCCTTCAATCTATAATTGAATAGATGACAAGACAAGACAAGGCCTCACAAAACAGGAGCAGGGAAATATTAAAACGTCAGACTGATAGGGTTGATGAATTCCTTCAGGCAGAATACTATTTCAAGATGATACTTCAAGGGTTAAAGGCAAGAGGCATGACATCATTGCGCCATGTTTCATTCCGTGTAGCTTGGTCTTCTTTTTGCAGAGGACTTGCCTGAAAGCAGCACACAAAGCACCAACTCCGTGTAGCCCCAGCGATGGTCCCCAGGAATCTCAGAAAATTGCACTCATAAACTGAATGATGGAGTCAGAAAAAAAAAACGAACTCATGACCTTTACAGTGTGAGGCAGGCGGGTTTATTACTTCTTTACAGAGGCTCACATTATACTTCAAGGAAAACGTTGACAATGAATTTCCCGGAAAGTTTAGTTTTAGAAAATGCACTTGAATAAGAGGAGTTATATTTTATATAAAATTGCTATCTGAAAAAAAATATATGTTACCCAACTGAATATTATATGAAATGTAATAAAATCAAAGAAGTTCTTTTAATCAGATTTAATTTTTTTTTTTTTCAGATATAAAAATCAATTCTTAATTGTGTGATGTGACCGTTTGGGTGCCAGATACTTTGTGAAAATGGAATGTGAAGAAGAAGAAGAAGATGCAAATTCTCTACTGTGCCTGTCCCAGACGTTCCTTCAGCCTGACAGCTCTTCTGCTTCCATGGGTCTGTCCACAAATCAGCTCCACAACTGGTCAGCATTGACCTCTGCTGCCACAGAGGCTGCAGGTCAGTTTTCCCCAATCTCCCCTGTTGATGGTTACAACACCAGCATCAACACTGGCCATGCACTCACAGATAATGAGCCAAATGCTAGATTCTATGGTGCCAGATCTTCCACCAGCCAATCAGTGACACGGACTAGTGTCTCTGCATTGTTCAATAGATCAATGAATTCATCTGCTTCTGCCAGCATCTCAAATAACTATTCATCAGCAGCCAAAGTTTCTGGTAATGATTTCAAACATGGTACAGGACATATACATCTAGATACCAACACAGATTTGTGTTACGATCAGACCCCTGGTTCAAGATCAAGTACCAACCTCTGTGGCGATAAGGATACTGGCTATTCTGGATGTAGTGGGCTGAATGTAAGCTCCAATTCCCTTCACATTAATGCTTCAAATATCATTGCTGCAAGCTTTGCACACACTGAGTACGGTGATGAGCACATGCTAAGTTTGACGTCTGCTGCTGACAAGTTGGGAAGTCGTAATATTCAAATGGACCAGGTAAGAATTGTTACTTTAAATGTTGTGTGCATAATATGAATGTCATTCGTTGTCTATCTGTCTTCCATATCTCTCTCTCTCTCTCTCTTTCAGTCTTACACCCCCCCCCCCCCCCTCCCCAACCCTCTTCCAATTTTTCCCCTTTCTTTGATGCATTTTCCCTCTTCTCCTCCTCTCGTTTAATATCACTTTTGTCAAACCAGAACTACACAGGCCAGAGGTGGACATCATAACTTCTGAACTATTCTGAAGATTTAAGAAACAGGTACAGAAATAAGTGTGAAGCAAAACTTTGAGTCCATCAGAAAAGCAATGCAAATCACCAACTCAGCATTAATCGTCAGAGTCCACATAGCACAATGCAGACTGAGATACCAATTCAACACCTAAAAATAGGAGTTACTCAACAACATAGACAATGCTAGGGAGATAACGTTAAAACCGACAACTAAATTTGTTCAAAAAAGAATTAATGTTCATGTAACATTCTAGTAGTTTGTTAGACATTTCTTGAATTCCTTATTTCTTTTTTATTTTTGCGCTTGTCAGGTGTTACATTCTTTTTACATTGTTCAACACTTTATTTTATTATTTCCTTAAAAGACAGCTATGAGCATTAAGTATATCTTACCTTCTGTGAGGGATTGTATTTTACACTTGCAACACTTCTCTTTGCAATGAAAAATTAGTTGGCCACTTATGATTTGCAGTTTAATATAGCTTATTGAATCTACTGTTTATATTTATTGACTAAATCTCAACATTTATTGTTGTCAAAAAAAAATAACACTGTAGAAATGGTAAAGATAATTCCATGGCAGATACTGCCATATGTGCATTAAGTGACAATATAATATAGGTCACTAGCTGACCCGGCCCGGCTTCGCTCAGTCCCTGGAGGGGATCTATCTATCTATCAGTCTGTCTGTCTGCTTGTTTGTTTGTCTGTCTGTCTGTCTGTCTGGCTGACCCGGCCAGGCTTCACCCAGTCCCTGGTGGGGAGCATCTCATTTAATTCATATAAGTAGTCATATAAGCTCCCGTTCCCGACTATCTGTCTGTCTGTGTCTGTCTGTCTGTCTGACCCGGCCTGGCTTCACCCAGTCCCTGGTGGGGAGCATCTAATTTAATTAATATACGAAGTCATATAAGCTCCCGTTCCTGACTATCTGTCTGTCTGTCTGTCTGTCTGTCGGTCTGTCTGTCTTGTCTGTCTGTCTGTCTGACCTGGCCCGGCTTCACCCAGTCCCTGGTGGGGAGCATCTCATTTAATTCATATACGTAGTCATATAAGCTCCCGTTCCCGACTATCTGTCTGTCTATCTGTCTATCTGTCTGAGCCGGCCCGGCTTCACCCAGTCCCTGGTGGGGAGCATCTCATTTAATTCATATAAGTAGTCATATAAGCTCCCGTTTCCGACTATCTGTCTGTCTGTCTGTCTATCTATCTGACCCGGCGTGGCTTCGCCCAGCTCCTGGCGCACAGTAACTTAAAAGAATGTCCTTCCACACACCATCCATTATTTTTAATGAAAACTGTTTTTAATCACCTACATGACTGTAGATAACTTCTTTAAGCATAAAAAGATAAGTTACAATATTATGCATTATGCATTATTTTTATGAAAACTTTGAAAATGCCTTAAAGATTATATCATTATTTATTATAACTCATATGCCTGTAAATAACTATAGACAAAGAGTTTATAAATCTTTGAAAACGATGCAACAATATGACTATAAAGTATATAGAAATGTTATTAAAAGTTATACCCCTTGAAATAACTTTTCTAGAGTTAAGTCCCCTTGCTATATAGAAATTATAATGAAAAATGAAATATTAAATTTTAGTAAGTAAGTAGCCGAAAAAAAAACTAAAAAACTATGACAGAAAGTTGCACAGGAATGAAAAGAAAACGTGTAGAAAATTTCATCTCAATCAGATGGACCGTTCGCGAATGCATAAAGAACGGACATACATACAGTCTCTTTTATATATATAGATTGTATTATGCCGGCTCCATGACGAATGGGTTACTGGACGCAATTTGTAATCCCACATACCACGTTTGAAACACAGCTGCGGGTGATTTGAAAGTAGACAACCTTGTGTTGGTTTCCTACACAAAGGTGTGAGTTCCAGTCATTCAGAAAGCAATGGCAAACTACTGAACATAAATTTGCCAAGAGATCCAGAACAGCAAACAAAAAAAATGATGGGGTTGATTGCAACGTCCTGTAAAGGATATGTAACTAACTTTAACATTGTATTATGTGGTTTGGTGGCTAGTTTTCTTTCTTGCCATCTTTTTGTTTAACCATATAAATTTCTGGCACATAAGTTACTTGGCTGTGTGGAACTCAGCGCCATACGCAGTTTGAAAAAAACTCCTTCTTGGCAAGGGTTTGAACAAAGCCCACTGCTGTGATCTCAGAGCCTTTTCTTGACCATTAGGGCACCTAACATTATTGTAATTATTTCTTATTATAAAAGTAATTAGTTGAGTGATCATTGTCGTTGTTGTCAAGATATACCCATATATTCTCTGACTCTAAGCAGATGTTGGGATTTTGATTGTTCCTATAGTGCACTGTTGAATGCAGCTGTGTCATCCCTGTCTGTGATAAGAAGAAATTAATCTCTGCTTACAAACACATGCTTTAGCCTAAAGTTATTTTATTACAATTTATTTTGCAGAGGAATTTTGAGCCAAGGTGTAAACAGCAGGACTACGGCAAAGACTTGAGTAATTTATATGATCAGCCAGCAGACAAGCATCACAGTACAGAGATAACCATGCCTTTTGATCGGAGAGATTCAAATGCCTTTGATAACAGCTTTGAGTTTTCCTCTGACTCACGGGACTTCATGTCATCTGCCAGGCTGGATGTGACATCTGTCACTCGAGGAATTCAGGACCCAGATTGTCATGACTCTCAGAAATACACTGGCACACAGCTTGGAGACAGCAGTGTTTTGAGTAGTTCTCTTTCATTAGATTCAAAGCGAGTTGTGTCTTCCTGCATGAACTTTGGGATGACTGGCCATGTAGAGGATGTCTATGGTAGATTGAGTAGTTCACAAAAGAAATCTATGCTTACTCACCAGTTGAGTGATTTGTCATCAGATTTGGATCCTGTGTTCCACGGATATCATGCAGATTTTGGAGGACATCAGAAAATGTCATTTGACAGCCATAGAAACTTTGTATCAAATGAGTTTCAAGGTAATGAGGATACCAGTCGCTTTGATATGAAAGGTCAAGCAAATTTTAAGGACAGCAATAGTAAATGGAGTGGTCGACCTAGAGCTCACAGAAAGATGGCTCGTTTGCTTGGTAGTGAAGATCACAAGAATTACTTGCAAACAGTGGAGGCAAATAGTTCCCATAAATCTTTTTCAAAATCAGTTTCTGCACTAGAATCTGCCTCTCAGGATAAATGCTCATATTCGCAAAATACTCAGAAAAGTTTAACCAACTCACGAACTTTCCTCACTGTAGAGGAGGAACTAGACTTGAGAACAAACCATCATCAGCAAAGAAATTTTATTTCCCGAAGACAAGAAAATGATAACAGACAACATATGGCTCAAAGAGATTTTAACCTGCTACACAATTCATCTACATTTTTATTTGATTCAAACACCATAGCATCACCTATGCACAAAGACACCACCTCTAGCATTTTGGCTAGCCAGCAGTTTCTTCCATCAACTCAGCTGGACCTTGATTTCCATTCTTCATTATCTGTCTCACAGTCTCAGAAGGATTTAGATCTGAACCAACACTTTGGTTTGCAAGTCTTAAAAGGCTTAGAAGGTCCACATCCAGTTTCAAACCAAGATGACTTTTCTTTTGATCCTTCTGGAGATGCTCCACATGTGAATCAGGCAGAGTTATCTCTGCCTGATAACCTTGGCATTGTATCTCATGTACAGCCAGAACTAAATTTTGAAGCTTATTTCAATTCTACATCAGACAGAGATTTCACCTCGACTTCAGACAGGGATTTCAGTGCCGCTTCTGATAGAGACTTAACCTTCTGTCGAAAACTGTCAGCATCAACCACCAGAGACTTAAATTATGCTCCAAATGCCTCCGTCAGTGATTTTAATATTGAAGATTACATGAATCCTCAAACACAGAGAGATTTAAGCCAGTCTTATTTTGAGAGAACTGATATGCCTCAGGATATGACAGTGTACCAAAAAACACCCATGGACAAGGCATCCATGCCAGAAACCTTGACTTCATTTAAGGGGCGAGAAAAAGGTCAGAGTCTTACAACAAACAAAGAAAAGCAAGGTGAAATCTCTGAACTACAGAAGGAGTTAACAAAAACTTCCACCAAAGAGAGTTTAAAAGGAATTAGAATTCCAAGAGATATTAATAGGGCCATGGAGATTCTGCAAGGACTTCAGGAAGATGAACGAGAAGAAGAAAGACGCAAAGAGCTACAACAGAGGCAGCATTATCAACAGCATCAACAGATGCAAGGCCTTATCTCAAGCCCCAAAAAGACTTTCCAGAACAAGCATAATATTGAGAACTCAAGTTTGACAGATCAACAGTTATTAGGATCTTCCGGGAATTTCATGGTGGATCATTCTGTTGGAAGTTTCCTGGACCATTCACATCTCTCTGTGCAAGAACAGCCATCTGATGGTCTGCAGATGGTGCAGTCTTATCAGCCACTTACTCATATGCATCAGCCCCTTGAAGTTGACATGGTTTCCACACTTTCAACAAAGCGTGATATCCAACAGAACTTGACCCAGCACATGGCATCAGAACTTGACTACAACATTTTTAAAAAACTAGCATGTTCAGCATCTTTGAAAAGCACAACTCAAGGTTCATGTTTTTCTAATAACTCAAATAATCTTGCTTCTATACTGGATGAGAATCACACTTCCAACTCAGAGATGCAATTTCAAGTCACTGGACTTCATTATCAGACTCAGCAGTCTGACTTAGATGATGTTGTTTCTAATAGCATACTCAATGGCAATGGTCAAAACACATTGGAACTAAACAGATCCAAAAATGATGTGACATTCATGGATTTTGAACCACCGCAGCCTCAGCATATAATCAGTGAAAAGCTGCAGACGCCTGTTGTTGCTGAGGATGAAGCTATTCATTCTTCAGCTGAACTAAGCCAGGATATCTATGCAAAACAACAAACAGAAGTCTTAATTTCCTCTCGTAAAAATCTGTATGACATGATGAAGCAAGAACAGTTTTGTGATGCAGTGCTTTCAACATCAAAGCAAACAATCAAGGTAATTTCTAACTTGTTAAAATTTAGAAATAAAATTTGTAGATTTTTAAAATTGCAGTTATTAGCTTGAATCTTGATTTAATTTGAGTCGAGAACTAACATCACAGCCGAGGTCAGCATGTGTTCTTAAACATCTGGTGTGCTGATGCCTGTGGTAGGGGGTTCAAACCCTACACAGGACAGTTGGACTAAAATGTTGACCTCTCATCCTTGACTTTGAGGTGTAAATTACAAGTACCTCTGAAGTCAGAGTGGGTTCACCTGATGGCAAAAGACACTGTTAATAGGGAAAGCTAACCAATACACAAAATTAAGTCCAGCACTACTAGAAGTAGTGTATATGGACTACGCTTGAGTTCAAATCAGGAAGCGGCAAAAAAAAAATCATCATCACAGCCTCGGGACATTCCCACATATGCTCTGTTCTCACCTTTAACAGCCAATGAATAGTCCCAGTACTAATAGTAGCTTGAATCTTGCCAACGTCACAGTAACTTCTAGGCATTAGCTCAAGCTGCTGCATACATTTCTTGTTTGAACTGCCTTGTTCAGTTTCACCCATGTCACATGATTTTCTTTGATAAACAGTACTAAAACATGAAGTACAGAGCAGAATTACAAAACAAATTTGGTCCATAAGTAGTTTTTGCTAAGAGTATATGATGTGAAGCCGATTCCTTGGTGAAGGGGTTATGGACGCAGTTCGTAATTCCACTTAACCACGTTCGAAACACATGTGCAGGCAATTTGGCAGCAAGCCGCCGTGTGTTGGTTTTTGAATTAAATGGTATGGGTGCCGGTCATTCAGAAAGCAGTCGCAAACTACTGAACGTAAACTTGCCAAGAGATGACAACGGCAAAAAATGCTGGTGTTTGACTGCGATGTCCTGTAAATTATATGCAACTAACTGTGATGTAATAGTGCCAGGACATTTTGTAGGCCTGAGAGCCAAGTTGGAACGGGTGGCCCAATTTGTTCCTCACTTTGACAAGCCACATGGCCAGGTACCGAACCCGCACTCGACCTCGGTCATCACATTACCAATACAGTTTACTATCAACTTTGTTAACATGCCCACTAGGGCAGCTTAACAAAATACAATTAAGAAATACAAAGGATCTTATGGCAACCGGCTTTCATGAGCAAAGAAACATAAGAAACCACAACCACATATAAACCACGGAGATGACAGTACAGTGACAACACCAAGGCAAAAACATCAACCTAAAATGTTGCAGAACACTATGATCAATCCCTGGTTGATTTTACATTCAGTAGTTTGCCATTGCCAGTCTCCCTGGCCTAGGAGTTAACGTCTTTCTCCGTAACCCCGTATATTCTCATGAGTAATGTAACCTTTGCAAGAATCGGTAGCAGTTCTCACCGCATTGGTAACTTACGGGGTAGGTGAGCTGGTCATTCAGAAAGCAGTGTCAAACTACTGAACGTAATCTTGCCTAGTACATCAACAGCAGCTGAAAAATAGTCTGTTATTATTTAATTCTTTAAAATTTCTACCATACGTTTTTAAATAAACTTGTACTATTACTGTCATTTTACATACATATTATATCAAATGAAGATTTTGTGCAATAAGTCACTGTCCTTGAAAGTTAGAAAAAGAGTTCTTGCATGTTACATAGAACCAGTTTTAACACATGGCTGCAAACCTGGACAATTAGTAAACAGGCGAAAAAATCCCTGGAAGCCTTGGCGATGTGGTTTTATAGAAGAATGATGAAAATTAGTTGGACAACCAAAATGAGCAATCCGGATATTTTAAGGGAAGCTGAGTCGCAAAGACAGCTTATCACAAACATCAGAAAGAGGCAGTCATCGTTTTGGGCTACATTATGAGAAAACTGGAACATGTTGTGACAACCGGAAAGATTTGCAGAAAGAGAGATGGAGGAAGACAGCGTGAGAAGATTCTTGACAGTCTTGTGTCATGGCATGGAAGGGAGTCAACATGTGAATTGATCCATGACGTCAGAGATCATAATTTGTGGAGGGGCATGATCACCTATGCCAGTGGGCAAGGTACTGGATGATGATGATGATTGTATTACATTGGAAGCTATGGCAGCTGTGTGGCTAGATCCTCACTTGCCAGCCCGATAGTCATGTGTTCAAGTCTGCTTTGGAGTGGATTTTGAAGAACGACCTAGGGCTGCCAGACTGAACAGCCTGAAATGGGTACTACAAAATGTTTTGGGAAGTAAAGGCAGCCGGCATGATTCCTACCCCATCAACCACCAAGTGCTGATGGGTTTATAATAATATGGGTCTAGCACCAAATGTCCAGTATTTCATCATCATCATCAAGTGCCGTGCCGGCTGGCGTAGGCATTCATGGCTCTCCATAGATCTCGGTCTTTGGTTTTCTGGATCAACTCTGCTGCTGATATTCCTCCATACCACCGTCTCAATCCATCCAGCATCACTTCTCTTGGTCTACCTTTGCCTCTCTTCCCCTCGATCTTTCCAGTTGTTATGATGTTCTCCAAAGCCTCTCTTCTCATCACATGACCGAGGAAAGCTGTTTGTCTCTGTCTTATTGTTGTATATAATGTTCTAGTTTCATTAGCCTGTTTCAGGCAGTCGTCGTTAGTTACTCTGGCAGTCCAAGGAATTTGCAACATTCGTCTCAGGAACCACATCTCTGTTGCTTCTAATTTCTTCTTAATTTGTTCATTTACATTCCAAGATTGACTGCCATACAGCAAAACTGATTCTACATAGCATTTCAGCACTCTCTTTCTTACATTCAGTGATAGTGACTTATTGCATAAGATACTCTTCATTTTCTGAAATGCGGCTTTTGCCTGCCCTATTCTGCTCCTAATCTCTGTTGTACATCTTCCATCTGATGTTATAAATGCCCCTAGGTATCTAAAATTATCAACTTGGTTAAGGATTTTCCCTTCTATTTCTATGTCACATTTTGGTGTCACCATTTTCTTTGATATTACCATTCAAGGAGAGTCCTTTCCTTGCACTCTCTGTTACTACAACGTCTAATAATTGTTGTAGGTCTGTTGAATTATCCGCCACCAATACTGTGTCATCTGCATAGCATATATTATTTATATTATAACCTCCAACTAGTATTCCTGGCATCTCTTTGATCTCTCTCATTATTACTTCGCTATACAGGGAGAAAAGATCTGGTGACAAGACACACCCTTGTCGTACTCCTAGCTTTATCTGTTCGTAACTACCCTCCTTATTTGCCATTTTAATTGCTGCTACTTGGTTCCATTAAATATTCTTTATTATTCTTAAATCTTTTCCATCAGTGTTGATATCTTCCAACATTTTAATCAGTTCATCATGTTTTACTTTATCAAATGCCTTAGTATAATCTATGAAGCACACATATATGTCTCTCTGTTTCTCTATTGACCTTTCTATTAGTGTCCGTAATGTATAAATTGCATTGTTTGTGCCCTTTCCTTCCACAAATCCATACTGTTCTTCACTAATTTCCATTTTTATTTTCTTTTTGGTTCTTCTCATTATGATTCTGAGTAGAAGCTTAGTGATATGGTTTATAAGGTTAATTGTACGAACATCTTCACAATCAATTGCTCCTGGTCTTTTTGGTATAGATTTCAGCATATCACTGGGTAAATATCCACTTCTGTAAATATCATTCAACATTTTGGTTAATATATCTACTCCAAATTCTCCCAATACTTCTAATTCTTCTATTGTGATTTTATCTGGCCCAGCTGTTTTTCCTTTCTTCATACGTTTCATAGCGTCAGCGACTTCTTCTTTCAGAATAGGTGGACCTTCTAAGTTACTATCTTCTGTTAATTACTCCCCTTTCTCCTTCATATAATTCTCTTATATACTCATTGCACCTCTTCATTATAGCATCTTCCTCTAATATTATCTTTCCTGTTTTTGATTTCAAACACCCTGTATTTATTCTTATTTTTCTTCCTGTGAGCTTACTGATTTATCTGTGCATATTTTTTGTATCTTTAATGGAATTTAATTCAATTTTTTTGCATTGCTCGTTTAACCAACTTTCTTTAGCCTTCCCAAATTTATCTTTTATTTCTTTATTTATCTTAGCGTATTCTTGTTTGTCATTTTTACTCTGTTTTCTTTTGTCCATCAGTTTTAAGATATCTTCATTCATCCATTTTTTCTTAGCTATTTTGCCCCTCTCCGGTAATACTTCTTTGCTAGTTTGATGAATGGAGTCCCTTAACATTTCCCATTGTTTATCTATACTCTGTATTTTAGTTATTGCATTGTACCTATTTCCAGTATTTAAGCCGTATAAAAAGGTCCTTATATACAATTATTTGTAAAACATTGTAAGACATGTTCCATGGCCTCAGATATTAACCAGACTTTAGATATCAACTCCTCTTCAGCTCAGGTATTAACCATGCTTTGGATATTAATTCCTTATGAGCTCAAATAGTAACCAAACTTTTCATATTAACTCTTGTAGGTTCATCAGGTTGTGTTGTGTTCCATGAGCCAGTATCTCACAGCTTTGTTACAAAAGATGAAGCCACAGTTGCCTAGTTACACAGCCCATGCAACAACCTCATCTGCAAGTTTCACTTCCCAAACCACCAACAATGATAGTGTCTTACTAGTTGTCAACTGTGATGGGATCAAGTCAAGTTCCATGATGGCCTTCCTTGTGTACATTTATCTCGGGAGAGCTGAACTAAGCGAGACCAATGTTTTAGACATGTACATGCTGGCTTGTAGTTTAAGGGTACCGACCTTGAAGGACATCTGCACAGAATTCATGTGGCAAGCTCATATTCCCAATGAACAGATCAAGGTACCACAGCTGATTGTGTCCATTCAGAGATTTGAGATGCAAGAACAAGCTACCAATACTGAAATTAGTACAGAAGATAAGTGTACAAACACATCTTACAGCACAAGGGGAATGGAAGTTGCCACACAGACATGACAGATCAACATCAAAGGCAGGAGAA
The DNA here is from genome assembly GCA_014155875.1 of Cepaea nemoralis. Taxonomy (NCBI): domain Eukaryota; kingdom Metazoa; phylum Mollusca; class Gastropoda; order Stylommatophora; family Helicidae; genus Cepaea; species Cepaea nemoralis. Next base: position 69,898 of record JACEFZ010009626.1, on the reverse strand, counting down.
GGAAGTCAGGAAGAATGGGTTATGTTGAAAAAAAACAAAGCAGAAAACTGTGTCCCCTTCAAAGTCTCGACTTCTTGGGAAATCACTAACAGTCAATGACAGCCCCAGTAGCTGTAAAGCTGGAAAGAAAGGATGGCTCTCACCAAAAAGACGTTACAAGACTGAAAATCAGGTTGATGGGAAGATCACAGAGAAAGAAGTAATTATCAATGGGAAGGAAACCACCAGTACTTTCCCTGTCACGGTTATCGGTTCAAGCAGCGAAGGTGTCAACCAGTTAGACATGCCGCAGAGCAGGTTTTCGTACAGTAGCATCTCAGATATCAAGACAAAGGACACTAAACATGAATCAGTCTCACAGGATGTTGGCGCAAGTGAAAATAAACCTGTGTGTGATAAATCTACTCTCTATGTGAGCAAACAGCCACTGATCCCTAAGAAATCTGCACGTACAACCGTTGAAATAGCTGCGGCAGCAGCAGCTGCAAAACTGGCTGTTCACTCCTACAGCACCAGGACAGCTAGAGGTACCATGAAAACTCCAGTGTCTTATGCATTTTTGGCATCAGGTCTTGAAAAGAAAAAACCAGTTGTAAACGTCAAAGAGAAAACTACCTCAACAATGTCAAAGAAGAAAGACTTTATTAAGTCCAATCCTCAGGCAGATTATAATCACCCTTCTGAGGCAGATTCCGTAAATGAGTCTGACAGTCTAACTGGTCTGCTAGAGAATAATTTTATGACCTGCACTAACACCAGTTCACAGTTTGAGCCACAGTGTGTCAAACCTACATGTCTGTCATCACAAACTGGGTCAGAATATGTACCTGGGCCTTTAGTAAAACTGAAAGCAGATACAGAAGCTTTTAAGTCTTCAGTTAAGCGACCTTTCAAGAAAAGCATTGTTCACAGATCTCGAAGTGAAGAAGTTTTAAATAAAAATTGTGTACAGCTGGCTTCCAGCCTGACAACTAGGACAGATGGACATGCTAATAATGAGAGTGATTTTATGGATAGTTACTTGATAGATTCTTTTGTCAGCACAATGGAATGTGATAATGCAGACGTTGACCTGCAGAAAGTGATAAATGATTTAGATACTTTGACCAAGTCTCCTTTGCTGACTACAGCATCCTCTTCAATATCATCAACATCATTAACATCACCCCTGAAGTCACCGACAGCATTAGTGACAACACCAGATTTCACCTCTCCTGTAAAGTCAAGATCAACACCTCAAGGCTTCAGGAAGAGGTTAATTTCACCAAATTAACTCAGAGAAAAATGGATCATCTTCATTCCTGAACCTCCAAACTGAGAACGTATTACCAAACGCTAGCTCAACATCTCCAGATAACAGTACCTTGGTGTCAACATCAGAAGCTGGTAGTGTGCTGATGTCTGTTTCTACGACAACCACACTGAGTTTGGTCCCAGTCTCGCCACCATTTACAACTTCATTGATTACTGACTCAGAAGAAGCCTGTCAGAGTGTTTCAAGTGATGATAAATTATTGGACAATCAACAAGGACATGGCCCAGTCCTCATCTATAACTAATTCTGAGCCAGGCAGGGACCAGGTTGCAACAACTTTTACAGAAGCTGTTGATGAATTAGCCCTGTCATTATACTCACTTGAGGAAGGTAAGTCTTGACTACACTCTGTTGATTCTCGCATGTATATTATATGTCATGCCATGTCAGATGTGGTTCTTGAGATGATTGTTGTTAATAAATTGAACTGCCTGGAGGAGGCTGATGAAAGTACATTATATACAACTATAAGAACCGTCATTCGTTAGTCATATAATAAGCAGAGAGACATTGGAAAACATTGTGACGACTGTAAATATCATTTGGAAAAGAGACAGTGACAGACCAAGAGAAATTATGCTGCATGGATTGAGGCAGTAGCTTGGAAGAATATTATCAGCAGAGCTGACTCAGAACACCAAGGACTGAGGTCTGTGGAGAGACATGAATGTTTGTGCCATTTGACAGAGCACATGACGATGATGATGATGTCAGCAGCAGTTAGTAAAAATATCAGCTGTCTGAGTCAGAATGAATAGAGAGTGATAATTTTCTAGAACAGACAGCGTAAAGAAAAGCTGAAACAGTGAATCAAAGAAGCAGTCTAAGACAAGAGTTCAAATAATAATTAGGACAAATGTGTTAATGTAACAACTTAGTTTGGTAGAAGACACAAAGTGGATTTAGAATTAATAAGCTTGAAATTGTTTCTATATACTTTTTTTTTTTTTTCTTTTTTCTTTTCGCTGTTTGTGATTTCTTGGCATGTTTATGTTCAGTAGTTGCCATTGCTTTCTTCTTCTTCTTCTTCTTCTTCTTCTTCTTCTTCTTCTTCTTCTTCTTCTTCTTCTTCTTCTTCTTTCATTCGCTTGAAATATGTCTATAACTGCAATGCTGTCTCTTGTATGAAATGAACTGTCTTTTTCAGTTCACACAGCGGTCCATAGAGTTTATCTTCCACTGTCGTCTCTCTAGGCCAGAAGGTTTGCCTAGATATGTTATATTTTGGGCAGTCTTGGAGTATGTGCTCTGCTGTCTGCGACGCCAATCCACATGTGCACATGGCTGTTTCACCAATCTTGAATTTTGTATACATGTGGTTGCATAACCTATTGTGCCCTGTTCTGAGGCGCAAAATAATGACTTGTTCTGGTCTATCCATAACGTGGTAGTCATCTTGAGCAGGTTTTGGTGGCTTTCTGACTGATTTGATCATTCTTTTCTTTTGGTGGTATGTAACGGGCACATCAGGCTGTTCTTCTTTGGCTCCTTCCTTAGCCAATTGATCAGCTCTGTCGTTTCCGGGTACTCAACAGTGGGATGGTATCCACTGTATGGTGACCTTATGCTGACTGCTAAGTTCAGAAAGTAGTGTCCTTAGTACTGGCAATTTCCCAGACAGGAGCGCCTCGAGTACTGATTTTGCATCTGTCAATAGCACCACAGGTTGTGTACCATTGCTGGTATTTAGTAATTTCTCTGTTGCTATCTTGATTGCCTCAATTTCAGCATCGTAGTTATGGCAGTATTTTCCTGTCAGTACTCTAGCTGTGTCCCTGGTATTATTTGGGTATTCTATGTACACTCTCGCTCCTCCATTTCGAACAGCATTTTGTGCTGACCCATCTGTGTAAACTCGGATCCAGAGGTCCTGTGGGTATTCTTCATCAAGGAAGCTGAGAGTGGCTGTTCTGCGCTGCACACTGTTCTGTTCTTCCTTGTCAAATATTCCTCTCACTTTTGTCTGGATTTGTAATGATAGTCTATGCTCATCTTTCCATGGAGTTCGCTCTGGAATAGTTGTTAGGGGATACCAACTGTGGGCAGATCGGTGGTTTCTCTGCAGAGTCGTTTGGCCTGGTGGATAAAACTACTTCTTTTCAACCGCCCCATAGCTAGGTTTTCAAATCTGTTCTTCATAGGGTGGCCTGGCAAGCTGAGGAACTTTTCTGCTTGTATTAGCGTTCTCGTATCTCTGCGCTCACTCAGTGCTTGTGTCCTCCCCATCTTCTCCATTTCCACTATAGGGGTTGATCTCATCCCTCCTGTGGTGACTCTAAGTGCTTGATTTTGCACTTTGTCCGGCTCTTGTAGTGTGGTTTTTGATGCCGAACACCACGCAGTTGACCCGTATTCCAGGTGTGGTCGTATGCTCTGTTGATAAACTTTGCTAAGTATTTTCCCACTGGCTCCCCATGTGGTTCCACTTAGCTTTCTCAGGATGGTTATTTTCCTTCTGGCTTTTGCTACTGCTTTGTTGATGTGCTTTCTCCATGTCAGCCTGCCATCAAATGTTACTCCAAGGTATGTTGGTTCTTTATCTTCTCTTAGGGGTGTTCCATTTATCTAGATGGTCCCTGCCTTTTGTTTTGGAGAGAGGGTAAATAGGGTGGTGCTGCACTTGTCAGTGTTTATGCTGACACACCATCTATTTGCCTATGCAACAAATGTATCTACAGCTCTTTGTAGTAATCTGGTGGCCACTGATGCATGTTTGTTTGTGCTCCATAGAACCAGGTCATCGGCGTACATTGCGGCTTTAATTCCATGCGGTAGATTAGCAACGAGACCATTGATGAAGATTAGAAAGAGTGTGGGGGACAAGACTCCGCCCTGGGGAACACCGTGACGCAGTAGTACTTTCTTGCTCTTTAGTCTGTCTATCTGTACTCGGGCTCTTCTGTTGTGCAAGTATGCTTTCACCCATTTGTACATTTCTTCCATTGACTTTGCAGTTTCTCAATTTATTCATCAGACTTTCTTTCCAGACTTTGTCAAAGGCTTTCTTCAAATCTATCCATGCCGCAAGCACCAGCTTCTTCTCTTGGAATGCATCCTCAATTTCTTGAGAGAGGTAGGTTGTCTGATCTTCCGTAGAGTAGTACTGCCTAAAGCCAGCCTGCTGTGGCACAAGGATGTTTTTACTTTCAATGTACCACTGCAGTCTGTGATTGATGATGCGCTCCAGTGTTTTGCAGAGACAGCTGGTGAGGCTAATTGGTCTGTAGCTAGAGGCAATGGAACTATCTTTCCCTGATTTTAGGAGGGGTATCATGATTGCTTCTCTCCAGGCTTGTGGAACACTGCCTAAAGTCCAACTGTTATTGAAGATCTGCATCAGCTTTGCTTTGGCCTCTGTTCCTAGGTTCCTGATCATTTCATTGGAGATATCATCAGCTCCTGGTGACTTTCTCATTTTCAGTTTTGATTATGGCTAGCTCCAGTTCGCTGATTGTGATGGGTGCCTCCAGAACCTCATGTACTATTTCCTTCTGTCCTGTATGTTGCCGTTTCTCTCGAATCTCTTGTTGTTTCTCTGGACTAATTTTGATATTGTTATCTTGTGCGAATGAGTCTGCAAAATGGTCAGCTGCTTGCTTTCTTGTTAAGATGTTTCCATCTTTATGTAGTGCAATTTTTGAGTTTCTCCCTGTGCCCTCATCGTTAAGTTGTTTTATTAGCTTCCACAATTTCCTTGTGTCTCTTTCAAAGTTCAGAGACTCTGTTTTTTCCTGCCAACTTTTCCGTCTAGCCTGCAGCTTGGTCCTTTGAAATTTGGCTTTTGCATGCTGGAATTTATTGTGGTGCTCTTGGCTGGGTGTGACCTCTGCTTGCTTTCTACATACTTCCACATCATTATGCAACTGTTCCAGTTCACTACTCCAGTAGGGTTTATATTGTTTACGGGCTCCTCTTGGTACTGTTTCTCGCGTTGCCTGTAGTATGCATTTTCCAAACTCAACTACTTTATTTTATGTCTTTCTCAGTGTTCAGGTTTCTAACCAGTATGCTGGTGCGATTCTTGTACATTGCCCAGTCTGCTTTCTTGTAGTTCCACCTCGAGAGGGTGCTGCTTTCACTTACAAGCTCATTTTCTACAGTTAGAAAGACTGGTCGATGGTCGCTGCCACCAAGTTGTTTCCCAACAATTCGTGTAATGTTCCACTCCAGGTCTGGTGAATGAAAAGCCAGGTCAGGTGTAGTTGTAGAGTGCCATGATCTCGAGTAGAAAGTATGTGGGTCGGACGGCTTGTTAACCAAGATGAATCTATTCTCATCCTGCCAGTCTTCCAGTCTCTCTCCTCTCTGGTCCATGTGATCATAGCCCCAACTCTGCGAGTGGCTGTTGAAATCGCCACACACAATCATTTTTTCTGTTAATGGTAGTGTGTCCAGTGCCTGTGGGTGGTCACTTGGACAGTAGTAATTGATCAGATGTAGGTCTGTATAGCCTGTTTTAAGTTTAAGTGTCTGATACTCAGCCCCTTCCAAATAGACTTCTATTTGGGAAGCAGTGATGTTATTTTTTACAAGGGTAAGTATCCCACCTTTTCGCCTGTCCTTTCGGTCAGATCGGTAACACTGGTAGCCTCTGATTTTGAAGGCTATATTTTCGTAGAGGTGAGTTTCTTGCAAGCAACATATGCTTACTTTTTCTTGGTCCAGGATGTTTTCTAATTCTACTTTTTTGTTGTTGACTCCCTCCGCATTCCAGTGCATTATTTTAAGTCTTTGTTTAGTATGGCCAGCTGTTCTATTCTTATGTCTCCTGGCTCCACAGGACATCTGAGAAGGACCTCCAGTAGTTGGGGTTGGACCCTTTCGAGACATAGGGCCCGGCACTGCACCTGCCTGGGGGTCCAAAGCAGGGCGAGCACCATAACTTTTAGCAGTAGTCGACATATTCCATTTTGCGTAATTGCGTGGCATCCTGATTTCTGTGGTGCGCCTCCTGGCTGGTTGCCTCCGTCTTCAGCACCTTTCCTTTGCTAGAGCAGACTGTGGCCTCACTCGAGTTTAGATGTGTACACACGCACACACGTGTCTGCACATGCATGTATGTGTATACACATCTAGAGCACACTGGTTATTTTCCGGTTTAAACAGTTCCGCCACGTGAAGGCCGGGAGTTGGACTTTTGCTGCATAGGTTATGTATTCATGAGCCATTGGGGTATTTAAGCAATGTTGGCTGCTCACCCCAAGACTGCGCCCCGGCTACATACAGCAACATTTGGAACCCCATTGCTTTCTGAACAACCGGCTCTCATACCATTGCATGGAAATGACCGCAAGACAATCTGCTGCCAAATTTCCCACAGCTGTGTTTCAAACCTGGTATGTGGGATTACGAATTGCGCCTGTAACCCCTTTGCCACAAAGCCGGCTGGCTATGCAATTAACTTTTTTTTATACTGAGTTTCTATTTGGTTTTGGTAGCATTGTTTTAGTACATAAAATATTTGATCTTTCCTTCATGTTGAAGTGTGTGACATGTGAATTCACAGAAACAGATTTGATGCTAGGCAGCAAAGCTAGCAGCTTCTCTTCCATGACAGATATTGAACTGGGCTTGAAGGATGACTCAGGAGGCCACTTTTTTCACAAAATCTTTAAAAGAAAGAGAAAAGCCAAAGCTCGGTGAGAGAAACTCTGGTTCTCTTAAAATTTTTTTAAGCTGTACTGTTAACATAACTAAATAAAAAAGGGACCTGTTTGATGATGTTTATTTTTATCTGTCGTAGATATGTGTTGTTTATTAACAATGTTGTTACTTTAACTGTTTCTGTTCCAAGGAGTTCTTCACCTTTTCCGTCATGTGCCAGGTATGGAGCAGGTATTGGCAGTCTTTGCTTTCCAATTGTTTCTATCATCTGGTATTATTATTAACTTTTTATTTTGGGCACTCACTCTCTTTATACTCAAGTGTAGACCAGAAACACTACTTCTAGTAGCACTGGACTGAATTTTGCATGTGGATTAGCTTTCCCTGTTACCAGTGTCCCTCGCCATCAGGTGAACCCACTCTGACTTCAGAGGTACTTGTAATTTATGTCCCCAAGTCAAGGGTGAGAAGTAAATATTTAGTCCAACTGTCCAATGTAGGTGTTGAACCCCTTACCATGGCATCAGCACATTAGATGTTTAAGAACGCACATTCTTATTCATTTGGCCATGCTGACCTCCTTATTATTAATATGATGTTACTTATATGAAGTCTGACCTTTCTTCTTCTTCTTCTTCTTCTTCAGCGTTCCGAGCCATTGAGGTTCTTTGCTGCAGATACAATCCGTCTCCATTCATCTCTCTGGTTGACTTTCTCTTGCCAGTTGTTGATTCCAAGTGCTTGTAGGTCTGACCTTTGGTTGGGGAAAATTCAATTATTCACCTGGAGGTGTGAAACTCTAATCTTATTCAGAGTACTTTCCGTGGGACTACATGCTGTTCCCAATGTTTCCATAATTGTTAAAAGCAATTCAGGAAGGCCTCTTTGGTCATGGAGTATAGCGAGACTGTCAGATTCCATATAATGTCTTCTCATGACTCAAACCTGTGGCATTTTCAGCTTGAGGAGCAGTAAAATATCACAATGGGCCATTTCAGGAGAGCAAGAAGCCAGACAAACCATAAAAATATATTGTGTTTGGCCAAGAAAGTCTGTTTAAGATGTGAAGAATCGGCAGGTGGAGCTACCAAGTTCACATTATCTACATGTCCGTTTGTTTGCATTCTGACATTATCTACATGTCCGTTTGTTTGCATTCTGACATTATCTACATGTCCGTTTGTTTGCATTCTGACATTATCTACATGTCCGTTTGTTTGCATTCTGACATTATCTACATGTCCGTTTGTTTGCATTCTGACATTATCTACATGTCCGTTTGTTTGCATTCTGACATTATCTACATGTCCGTTTGTTTGCATTCTGACATTATCTACATGTCCGTTTGTTTGCATTCTGACATTATCTACATGTCCGTTTGTTTGCATTCTGACATTATCTACATGTCCGTTTGTTTGCATTCTGACAAAACCTAGATCAGTGCCTAAATATTAAAAGAATAGAACAAACAATGCAAAATTCAGCAACCCAGCTAAACCTACCAACTGGAAGGAATTCACATCCTCCATAACACTCCACTTATTAAAATTTGTTATGATAGGAGACAAAGACAAAGAGGTATTTAGTGTACTATTCACCATACGCAACTAAAAGTTGCTGAGTTTTTGAGAGGCATCTGCTATATACGTGTGTAAACCACAGTTTTGTAAACAAACAAGAAACTTGAGTCTCTAACTAACATGATGGCAGTGTGTTTTGTGTATTTCAGTTAAAGAGGATTCATCATGTTACTTTAATATATGTTGAATTATTTCTGTGGTATGTAAAGATAAGATATAATGAAATATGCCAGACAATAAATGGTACAGTGTCTGTTTGTGTGTCTTCATTATTAAAATATAATAGCATTGTTTATAACTGGTTTGTGTAGTAAGTTACTATTATGTCTGCAGTTGTCTGTATCGTGAACTGCATGTTCAGAAAAGTGGCGGTTGGCCAGTTGCTGAACTTACTGGGTTTGCCTTATGCAATAATTTGTGGCTGCTGGTTTTCTAGTGACTGCCTGCTTCCATCAATGATGAACTGTATTTTTCATAGCATACCTTTGTGTTGGCATTCTGGCAGCGGCATTATGCATAGTATATCTGTGTGAGCTGTTGGTTTGTCGAGACTCCTGTCTGTTCCACTTTTCACATGGGGCAGTGAGGAGCATTTTGTGTGTTATTTACTGGCACAAAAACAGAGCACAATGGGGTGACCCTTTGCCGTGAAGGTGGAACCACAACAAAGTAACTAACTAACAATTTAATTACAATTTCGTAGAATAATTCTGCCTCTAAATATGAACAATTTGTTTTGTTTGCTTTAAAAATACAAACTTTTACATTATACCTTTCAAGGAAACCAACTGTCGCAGATAGCGAGAGCACACCAATGAAGCCTAAGTTGAAGAAGCTACAAACGAATGAATCCGAAGGAGGTGTAGCGAAACCAAGACCTCGAAAAGCTGCTGGTAGTGATACAGAAGGAAGTGTAAACAGGTCGAAGCAGAAAAAGAATGTGTTCTCGGAAAATGAAGGGGCCCTCGCTAAGGTGAGACCACCTCCAAAGAAAAGAGCAAAGATGGAATTGGAACTGCTGAGGGCAGGAGAACCAGACAAACATAGTGACACAGTCAGAACGGAAGCTGAAGAAATCAATGATAGAGACAAAGCAACTAAGAATAGTATCCTTACAGATACCAAATCTGATACAAGTTCTGAATCAATTGGAATAAGAGAAGAAATTCTGAAATCAGAAATGAAGGTAAGCATGTTACTTCATTCTATAAATATTTGCTAAACCTGTTAAATACGATGAGATATTATTGCTCATACATATTCCCTCCATTTCTCAATATAATTTCCACCAATACTATTATGCTTATCCCATCATTGTATTATTACTTCAAAACCTGCAGTATACAAGTATGTACTCAGCCTTCTTATCCACATGTGTACAGCACGTTCAACTTGTGCATCATTCATTAAATGTTTTCTACCGAGGTGAGCTTTTATTGGAGCAAACAGATGAAAATCATTCAAGACTGTAAGGTAGATGAAGAATTGTCTACCCTTGTTGGTACACTTTCTCCTGAGCTAACGTGTGGCCTGGTATAGTTGTGATGTAGTAGTACTCCTCTAGCCAGGTCTATATGTTTTCTTCAAGTTGCATTCTGAACTGTTTACAGTACAATGCAGCACTGATATTTTCACTGTTTGTTTTGTTTTTAGAAATGGGCCAATGGAATACCAAAACACTAGAAAAAGTAGGTAGAGTGAAATATGATACAACTAAGACATTTTTAATATATTGAGAATTTCGATTTAAAACCTTCAATAGTAATACAGTTGAGTAAAATATGTAAATTGATGACTCTTGTTATGCCTTGAGACTTGCTGACTAGCTCCTAAATTGTTGGGTCAGTCGGCACTCGCTGGGTGATGTGGTCGATATCATGAAGCCTGTCTTCACTTCCTGGGAAATTTCCTGGTATTTATTTTAGACTGTGTCAACCTGGGAGCTCAGATCAGTTTTAAAAATCTGCCTTGATGCAAAATAACCATGGGATCAACAGGCAAGTGCTGGGTGTATTTTTAATGACTGTGCAGTGTTTGGAAATATTGCCGGTTCATGTTTTGTATTTACCTATTATGTTGCATGAACTTTACAGAGGGTAAATACAAAACTTGGACCGGCAATATTTTCAAACACTGCACAGTCATTAAAAATACACCCTGTATCTAACCACTAGGCTACCACAGATCCCATTTTTACCTACAGCACAATATAAATGATTACAGTTTTTTTTTACCTTACGAGGAGCGGCTGGCCAAGTGGCTAGAACTCCAGACACTCCTTCAGGAGACCCAGGTTTGATCCCTCGGTAAGGTGTGGGATTTTTTCTGTCGGGGGCAAAAAGAAAATCCTAACCTGCACAGTTCGCGGCGATTGCACTAGCCAGGCGGCCTTAATTCCTCAGGCTCAAAGACCCCCTCTGCCATACACCGCTAGGTACTATATTGGCAGTAAATGACAATGACAGTTATTTACCTTACTTTATGTTTTGTTATTTATTATTTGTATTTTTTTAATGGATGAAAAAGAAATCAGGTGAAGGCTTGAAAAAGAGATCTCCAAGAAGCACAATGGCTGAAAACAGCGTAACTCCTCTGTCTGAATTAGAGGTTACCGTGGAGACAAAGATGACTCTGATGTTGGAAGAGCTGGCTAAAACATTGAACCTGAAAACCAGACAGTTTTCCTGCAAGCTTTGCCACACTAAAATGAGGAGTGCACGACGTACAGTCAGACACTTGCAGTCACATAGTGTAAATCAAGAAGATGCTTTGGAGAATATTGCCATTGGAGAAAAGGAAGTTGACCAAGAGGTGAGTGAAGCGTGACTGTGCTTGTGCATGTTTTGTGTATGTTATTAGAATGACTTAGTGGAAAGGAAAAGATAGATAGTTATGTCTTTGATAATGTCTCCCAAACACATGTTAGTGTCTACATTCTTTGCTTTCTTTATTTTTGAATGCTTTTACTGTTGGCACTTTTATTTCCTGGATAACTGGATAAACAGGGTTGGTTTTTACAGTTGATGTGTGCAACCGTAAAGTTTGATGTTTACAGGAGTTTCAATAGGTCAATAAATGCAGCTTAATGCGAATGTTGACCACACCTACACTGTACTAAACCACCAATTTAAAATTTCAAGTTCTTACATTTTATAAAATGTGTTATCTTTTGACATTCAGTGGTGATAAATATTCCTATGCTAAACTTACAAATGAGAATATGACACCAAAGCAGTGTTTGTTTAAATAGGTAAACAGGATCAAACTAGGAAAAGCATAGCAGACATAAAAATAGAAATGTCTCCACTTAAACTGGTTTCCACAAATGAACATTCTGCAGATGCAACAGAAGTCAGAAAAATGTATGAATACATATACCCATTTTGATACATGAAAAATTCTGTTAGTTAATCAATAAACTATTGGGATCCAGGTGATCTCTTGTTTAGTTCATTTAAATTTGAGTTTTTAAAGTACTGTCAGAGAATAAACAGAACTAGATCATCTGAGTTTACCTGAGTCAGACCTTGAGTGTCAGGTCTTGGTCAGATATGACTGAGCTGCCATATGACAGTAGATGGTACTACCTGCTTTCTGTTAGCACCAAATGTTGGGTGGCACTTACCAAACCCGACATCCCATAGTGTGCCAGTGGCTTAGGAAGGAGTGCATTTGGGAGTGTTCAAGCCTGGTGCGAGGAAATGCAACCTAAAGACTAAATGTTGTGGCAGGGCAGACCAGGCATTAAGCCTTAGTTGGCAACTGGTCTAGGAATGAAGCTCCAACAGGTGGACAATTAGAACATTGCTTTGCTGATCTGGCAGCTTCTGCAGCTTGTCTTGTTCCAGATGTATTGGTATTTCTTTTCCTCTGGAGTAAACTAGGCAGGCCGAGAGAGCTCATGCTACATGGGCAACACATGGTCTCTACAATTCAGCCCAGGCTTTCTGCTATGGAGAGGTATAATTCCATCCCTTGTCTTCTGCCACCATGGGTTGTAGTTATTATCCATTCTTTTGAAGGACAATGTAACATATTATCGTCTGTGAAGATGGCAGGCTGCCAGTAGTATGCGGGATTACGAGCTATGTCTGTAACCCCTTTGCCAAGGAGCCGGGAAGTAAAGTAAAAGACCCTTTTAAATGCCTCGAGACATTTTGGGAATATTGTAAGTAAACAAACAATTATAGGACCCTTTTTACATGTCTTAAGGCATGTTGGGTATATGGTGCTATATCCATGTTTTAATAAACAATCAACACTTAGTGATGTCATCATGATGGCCGCCTTACTTCCCAGAGAGAGAGACAGAGACAGAGAGAGAGAGGCAGAGAGAGAAACAGAGACAGAGAGACACAGAGATAAACAGAGAGAAAGAGACAGAGACAGAGAGAGATTGAGAGACAGAGAGAGAGATAGAGAGACAGAGAGAGACAGGGAGACACAGAGAAGGAATGACAGAGAGACAGACACAGAGAGACATAGACATAGAGAGACACAGAGACAGACATACACAGAGACAGACAGACACATAGAGATAGACAGAGAGAGACAGACAGAGAGAGAGGCAGACAGAAAGAGCAACACAGAGACAGACAGACACAGAGACAGATAGACACAGAGAGAGACAGACACAGAAAGAGAAGGAGACATAGAGAGAAGAACCCACTATGGGTGTGTGAAGTGCTAGGCCCACCAAATTTGCTGGCGTGAATGCACGTAGGTATAGCTGGCCTGTCTTTCCCTGTCAGTGAATGTAAGCATCAAACCCTCATCCAACCACACTCTTGACACTCTCAGCATACCACCCAAAGTCAGATGACAATTGTTAATTTTTGTCTTTCAGGTTTATTTTCAGATTCAATTGACAGTTGGTGAGAAATGTAATTTATGTAATTCATTTTGATTTCATCCATTGCAGGCTTGTGATATATGTGGGTACAAAACCAAGGATCGCAGTTATCACTACATGCATCTTCACAAATACTTCAAGCATGGAGTGCCACTGCCGCTGGGCTGGAGCACCGACAAGTGTGAGATCTGTGGCAAGGAGTGCTTCACCAAGTTCCAGCTCAAGGAGCACATGATGAGCCATGATGATAGTCATTGCTTCGTGTGCTGGCACTGTGGGCAGGTTGGTGCTCGCTCATTGAATTCTCATTCTTCTGGTTGTTAGTTTTTTAAACAGAGCAATTGTTAAGCTTTGTTGGTCTAACTAAAAGGCGCTCAGTCTCCCCTTAAGCAAGTGAACCTCAAATGTCACAGGGAAGCTCAATAAATGTGACAGGGAAGCTTGATAAATGTGACAGGGAAGCTTAATAAATGTGACAGGGAAGCTCAATAAATGTGACAGGGAAGCTCGATAAATGTGACAGGGAAGCTCGATAAATGTGACAGGGAAGCTCGAATAAATGTGACAGGGAAGCTCGAATAAATGTGACAGGGAAGCTCGATAAATGTGATAGGGAAGCTCAATAAATGTGACAGGGAAGCTAAATAAATGTGACAGGGAAGCTCAATAAATGGGACAGGGAAGCTTTAATAAATGTGACAGGGAAGCTCAGATAAATGTGACAGGGAAACTCAATACATGTGACAGGGAAGCTTGATAAATGTGACAGGGACACTCGCTAAATGTGACAGGGAAGCTCAATAAATGTTACAGGGAAGCTCAATAAATGTGACAGGGACACTCGCTAAATGTGACAGGGAAGTTTTATAAATGTGACAGGGAAGCTCAATAAATGTGACAGGGAGGCTCAAAAAGTGTGACAGGGAAGCTCAATAAATGTGACAGGGAAGTTTGATAAATGTGACAGGGTAGCTCAATAAATGTGACAGAGAAGCTCAATAAATGTGATAGGGAAGCTCAATAAATGTGACAGGGAAGGTCAATAAATATGACAGGGAAGCTCAATAAATGTGACAGGAAAGCTCAATAAATGTGACAGGGAAGCTCGATAAATGTGACAGGGAAGCTCGATAAATGTGACAGGGAAGCTCGATAAATGTGACAGGGAAGCTTGATAAATGTGACAGGGAAGCTCGATAAATGTGACAGGGAAGCTCAATACATTTGACAGGGAAGCTCAATAAATGTGACAGGGAAGCTCGATAAATGTGACAGGGAAGCTCAATACATTTGACAGGGAAGCTTGATAAATGTGACAGGGACACTCACTAAATGTGACAGGGAAGCTAAATAAACATGACAGGGAAGCTCAATACATTTGACAGGGACACTCGCTAAATGTGACAGGGAAGCTAAATAAATTGTGACAGGGACACTCGCTAAATGTGACAGGGAAGCTCAATAAATGTGACAGGGAAGCTCAATAAATGTGACAGGGAAGCTCAATAAATGTGACAGGGAAGCTCGATAAATGTGACAGGGAAGTTTGATAAATGTGACAGGGAAGCTCAATAAATGTGACAGGGAAGCTCAAAAAGTGTGACAGGGAAGCTCAATAAATGTGACAGGGAAGCTCAATAAATGTGTCAGGGAAGTTTGATAAATGTGACAGGGAAGCTCGATAAATGTGACAGGGAAGTTTGATAAATGTGACAGGGAAGTTTGATAAATGTGACAGGGAAGTTTGATAAATGTGACAGGGAAGCTCAATAAATGTGACAGGGAAGCTCAAAAAGTGTGACAGGGAAGCTCAATAAATGTGGCAGGGAAGCTCAGTAAATGTGACAGGGAAGCTCAATAAATACGACACGGAAGCTAAATAAATGTGACAAGGAAGCTCAATAAATGTGTCAGGGAAGTTTGATAAATGTGACAGGGAAGCTCAATAAATGTGACAGGGAAGTTTGATAAATGTGACAGGGAAGTTTGATAAATGTGACAGGAAGCTCAATAAATGTGACAGGGAAGCTCAATAAATGTGACAGGGAAGCTTGATAAATGTGACAGGGAAGCTCAATAAATGTGACAGGGAAGCTCGATAAATGTGACAGGGGAAGTTTGATAAATGTGACAGGGAAGTTTGATAAATGTGTCAGGGAAGCTCAATAAATGTGACAGGGAAGCTCAAAAAGTGTGACAGGGAAGCTCAATAAATGTGGCAGGGAAGCTCAATAAATACGACAGGGAAGCTCAATAAATGTGACAGGGAAACTCAATAAATGTGACAGGGAAACTCAATAAATGTGACAGGGAAGCTCAATAAATGTGACAGGGAAGCTCAATAAATGTGACAGGGAAGCTCAATAAATGTGACAGGGAAGATCAATAAATGTGACAGGGAAGTTTGATAAATGTGACAGGGAAGCTCAATAAATGTGACAGGGAGGCTCAAAAAGTGTGACAGGGAAGCTCAATAAATGTGACAGGGAAGCTCAATGAATGTGACAGGGAAGTTTTATAAATGTGACAGGGAAGCTCAATAAATGTGACAGGGAAGCTAAATAAATGTGACATGGAAGCTCGATAAATGTGACAGGGAAGTTTGATAAATGTGACTGGGAAGCTCAATAAATGTGACAGGGAAGTTTGATAAATGTGACAGGGAAGTTTGATAAATGTGACAGGGAAGCTCAATAAATGTGACATGGAAGCTCAATAAATGTGACAGGGAAGTTTGATAAATGTGACAGGGAAGCTCGATAAATGTGACAGGGAAGTTTGATAAATGTGACAGGGAAGTTTGATAAATGTGACAGGGAAGCTCAAAAAGTGTGACAGGGAAGCTCAATAAATGTGACAGGGAAGCTCAGTAAATGTGGCAGGGAAGCTCAGTAAATGTGACAGGGAAGCTCAATAAATACGACAGGGAAGCTCAATAAATGTGACAGGGAAACTCAATAAATGTGACAGGGAAACTCAATAAATGTGACAGGGAAACTTGATAAATATGACAGGGAAACTCAATAAATGTGACAGGGAAACTCAATACATGTGACAGGGACAGGGAAGCTCAATAAATGTGACAAGGAAGCTCGATAAATGTGACAGAGAAGCTCAATAAATGTGACAGGGAAACTCAATAAATATGACAGGGTAACTCAATAAATGAAAGTTACAAACAAATACAAAAATGAACATTTTGACTAAATTCTTTGCTACCAAGCAAATAAAAACATGGAAAACAGGATGATTAGCTAGAAAACAGAAGTATTCGGATTCTTCTACAGATGGTTATCCGAACACAACAGTGAGATAAAATAATATAACAGGCTGTGTACACATCTTACATATCAATCTACTGTGCACTTTAACCCAACATCACATTTTAAGTTGGCATTCCAGCAGTCTTGGAGCCATGACAGCATAATTAGTAGTGCACTCACTGCCCAACCAGTGGACTTGGGTTCAGTCCCCTGTCATCATCATCATAATGTAGCAGACCCTTTACAGAATGTTGCTCTCATCACGACCCCCTGAAAAGTTGTTTGACCTCCTGTCATTTCTTCTACTTCATGCCTAAGGTGTCTTCATTGTCCTGATCCATGTTCGTGATGGTTGACATCTACCTGTTCTTCTTCTAAAAATGATGCCTTTCATCCCTGTTCTTTTCAAGTGGCGTTTAGTATGGCCAAGTATTTTCTGTTCAAAGACATAATTCTGTTTATGAGCCAGCTTTCTTCAATGTTCAGATCATTTAGAATGTCAGTATTTTTCTGTCTCTTGGTTCACAATATTGTAAAACTTTTCTGCAACCATCCATCCATCCATCATGTGCCATGCCGGTAAGCGTGGGTGGTCATATTCTGCCATCTCACTCGATCACCAGAGTCGTGGATCAGCTCTGTGTTCCTGTCTCGACCATGCCATGTGTTATCTGCAACAAAAACCCCAATTTTCTTCTTTAGTGATTACAAAATGGTCCTTGATTCTCAATCACATGTTGCTGCTGGAGATGCATGTTCTCTTAAATTTTACTTTAACTTGTTTACTGGTTTTGTGCCATTGGTTCTTACTACTGCTTAACCTCTGCATTGCTATGGCCACTCTACATCTGATTTTGTTTGAGCAGTCCATGACCTGTTGATTATGTATGCAGTCGAGAAATTCAAAGTTTGTGACAATTTTAATTTATTCCCATAAGGCAGAGTTTCTCATGACCACACTGACCAGGTCTACGTAATAAAATTGGCTTCAGAAAATTTTCTGAGAGGTTAGACGAACTGACCACATCACCCATTGAGAGCTCTTTGGTCAGAGAAATATGGAACTAGTACCATATTCCCAATATGCAGTGATGGCGTAGAAGTGGGGTCCTTTACCTTCATTCCAGCAGTCTTGTTATAACAGCTGCTATGTCATTGTTCATGAGCAGTCTAACAAAGTGTGATATTTCTAACACTTCACACACCTATTACAGCTTCCTGCTTTGGGATTTGTTTTAAAAACAAATACAACAAATGCTTGATTTAGCACAGGTTTTATTATATAATTAAAATTCAGGTATAATGCGCAATATGTTTTCAAGATCTTATTTGATGAAACGTTAGTTTAAAAAACTTAAATTATAATAACAAACAGAAATAGGCATGCAACACCTACATTTTAGATTCTTTGGACTCCCTCATCATCACTAGATAAAAGCTAATCTAAATTACTTACGATATAGAAAATTGCATATTTATTAGTATTTGTGTATAATATGCACCCTGAATTTTAGTGGGTAAATGTGAGTAAAAATTGTGCATAGTAAATGCTAGATTGTATGATACATCTCATTATTATTTCACTGTATAAGTTGAACAGATCAGGTGACAGCAGAAATCCTTGCATAACACCTTATTTTATGTTGTGAAATAATGTCGTACTTGGATGTCAATTGTTATGGCTGCTTTTTGTTATTTATTATTCTCTGGTCTTCACATCGTCCAATATTCTGATTATTTCCTCATGTCTCGCCTTTTCAAATATATTACCAAATTCAGTAAAGCACAAATATAGATCCCTGTTAATTCATGTAGCTATTTCTGTTAATGTTAGTATATATATATATATGGTATAATTTGTCCTACTGTTGATTACATAAGATTATCGTATAATTGTACTATTTCACATGACTTTTTACAAATATCTTTTAATTGTCAAAATATACTAATACTGTTTCTTCTTTTGAAGTAATTGTGACATTGAATCACATTTGTTTCCATACCAAATTGTTAGCGAATGAAACATATTTTAATAAATGTAACGTCTCTTGCAGAGCTTTAAGATGAGAAACAGCCTCAACAGTCATGTCTTCCATAAACACTCAGACATTCGGAAGCATCAGTGCAAAGCCTGTGGAAAGACTTTCAAAACCTGGACCCAGCTCAAGGTTCATGTGAGATCACATACAGGTTAACAGTTTTCTTCACAGGGCATGATTGGGGAGGCAATACTTTCTTCACAGGGAATGATTGGGGAAGCAATATAGTGTATGTGTTTCTGTAGAAAATGGACTATTTTATATAATGATCATTCTTTTGTCATAAGATGAGAAGCAAGGCATTAAAGAACATCAGAACAAGGAGAAAGGACAATGAGAAAAGAGGCAGGGGCAGACCAAGAGAAATAATGCTGGATGTTCTGAGATGGTGGCATTGACAAGTATCGTCAGCAGAGTTGATCCAGAAGGACAAGAACTATGATCTTTGGAACACCAATGCCAATTGGCTGGGCTCATGCTGATGATGATGATGATAGCAAAATAAAGGCACACAGTAACCATGGAAAGTTATCAAACGCTACCCCTGAATTACCAAATTATTGTTTTTATTTTTAATTATAGAGACACTTCATGGCGGCAGAAAAAACCTGCCCAAACTTCGGAGCCAAGGCAACAGCTCGTCTTGCAGCTGTTCAGACTCTCAGGAGTCAAGTGGAACTGACTCAACAGATTTATGTTTTCACAGAATTGATGCTGGACCTCTAAGTCATCTCATGTTCTAAACAGCACAGCATCATCTATAAAATAAAGACATCAGAATGCTGTCCGCTGGGAAGGTTAACCCGGTCAACAAATGCCCGCAGAAGTCGGATGTGTCGGCCTAACGGCGCAAGAACGCAGCTCTGCTGTAAACAGGTACAACGCAATCACGTCTGGAAAAAAAAAAACTGGATGAATGCAGAAGAAGAAGAAGAATGCTGCCCACAAGAACAGAACTAGTACTGCAGTGGGCATCAGCTCACTGTGATATCTCTGGAAATGGACAGGCAGAAGCATACAAAGGCTGGAGGGAACCTTGTACCACCCCATCCATTCCAGAACTTTAAAGAGGCAAAGATACTCGTGAAACAATCTTTGAAGAACAATTGGAGAGAAGAAAATGAAAATTACAAACAGAGCATGTCAGCATTAATAGGTCTCGCAGAAACCACAGACCAGAATTTTCAGATTTAGAACAGGACACTGTAAGCTCAGAGCACACCTTCACTGACTCTCCCTCTTGTAAATGTGGAGTATCAAAGCAAACACAAGATTGCTCAGATACAGAGAGGAAACCTGACGCATAGGAGAGACCCTTTAAGACAAACAATGGGAGACTGGTAAAGACCTCAAGAGCACTACTGTCTTGTTTGTGAGTCATGCCCGGAATAGATTCATAGCAAACTTTGATCACCGAAGAAAAAGAAAAGTTTAAACTGAATCTTTTAATATAAAATGATGATTTATATAAGTACTACACATATTTTAAATTAGCTGACATCTTTGTTGTGTCATGTATATGGAAAGACA
Source organism: Cepaea nemoralis (assembly GCA_014155875.1). Taxonomy (NCBI): domain Eukaryota; kingdom Metazoa; phylum Mollusca; class Gastropoda; order Stylommatophora; family Helicidae; genus Cepaea; species Cepaea nemoralis. Next base: position 49,715 of record JACEFZ010009626.1, on the reverse strand, counting down.
GCAATACATACATACACATATATACATTAAAAATTGTGGCAAGAATACACACATACTTACACATATGTACATTAACAATTGTTAAGATCTTACAAAATAATATCTGCTATGTTCTGTTTCAGGTGAGAAGCCATTTTCATGCATTGATTGTGAGCATCGCAGTACTACTCAGGGAAACATGAAGCTGCATCTTTCCACACATGGCTACTCTAAAGAAAAGATTAACAAGGTCATGGAAAAGGTATATTCAGAACTACAGCATGCGACTGCTTTCATAAAAATGTTATTATTCTTCTTACTTAAGTTTTGGGGGCAGATATAAAGATCTTTTATGTGCTCTTTCTAATGCTCTTTGAAAGTTGGCATTCACTTCTCTAAGGTTGTTCTTGATTCCATCACACCCTTCTTTTATGTCAATCTTGCCTTTGCTCTGTTTTCTATATATTTCTTCAATATGGCTCTTTGTGTGTATTTTTTTTAACCTAACTTCTCAGATAAAGTTTCATTACAAAGAACAGGCTGTAAGGTCAATGCTATGGCAAAATTATCAGAGGAGAAACCTACCAACAGGTAGATAGTGACCTTGGATGGAGTATATTTATTTTTAACCTTACACAAATACTTTCCCAAATCAGACAGGCACACTAACCTCTGAGTTAGAGAGATTGTCAGGAAAGAGGAACACAGGATTAAAGTAACCAATTTTTTTCATTGAATAAATAATTCATCAGCACCCAGTGGCTTGAAGTATGCAGAATTTTCCCCCATAACAGTCTTTCTCCTTAATTTCTTGGACTGCTAGTTTTCTAGACATCTGTAAAGAAGATAGTTTGCCATTGCTTTCCTTCTTGGCAGTGACTTTACTGGTAGGTGACTATAAGCCAGTGTCTCTACAAAGAGATTCTCTCCATAACATTACAAACTTAAGACCATAACCAGCAGCTACCTGTCAGCTGCTCTCAAGCTAATTCTTCCACCTGCTTCCATGTGAATGGAAATTAGGGTGAATAATTTTGTGTTTTGAAAGTCTTAGTATATGTGAAGATTTATCATTTTACTTCTGACATATTTATCTTGCTCATATATTTTATAACATTTACTGCTGATTGGTCTGTAAAAATATGGGGCTAGTACTGTATGCCTAAATGTGCCTAAAGGCGTTTAAAAGAGCCCTGTACTTTTTATACTTAGACATTAGTTATGGTCAGTTACGAAAAGCTGCTTCTGTCTTAAGATACCCAGGTACTTGGCTCAATGTTAGGTTTCTCCTGTCAGAGTATACACAAAATGGCAAGTTCTAAAAACAGTACAAGCTGCCAGCGCTATATATGTGGAGATTATACTGTAAACAATTATAGATTGCTGCAAACTGGAAATATTAGATGTGTTATTATCTGTTCCTCAGATATGCAAAGATGTACCAGAAATGGACCCTGAAGCTTTAGAACAAGTTATGATAAACATTGCTGAAAAGGTCAGTTTTGTGTTGATAAATTTCATCTTTAGTTTGTCCTATGCTTTACACTTTTACAAAAGTGATTGCTTCTAATACACAGGAAAAATGGTCAGAGGCATGAAGATATGTCAGAGTTCAGCATTAGATTAGCAATCTCAGATGTGAAGATAGCTTTGTCTTAATGGCAAAGAACACATAGCAAAATCTGCTGGACAGAGTAAATATTTCAAGAAATATTACATTGACTACTGATGCTTCACACACACTAATCTAACACATAGGCCAAACCATAATTATCTTTGTGGCCACCATAAATTTATCTCAAGCCATCAGACTCGAATTACCCTGTCTGATGTTTTGTGTGAGAATGCCTGAGCTCTCTCATTTATTCACCTTAGCATCTCTGAGTCACTCATGGTTTTTGTCAACTCTAGTGCAACATGGGCTTCACACTTCTCCTCATCTGCCAACCTCCATGCACACACACACCTACCTAAGGACCTTGACAGACAGGATGCAGCAATGGCAGAATGTATGAAGTGGCTTCAAATCAAAACCTTAAAAGTGTAATAGAAATTACAATAACTATGCCATTGTCTTGTAACCTGTCAATATTGTTAAGGATGTCAGTTGTTAAGAATGTGACATCATGTTACAGATGAACATGGTGACATAATAAGGACAGTTTAAAGATGGCTACCCCACGTTTGACATGTACCAAAGAGGAGCAGCCTTCTGTTATCCAATGTTTTTATCAGTGAAGGGGGTGAATCCTATAGAAATTAATCGGCAAATGAAGATCTAGTATGATGATGCATGCCTGTCAGTCCAGCAAGTGTATGAGCGGAGTAGGAAGTTTCAAAACTGTTTGATCCGATGAAGAAGTGCAGCAGGTGGTGCATGAGTGGTACACACACACAACCAAGAGAAATTTGTTTCTTTAGGAATCCAAGCACTTTATTAACACCAGATGACTTGCATTGGATGCAGTGATGACTACATTGAAAAATAATACAGTTCTTTACTTTTTCAGAATATATTCACACATGCTAATTTAACGTTTTTATGTGCAGCCCCCTGGTACAACACGGGCTGGAGATTCATCACTATAAACATTCACTACAGAATGTCACTGGATGATGATGCAATTGTTCTCAATTATGCACAGTCCCAGTATATGCTGTCTCACCATTTTCAGGGGTCTTTTTTGTACAGTTTCTGCATGGTTGTGATTAGTGTTGAGAGATTAAATAAATATCAGAATTAGTAGCTACATGTTGTTCTATGTATCAGATTTATGAACTTCAATTTGCCTACAAAACCCTTCTAAACATTTGAATCATTTTTGTTTCTCCGACCATACAGGTTGTTTTATTGTTCGCTAAATTTGAACTCAGGCATAGTCCATGCACTTGCTGCTACTTCTAGTTGCACTGGACTGACTTTTGTGTGTAGATTAGCTTTCACTATTACCATCAGATGAACCCATTTCAACTTCTGAGGTATTGTAATTTACACCCCAAGTCAATGACCAGAAGTCAACATTTTAGTCCAACTTACCAGTGTAGGGGTTGAAACTGCTACCTCGGCATCAGCACACCTGAAGTTTAAGTGCAAGCACTATGATCCCTTTGGCCATAATGACCTTCCGGTCATGAACATGGAGGATAGGCAGTGAAACGGTTAAGGCCTCTGGGTGTTTATGCTCGTGGCTACCGTTGCATTTGCATTTTTCTCATGTTGGATTGGTAGTTTATGGTTCCGTCGCCCTGCTACTGAGTTGAGTGCGTGGCACGGCGCTGTAAGCTGTGAATTTCGTGTGAACTGCTTTTAAATCTGCCTGAAGTTGAGGAGCGTGAACTGCATGTTCAGAGCAATAGCGGCTGGCTATATCCCAGAATTGACCAGTTTTTCTGCCTTATGCAGAAATGTGTGGCTGCTGGTTTTCTAGTGACTGCCGCTTACTTTGACGGCGAACTGTGCTTTCGTGGAGGACTTTTGTGTTGGCATTCTGGCAACGGCATTATGTACAGTAAAAGTTTCTTTAAATTTGTTCGAGGTTGTTTTGTTTTGTGAACAACATTTCGGAGAAAAAATGGCGCGGCTGACTATAAAACATCTAGAAACGGAGCAACATCTAGAAATATCGAGACTTGTAGGCGAACATCTGGTTGGGAAAGTGACTGCCACTTCCATCAAGGATGAACTGTATGTTTTTGTAGAGGACTTTAGTGGTACATTCTGGCGGCGGCATTATGCACAGTGTGCCTGAGCGGGCCGTTGTTTGTCAAGACTCCTGTCTTTTCCACTTTTCACATGGGGCAGTGAGGAACATTTTATGTGATATTCACTGGCATGGGAACAGAGCACAATGGGGATGACCCTTTGCTGTGATGTTGGAACTGTGACTAATGACTAATGGCCATAATGACCTTCGCCATACAGATGAAGCTGCCCCTCAGAGTGAAGAAGTGACCCTTATACAATTTATAGAGGCAGAGAAAGAACAGTATGGTTTTGTGGAAGGAAAGGGTACAAACAATGCAATATATATAGTACAAACACTAATAGAAAGGTCAGTAGAGAAACAGAAAGATATATTTGTGCTTCATAGATTATACTAAGGAATTTTATAAAGTAAAACATGATGAACTGATTAAAATGTTTGACGATATCAACATTGATGGGAAAGATTTAAGAATAATAAAGAATATTTACTGGAACCAAGTAGCAGCAATTAAAATGGTAAATAAAGAGGGTAGTTAAGAACAGATAAAACTAGGAGTACGACAGGGGTGTGTCTTGTCACCGGATCTCTTCTCCCTATATAGCGAAGTAATAATCAAAGTGATCAAAGAGATGCCAGGAATACTAATCGGAGGTTATAATATAAACAATATACGCTATGCAGATAACACAATATTGGTGACGGATAATGCAACAGACCTACAACAATTGTTGGACATTGTAGTAACAGAGAGTGCAAAGAAAGGACTCTCCTTGAATATCAAGAAAACAGTAACAATAGTGATATCAAAGAAAATGGTGACACCAGAATGTGACATAGAAATAGAAGGGAAAATTCTTAACCAAGAGGATAATTTTAAATACTTAGAGGCATTTATAACATCAAATGGAAGATGTACAACAGAGAATAAGAGCAGAATAGGGCAGACAAAAGCTGCATTTCAGAAAATGAAGAGTATCTTATGCAATAAGTCTCCATCAATGAATGTAAGATAAAGAGTGCTGAAATGCTATATAGAACCAGTTTTGCTGTATGGCTGTGAATCTTGGAATGTAAATGAACAAATTAGGAAGAACTTAGAAGCAATAGAAATATGGTTTTTGAGACAAATGTTGCAAATTCCTTGGACTGCCAGAGTAACTAAAAACGATTGCCTGAAAGAGGCTAATGAAAGTAGAACACTTTATACAACAATAAGAAACGGACAAACAGATTTCATTGGTCATGTAATGAGAAGAGAGACATTGGAGAACATTGTGACAACTGGAAAGATCGAGAAAGAGAGGCAGAGGCAGACCAAGAGAAATGATGCTGGATGGATTGAGACGGTGACATGGAGGAATATCATCAGCAGAGTTGATCCAGAACACCAAAGACCGAGATCTGTGGAGAGCCATGAATGCCTACATCAGCTGGCAGGGCACTTGTTGAGAGAAAAAACTAATAAAGTGGCAAGCAGTAAGTTGTAGACTAAGAGCAATAATTATAACTTCAAAAAAGTAAACAAGACTGATCCAGTGCTATCCACCAACAAACAATAAAGATTTAGCAGTTGTGGAGGAATTATACGTGAACCTTCAAAGTCGTCTAGATAATTAAAGAAATGGCAATATCAGAATTATAATGGGTGATCTGAATGCCAAGATAGAACAGGTTAAAACATATTATGAAGGTATCATGGAAGTAGACATGGACTTGGGATAATGAATGGAAATGGAGAATTCTTCATCATTTTTTTTACAAAGAATCAATATGTGAAAGCCCCTCTGCTGTGTGTCCACCGTGACGAGGTAGAGGGGCTTGTGCGTCCCAATGACCCCAAGAGCTATGCCGACGGTAGCACAGCTACTGGTAGGGCCACCCATGTCGGACAGGTCAAGGGAGAGAGATCAGACGAAGTGACACACAAACCTGCTGCCTTGTAGGTAGACTGGGGACAGTCAAAGGCTAGGGAAAGCACCCCGAATACATGCTTGTCAAAATCGGATGTACTGAGCCACAGGCTTGACAAAGCAGTGCAACGTAAAACCTGCTGCCTTGTAGGTAGACTGGGGACAGTCAAAGGCTAGGGAAAGCATCCCGAATAAATGCTTGTCGAAATCGGATGTACAGAGCCACAGGCTTGACAAAGCAGTGCAACGTAACTTAATTCATGATGTCACAAATCAAAATTAATCGTTATGGTGCTAATCCCGTGAAAGCCATGAACAATGAAGGACCTAGAAACAAACAAATAACAATTAAACAAGGAAATGCCTTGCTTACAGGAAAAAAGGCTGCAAATGCACTAATGGAACACTATGCAAATGCAAACCACATTGATATTACAACCGAACAGAAGAAAGCAATCAAAGACAAACAGATACATCATAGAAATACAGAGACAGCAGCAGAATATATGATGGCAAATCTAACAATGGAAGAAATGGAACAGGCAATGAATACCCTAAAAAAGAAGAAATCACCAGGAAAGGATGGAATCACAAATGAAATGCTAATAGGACTAGGCACCAAGGCAAAGAAGAAACTACTAGCAGTCCTAAATAACAGCTGGAAGAGAGGAATAGTCCCACAGGCATGGAAGGAAGCTATACTAATACCAGTCCCAAAGAAAGGAAAAGACCTGGAAGAACCAAATGGCTATCGACCTATCAGTCTACTTAGCTGTGTAGGAAAATTAATGGAACGCATTATCAATGGCAGGCTAACATGGCATCTGGAAGAAAACAAACTCTTAACACCACACCAAGCAGGATTCAGAAAGTACAGATCCACTGAAGATCAAATAACCTATATAGCTCAGGAAATAGAGGATGCCTTCCAAGAGAAAAAGCACACACTAGCAGTCTGGATAGATTTAGAAAAAGCATTTGATAAAGTATGGAAGGAAGGACTGAAAGTAAAACTGCAAAAAATGCATGTTTGTGGGAAAATGTACAAATGGATCAGCCACTACCTTGAGAACAGAACTGCCAGGACAAAAGTACAAGAACAAACCAGCAAAATGATGCTGTTGGAGCAAGGTGTCCCCCAAGGAGGAGTTCTTTCACCAACATTATTCCTAGCATATATAAACGACATCACAGAAAATTTTCCAGCCAGAGTACACACATCATCCTTTGCAGATGACCTAGCCATATGGACATCTGAAGAATATATTAGTACAGCTAACAGCAGAATACAGCAAGCCCTATTAGCGCTAGAGGACTGGTCAAAATCATGGCTAGTGAAGATAAGTGAGGAGAAAACAACATGCACAGTGTTCACGCTCTCAAATAAAACTCAGCAACCTAAGCTGGTATTGAATGGAAAAATATTGCGCCATGAAGAAAATCCAAACTATCTAGGAGTCACCTTTGATCGTCGCCTGACATGGAAGACACAGGTTGAGAAAAATCGAACAAGAGCAAGGCAGAGAATGGCAATCATGAAAAAGCTTGCTGGTACAACGTGGGGAGCAGATGAGAAAGTTCTCAAGAAGTTATATACTGGACGGGTGAGGCCAGTACTGGAATATGGCATTGCAGCTTGGGCAACAGCAGCTAAGTCAAACTTTAACAAAATAAGTAGAGTCCAAAACCAAGGAATGCGAATCATAACTGGAAGCCTGAAGACAATGCCTATTAATGAACTAGAAAAGATCACTTGTTTACAACCAATGCAGGATAGAAGAGATAGCAGAGCCCAGCAACAAGCAGAAAAATTTAGAAGATTGACAGACCACCCTATGTACAACAGATTTAATGGTTTTGGAAAGGGAAGACTGAAGCGTAGCAACTTTGTAGAAACTGCAAAATGAAGGATTAGGGCAGATCCTATACTTAACATATCAACAGTCAAGCCCATATACAATGCACACAAGTTCCCAGCTTGGAGACAGCAGCAACTGCCTGCGATGATAGAAAACATTCCTGGTATTTAGAAAAAGAACACTCAGCATGAAACCGAAAGAAGAGAAATAACCCTAAACTACATAAAAGAACATTACCCAAGCAGGAATTGGACCCATGCATATAAAGATGGACCAGCCAAAAATTCAGTAGAGAATGGAGGAGGAATTCTCCTAAATTTAAAAAATGGAGCGAAAAACACACATTCAATGGCAACTGGAAAATTTTCAAGTAACTTCAAAGCTGAGGTAGAGGCTCTGAAAACTGCAGCAGAAATGCTCCTGATGGAGGAAAATAAAGAGAAGCAAATAGCTATCTTCACAGATGCAAAGTCAGCTGTCTCAATACTGAAGAGCAATAACAGCACAGAACTAACTGACCTAAGAGCAGCACTCCATGGTCTATGCCAGAAATCCAAAAAAGTTGTAATACAGTGGATCCCATCACATTGCAGTATACCTGGAAACGAAGAGGCTGACAGACTGGCAAAAGAGGGCGGACAACTACCACAGCCTGACATAGACATAACCTATAATGAGGCAAAGAGGTTTATAAAAAGCACTTATAGAACCAAATGGGAATCAGAGCATCCAGGCCATCAGAAGGATGATGCATATTACAAACTCGACCGAAGAGAACAAGTAGCAATCTTCAGACTCCGCACAGGACATAACAGGCTGAAATACCACTTGTTCAATAAACTAAAGATAGGAGATACGGATGAATGTAATTGTAGAACTGGAAAAATGACAGCAAAACATTTGCTGCAGTATTGCCCAACGTATGCAGAACAGAGAAAGATATGTTGGCCCACACCTGCTTCATTTGAGGACAAGCTCTATGGAGATATCAACAAGCTAAAGTTGACCGCAGCTTACTTTAACTACATACAGGTTGACATTTAAAGGTGCATGAAGACCCAGAGGCATGAAATGGAATATTGCTTGGATAGCAAATCCATTATGTGGAAAGTCCAAATCAAAAGCTCGCTGTGTGGGCTTCATAAAAGGTGGAAAAGTGTCCTAGTGGCACGAAATGGAATATTGCTTGGATAGCAAATCCATTACGTGGAAAGTCCGAATCAAAAGCCCACTGTGTGGGCTTCATAAAAGGTGGAAAAGTGTCCTAGTGGCACGAAATGGAATATTGCTTGGATAGCAAATCCATTACATGGAAAGTCCGAATCGAAAGCTCACTGTGTGGATGTCATCTGCAGACTGCATACTTCTGGTTTCCGGAAGAACAGCCTATGGTGAACGGAAGGCCCAATATACGGAAGTGAGGCTAAGCAGCCATGTGCAGGACGTGACGATTCCTTGGGTGAGCCCAGTACCAGAGCGCTATGTATCGGCTCTGCAAGTATGGAAGCCTCCTTGGATGGCGGGGAATGCCCATGGTCTGCCCCTGCCTTCCCTTGAGGGCTGACCAGGATCTTTGGCTGTTCTATATGGACCAGCTGGGATTGGGGATAACACCACAACAGTGAGAGTCAAACGTCCTAAGAAACCCCCGGGAAGGTTAACCCGGTCAACAAATGCCCGCAGAAGTCGGATGTGTCGGCCTAACGGCGCAAGAACGCAGCTCTGCTGTAAACAGGCACAACGCAATCACATCCGAAAAAAAAACTCCGGATGAACGAAGAAGAAGAAGAAGAATATGTGAAAGGAAAAAGCAACATTGATATCAATACAAAAATTAAGGTTGATCATATTTGTTACCAAGAAATTGTGACCATCTCTACATAATGTGGGAACCGGGGTGGTGCAGTGGCTTGTGCACTTGCTTGCCAACCTAGTGGTCAAGTGTTGGAATCATGCTTGACGTGAGTTTTTTGTTTTTTTTAGTGACCTGGGTTCCCACAAGGCAGTTAAAAGTGGATATTATAAAACTTCCTGGGAAGTAAAGGTGTGATACTGACCACATGACTTCTCAACATATCAAAGATAGATCTGGGAAAGTTCTTACCAACATTATAGATCAAATGAACAGATGAGCTGAATACTTTGTGGAACTTCTGAATAGACCAGTCTCAAATGATCCACCTGAAATCTAACCCGCATAGGTGGCGCTGGATATCAACTGGAGAAACCATCTGAAGAAGAGGTTAGATTTTCTAATCTCTCCTGAAGAATGGGAAAGCTGCTGGTCTAGATGGTATCCAGGCAGAAACTGTTAAAGCCAACATAAACACATCTGAATTACTGTACAAATAATTAGTTAGCAGTGTTTTGGAGACTGAAGAAATACCAGCATGCTATAGAGAAGGTACTGGTCAAGTTGTTAAAAAAGACAGACCTGCAAGAATGTGACACTACAATGATGTTATTGTTAGTTCCTGAGAAAATATTAATTAGGATCACTCTGGAGAGATTAAGAGACGTCATTGACAAACAACTAAGAGATGAACAGACACTCTTTTGATCAAATATATTCTGCATTTACCATATAGCCATATTATGCATAATAATATTGCAAAGAATTGAAATGAATTTGCCACTTATTATTGGATTTGTAGACTATGAATAGATACTTAACAGCATCGATATCTCTTTGGAAATTTCTGGGGCACAGATTCACATAAAATTATTGGCTTAATAAAGACACACATGTGGACATGAAATAATAGAGTCCTTTGAGATGGTAAACTGTTGGATATGTTTGAAATAAGAACAGGAGTATACAGCATGGTAGCTTTTTGTCACTTTTATTACTCATACTGACTATACTGTATTATGAAGACAACAGTAGCTACCACTAGAGATGGAATTCAGTGGACTCTTGACCAAGCAGCTTGTTGATTAGGATGTTGCTGATGTTACTGCCCTCCTGTCCCACACACACAATTAAATGAAAGAAATCACACTTGATAAGCAGTCAAAACATTTAAACTAACAAATTCATAGGGTGAAAAAGATAATGAGAATAAAAGAAATGATATCCTGATCTACCTTGGTGAAACCTCACTTCAAGTGGTTGAATCATAAACATATTTAGGTAACTATGTAGATAAAATAGGGGAACAGACAGGTATGTCAAAATAAGAATACAAAAAGTGAGAGGAGTATTTATAGCACTAGAAAATATGTGGCAGTCAAAAGAAATTGAATATAGCACCAAACAGAACATTGAACTGTCAAGTAAGTACTGCTGCAATGATGAGAGACATGGAGAATGACTACAACAGTTATTAATAAACTACATCCATTCATTAATTGGTACATGCATGGAACAGAGGGACTAATATGGTATGACATAATCACCAGTGCGGAGCTCTTGGGCTGGAACTTAGTAAATTTCAGGGAATGAAGAGTTGTAGAAAAGATGCTGAATTGGACACAACTGCTAACAGTATAACTAGAAAGTCCTTCCTCTAGAACACAGTGCAAAACAAATAGAAAAGAGATCTAAAAATACATGAAAAAAAAGAGAATTAGAGACATACATTAATAATGTGTGAGGACTTGGAAGGAGCTGCATGGAGACAGCAAAGAATAGGAGTGCTTGATGTGAGTTGGTGATGGCCTATGCCCCAATTTGGAGATAAAAAGGAATCAAAGAAGAAACTTTAGTTTGACCTTTGTAACAACCCAGAAGTCTGTACTATCCTATTAAAACCTTTGAAGTGTCATAAGGCTGTATTGATAGGAGAAATAAAGTGCCACACTTATTGGATACTATTCTAAAATATCACACCCATATTAATGAAGCCATTTGTATGACAAATGCATGACATCTTAAGGTTATAATTGATTCATTTATTTCTAACTTTAGGTCAGAACTGAACAAATGACTGTGAAGGAGAAGAAGAGCAAGAAAAACCTCAGCAAACCAAAACCCAGCACTGGTGATCATGTCAAACATCAGTCTTCTCCAGCAAAAACTACACCAGAAGACAGTTCCAGAAAGAAATCACAGAATGCAGTTGAACAACAGGACACAGCCTCGGGTTCTAAATATGCTGGGTCACAGATTAAGCGACTGCTAACACAGCCTCTGAGTCAGATGAAGCCTCCAAAATTTATTCTGCCTCAGCTCTCTCAGTCTGCAGAAACTGGCTCAAATAGTAATGAGGTTAGTGGTCAGTCACAGGTCAGCTTTGTGTCTGGATATAAACATAATTCTAAAGTTGTACTGCAGTATGTTTATTTTACTTACCTAATTTAAAAAAAAAAATTTCAACATAATTCTAAACTTGTACTGCAGTATGTTTATTTTTATTTACCCGAAATTTTTTGCGTTTAAACATAATTCTAAAGTTGAACACCAGTTTATTTTATTTTATCATCTGTTTAATTGATATTACATGTTTTCTTTGCAGTCAATATTTTTCACACTTTATAATACACCTGAAGCAAATAATGTTAGATGAATGTAGAAATTAAGTATTCAAAACTCTTAGCAATGGTTTGACATGCCAATGATAGAAACCACTCTTGATGTATTCTGGCATTGACTTCCTTAGAGAAAAATCACAGATGTTGTAGTCCCATCTTCCTGAAGAAGCCTTAACTCTTTCCATATAGCTAGCACAGAATGAGTAGGCTCACTGACTTTTCAGCTGCGCATGGATCTCCAATCTGTTTAGTTGTTGTACATCTTTTGATGACTTGTTAATGGGAATGTCATGACAATCATCTTTTGGGATATCAAGGGTTCTATATTGGTGTATATCCAGGAAAGTGGTGAAACACTAGTGCTCAATACAGTGAACAAATTGAAGCCTGCAATATAATTGAACACACCAAGGACTTCTCTCAAAAGGAGTATTGGTGTTGCACGACAATGCCCACACTCATTCGACTGAGCATTCAGTGGATAAACTACGTGCTCTGAAATGTAGGGTCTTGAAACATTCACCAGACAGTCCCTTGGACTTCACATGTTTGGACCCTTGAAAGAACATTTGCAGGGTCAGGGGTTTGCTGATGACAATGAGCTAATTGAGGTGGTGCAAAATTGGTTTAAGGTTACATTCAAAAATAATTTTCCTAGAAAGAATCATCAAGCTAGTGGATAGGTGGACTAAGTGTTGCCACCAGGTGGGGGAAGTGGGGAGGGGGGTTTGCTATTTTGAGAAATATCATACACACAATTTAATTCTGGTTCGCACTATTGTCAACAAGTTATTCGTAAAATTCCTGTTGCTTAATGACTTCCCCTCGTATTACTGTTACGTTATTATGAGGTGTGTGTATAATCACCATGGCTTGATATTTCCACAGGTGCTGTGTGATTCAAGTGATTCAGGTCTAAACACCCTTAGCCTGCTTTTACAAACACAGACTCAGAAACAAGACACAAATGGACTTTATGGTGGAACATTCCTCATATCACTTCCTTACTCAGACCAACAGCAGCAGCAGCAGCAAGCCACAGACTGTAGATTCCCTCTCATCTATGATGGGCTACACAGTTATCCCCACATACATACTTCCAAATCAGACAAGAGCAGAGACTCTCATAGACTCATCCACTGGTCTGGCATTGTCTGTGTTCTCTGCATCAGATATTCTGTCATCTGGATTGAGCATGTTGCAGCCGGGCATACAGTCGGCAGAGCTGGTCCAGTCAAGCAGTATCTATGCAAATACTTCTTCTTCAGGCATTGTACAGTGTGCTCCAGGGTCTGATGCTGCAAATCTTTTGGGTAAGCTTGGTTGTTTTAAAAAAAAAATAAGTAGAGGTAACAGGTCATCTCACAGCATACACTATCAAAGAGATGTTAAGTAGTAGCATGAACATGTTTTTCCCCACATTCTCTCTCAATCTTGCCTTGTGGAGATGTACCGCAAGCAGTCTTACACTTCATACTCTTGCTAGAGGTGATATACTGCATCTGAAGACATCTTGAAATTGATGTAAGGAGACAACTTCAACCAGCAGAGGAGAAAAGAATCCAATGAAAGGATCTACATCAACTAGCAGAGAAGAAACTAACATGCTGAAAGGTTCTTAAAATAGCAGAGGAGAAAAGAACATGATGAAAGGACACTACTTCAACAAGCAGAGGAGAAAAGAACATGTTGAAAGGACAATACTTCAACAAGCAGAGGAGAAAAGAACATGTTGAAAGGACAATACTTCAACAAGCAGAGGAGAAAAGAACATGATGAAAGGACAATACTTCAACAAGCAGAGGAGAAAAGAACATGATGAAAGGAAAATTCTTCAACAAAAGTTAGTTATATATTCTTTACAAGACATTGCAGTCAACACCAGCATTGTTTGCTGCTGTGATCTCTTGGCAAGTTTACGTTCAGTAGTTTGCCATTGCTTTCTGAACAACCGCCACCCAAACCATTTCGTAAAAAATCACGCAGCGCAGTCATCTGCCAAATCGCATGCAGCTGTGTTTTGAACACGGGTATGCAGGATCACAAACTGCATCTTTAACCCCTTCGCCACGGAGCCTGCATACTTCAACAAGCAGATGAAAAAAGAACATGTTGAAAGGTTACTATTTCAACAAGCAGAGGAGAAAAGAACTGCCAAAGGCAATGCCAGACCAGATTTTGTGGCCAGAGGTTTATTGCTCATGGGATGCACCAAGCCATAGTCCGATGAATAAAGGAAGCTGTTACAATTATTATTATGTATTATTTTTTTTTATCTATACAGATAATATGTTTTGACATTCAACTGTCAGTGTAGTGTCTTGTTATATTGGAAACTTTATGTTGTTTCTTTTCTGCATTGGTCTTTTGTAATTTGCTTGCTAGACATGCTTCCGTTGTTTTCTGCGTTGATCTCTGATTGGTGTTGTTTTCTCTTTTATTGCAGGCATTTACTTCCTGTCAATTACGTAAGGCTTAACTAGATGGCTTTGTCTTTAAGAATTTCTCTCTTCCAGGTTTTTCTGTGAGTGTCTCTGGTGTCTTGTGTTTCATGTTTGCAATCCTGACAAGGACTAGCCCATAAAAGGTCTCACCAACCTTTTGGGTCCTGCCTACTTCAGATCATGTCTTTCTACCTTTGATACCTTCTTTCTGGTCAAACTCTGGTGTCTACTTTTCTTGTTGTCTGTGATGTTATTAGGTTTTGTAATACAATTGATAAATATGAGACCTACGTAGGTCGGTGGATTTTGACAAATGTAATTCAACAATCAACAGTACCTCATTAAAATCTCTTCACCTATTCTATGCAGAGATACAAGCTGAAAGGAAATCATTTTGACAGTGACGAAGATGTCATACTGGCTTGTGATAACTGATTTAGTTTGAAAAATAGGTTGTTTTATTCTGAAGGTCTTTTAAGGATCACGCAGAGATGTATAAATTCAGGTGGTGGCTACATTGAGAAGGAATAAGCACTGTACCAAATTTCAATTTTCTCCGCCTACTCCTTCACGCTCAGGCTAAAGACTTATGAGAAGCCCCATTATGTATTTTTTAAGCTCTAGTTGGGAGATCAGCAAGGCCAAATGGATAAGAACATGTGTTCTTAAAACATTTGGTGTTCTGATACCAAGTTAAGGTGTTCAACCTGTCACTGGACAGTTGGACTAAAATACTGACTTCTCGTCCTTGACTTGGGAAGGTAAATTTACAGTACCTCTGAAGTTAGAGTGGGTTTGCCTTATGGCAAGGGACACTGGTAATAGGAAAAGCTAATCCAAATGCAAAATTCAGTCCAGTGCTACTTGAAGTAGTGTGTATGGGCTGCGCTTGAGTTCAAAGCGAGCGAGCACCAAATAAAAACAATTCTAGTTCATGCTGCATGAACCTTACTGAATCGGCTCGTTGGTCTAGGGGTATGATTCTCACATTGGGTGCGAGAGGTCCTGGGTTCAAATCCCGGACTAGCCCAATTTTTAGGGGTCTCGAGGTATGGTGTCCGCCTCGAGTGCTGGAGGTCCCGAGTTCAAGCCCTGGTGAGGGCCAGGATTTTTTCGCGTGGACTTCCAGTAATAAAATTTCCCTTGGTCTCTGGGTAGTGAGATCGGACGCCCATGTGTATTGTTGCTCACGTAAAAAATCCCTTGGCAGTTGGAAATCGAAAAAGAGTAGCCTAACGGCGCTGCCCAGGCAAAATTTCGAGTTAAAAATCTACCCAAAGTATTTCAGGATCCTCGCCGATGCTACGGAGTTTGTGCATTGAGCTGAGTTTCTTCGGACTCAGGTTTGAGTTAGGAGGAAAACGGAGCACTTATGAGTTAAACCCATGTGCCATGATGTTGATCCAATGACTAAACTGAACTGAACCTTACTGAAAGGGGAATACAATAAAAAAAACTGATATTTGCAAACAAGCATTGTATTTTAAGCACAGCCAAATTATTTGCTTTAGTTCATTTGGCTTTGATTCATGATATGAATGTATCTTATTGCTCACAACCTGTTACATTATAAATTCTTTTCCAGGTACTTCGCAAGGACACGAAATACAGCAAGACATTGCTGTTACCAGTCTTCAGTACCCAGACTCTAAAATTGTGATTATTGACTCCACACAACAGGAAAACAAACCTGAAGCATGTCCCAGTTTGCCAGGTGACAATGGCACCAGCCCAAGTCTCTCTACCACTGTGGTGGTGCTGCCCACTGAATCCAGCAGTTCTAAAAAGAGCCAGCCTCTTCACCAGCAAACACAAACTGTTTTCAACTATTCACCACTGATTTCCTCCAGCCAGTCAATGTTGTTGCCAATGGCCCCAGTTGTACACATTATTCCATCAAGTTTAGATCCAAGTAAGTCTTAACATCATAATTTCATCAATTTTATATATAATTCAGTGTAACATTCATTACAGGTGTATGTAATTCCATCAAGTTTAGATACAAGTAAGTAATAACATTCATTGCAAGTATATATAATTCTATCTAGTTTAGATATAAGTGAGTAATAACATTTATAACAGGTGTATGTAATTCTATCAAGTTTAGATACAAGTCACTAATAACATCCATTGTAGGTATATAAAATTTCAGAACAGCTGAACCAATGATCACCACTTTGAGACAAAGCTCACGCAAAAGCAAAACAAGCAATGAAAAAACATAAGAAACAGCTATGGCATATGTGGATATGCGCTCAGTATATGCTTATTTCTGTGGTAGTTCTGAGAACTTAAGTTTTCCTCTCATATTAATCTCATTTATCTATTTGTGATGCAATGTTGCTGTTGGCGTCAGTAGCTTAAGGGTTAATGAATGCAGTTTCCAATTCCTCAACATACCTTGTTGGGGAATCAAAATAAGTCATAGTCAATTTGAATTAAGATCGCTTTGTGTTTATGATAGTATGAGCAACGGCAGACTGAACGTACAATTGTTCAGTAAATCATAAACAGCCAATAAATGCAGGAGTTGATTGCAGCATCGTGTAAAACCCATCCAACTTTTATTTTTATTTTTTGATTAATTTTCAGTCCATTTTATTCCTCCTTCTGAATGTGGATTCCCGCAAAGACCAATGATTGTATGGATATGTTGAAGTGAAGACTTTCCATTAATATTATGCAGATCCCCAAATTATTTAGAGACTTGTCTGTATCTGCTCATACAAAAGCTCAGTGCCTGTTTCAGTAAATGTGTATAGTAGAATTCTGACTAATTCTTTTATACTGAAATAACTCATTTGTATTGATTTAGTATTATATTCTCTGTGTATAATATAATTTTGCTAATTCGTCTCATATAGAAAACAACTAATTTTTATGAATGTATTATTAGTTTCAATCAGCTGAAAGGCACATACCTATCTGCTTTCATTATCACCATAGTTATCTTTAAAATCACCATCATCATATTTATCATAACTTTGTTCAATATCATCATCTTTTTTAAAGGAGGTCAGCATGGCAGAATGGATAAGAATGCATTCTTAAACATCCGATGTGCTGACATTGAGGTAAGGGGCTCAACCCCTAGACCACACAGTTGGGACTAAAATGTTTACTTCTCGTCCTTAACTTGGAGATGTAAATTACAAGTACCTCTGAAGCTGGAGTGGGTTCGCCTGATTGTAAAGGACCCTGGTAATAGGGAAAGCTAATCCACACACAAAATTAAGTCCGGTGAAACTAGAAGTAGTATGTATGGACTACACTTGAGTTCAAAGCGAGCGACCACAGAAACAAAATAAAAAACAAAAAAAACACGCCGAAAAATCTTTTAAAAGAAATTTAAATTCACCCTTTTAATCATCATTTTATCATTATTACTGTCATTATTACTGTCATCGTGTTGCAAGAGACCCGGGGAAGGTTAACCTAGTGAATAAATGCCTGAAGAACTCAGATGTGTCGGCCGAAAGGCGCAAATATTGCATCTCTTCTGTAAACAGGTGCAATACAATTATGACCAAAACAAGCATTCCAGACGAACGAGGAAGAAGGAAAAAGAAGATTGCGATTGATAGTATTAAGAATTCATAGGACGGAAAGGAGAACAAACAGACCTATCCAACATGAACTCATAGGAGACAGCCAAGGAAGATTGGCATGGGACTGGATTCCTGATATTAGTGCAAACCCTTGTGAACCTTAAGGGTTTGGTTTGAGTTGGTTGAGGACTTATGCTTCATTGGGGGGGGGGGGGGGGGGGGGGGGGGGGGGGGGGGGGGGGGGGGGGGGGGGAGGTAAATGTAGAAGAAGAGGAGGAGGAGAAAGAAGAAGAAGAATGTGCTTGGTGCGCTGCTGTTTTCTGCCTACTCCTATCTTCATTTCACTCTGTTTCCATTCTTTATTTTTGACTTTACTCTTTACATTGTTGCTAATTATGTGCCCTTCTCCATTATCCCCTTCATTCTTAGTCATGACATTTTCTATAATTTATTGTTGTCTCATGTTTTGCATGTGGTAAATTAATTTGGATCCTGCCCTAGAATTACATTGATTCCTTGGTTATTTTTTTTTCCCCAGGTAATTTTGTAAACTTTTCAGTAACAGCATCAGTACCTGAGGATGTTGCAGCATTGAATACATCAGAGCCATGCTTTGAAGATGTGACTGCTGAAACAGAACACATCCTGACTGAGTCACAGGAGCAAGCTACAACTGAGGTTACTATCACACATCCTGACTGAGTCACAGGAGCAAGCTGCAACTGAGGTTACTGTTACACATCCTGACTGAGTCACAGGAGCAAGCTGCAACTGAGGTTACTGTTACACATCCTGACTGAGTCACAGGAGCAAGCTACAACTGAGGTTACTATCGCACATGCTGACTGAGTCACAGGAGCAAGCTACAACTGAGGTTACTATCACACATCCTGACTGAGTCACAGGAGCAAGCTACAACTGAGGTTACTGTTACACATCCTGACTGAGTCACAGGAGCAAGCTACAACTGAGGTTACTGTTACACATCCTGACTGAGTCACAGGAGCAAGCTACAACTGAGGTTACTATCACACATCCTGACTGAGTCACAGGAGCAAGCTACAACTGAGGTTACTATCACACATCCTGACTGAGTCACAGGAGCAAGCTACAACTGAGGTTACTATCGCACATCCTGACTGAGTCACAGGAGCAAGCTACAACTGAGGTTACTATCGCACATCCTGACTGAGTAACAGGAGCAAGCTACAACTGAGGTTACTATCACACATCCTGACTGAGTCACAGGAGCAAGCTACAACTGAGGTTACTGTTACACATCCTGACTGAGTCACAGGAGCAAGCTACAACTGAGGTACTGTTACACATCCTGACTGAGTCACAGGAGCAAGCTACAACTGAGGTTACTATCACACATCCTGACTGAGTCACAGGAGCAAGCTACAACTGAGGTTACTGTCACACATCCTGACTGAGTCACAGGAGCAAGCTACAAGTGAGGTTACTGTTACACATCCTGACTGAGTCACAGGAGCAAGCTGCAACTGAGGTTACTGTTACACATCCTGACTGAGTCACAGGAGCAAGCTGCAACTGAGGTTACTGTTACACATCCTGACTGAGTCACAAGAGCAAGCTACAAGTGAGGTTACTGTTACACATCCTGACTGAGTCACAGGAGCAAGCTGCAACTGAGATTACTATCACACATGCTGACTGAGTCACAGGAGCAAGCTGCAAC
The DNA here is from genome assembly GCA_014155875.1 of Cepaea nemoralis. Lineage (NCBI taxonomy): Eukaryota > Metazoa > Mollusca > Gastropoda > Stylommatophora > Helicidae > Cepaea > Cepaea nemoralis. The sequence goes on along the minus strand of JACEFZ010009626.1, from coordinate 30,093 downwards.
TGAGGTTACTTTTACACATCCTGACTGAGTCACAGGAGCAAGCTACAACTGAGGTTACTGTTACACATCCTGACTGAGTCACAGGAGCAAGCTACAACTGAGGTTACTGTTACACATCCTGACTGAGTCACAGGAGCAAGCTACAACTGAGGTTACTGTTACACATCCTGACTGAGTCACAGGAGCAAGTTACAACTGAGGTTACTGTTACACATCCTGACTGAGTCACAGGAGCAAGCTACAACTGAGGTTACTGTTACACATCCTGACTGAGTCACAGGAGCAAGCTACAAGTGAGGTTACTGTTAAACATGCTGACTGAGTCACAGGAGCAAGCTACAACTGAGGTTACTATCACACATCCTGACTGAGTCACAGGAGCAAGCTACAACTGAGGTTACTATCACACATCCTGACTGAGTCACAGGAGCAAGCTACAACTGAGGTTACTATCGCACATCCTGACTGAGTCACAGGAGCAAGCTACAACTGAGGTTACTATCGCACATCCTGACTGAGTAACAGGAGCAAGCTACAACTGAGGTTACTATCACACATCCTGACTGAGTCACAGGAGCAAGCTACAACTGAGGTTACTGTTACACATCCTGACTGAGTCACAGGAGCAAGCTACAACTGAGGTACTGTTACACATCCTGACTGAGTCACAGGAGCAAGCTACAACTGAGGTTACTATCACACATCCTGACTGAGTCACAGGAGCGAGCTACAACTGAGGTTACTGTCACACATCTTGACTGAGTCACAGGAGCAAGCTACAAGTGAGGTTACTGTTACACATCCTGACTGAGTCACAGGAGCAAGCTGCAACTGAGGTTACTGTTACACATCCTGACTGAGTCACAGGAGCAAGCTGCAACTGAGGTTACTGTTACACATCCTGACTGAGTCACAGGAGCAAGCTACAAGTGAGGTTACTGTTACACATCCTGACTGAGTCACAGGAGCAAGCTGCAACTGAGATTACTATCACACATGCTGACTGAGTCACAGGAGCAAGCTGCAACTGAGGTTACTGTTACACATCCTGACTGAGTCACAGGAGCAAGCTACAACTGAGGTTACTGTTACACATCCTGACTGAGTCACAGGAGCAAGCTACAACTGAGGTTACTGTTACACATCCTGACTGAGTCACAGGAGCAAGCTACAACTGAGGTTACTGTTACACATCCTGACTGAGTCACAGGAGCAAGTTACAACTGAGGTTACTGTTACACATCCTGACTGAGTCACAGGAGCAAGCTACAACTGAGGTTACTGTTACACATCCTGACTGAGTCACAGGAGCAAGCTACAAGTGAGGTTACTGTTAAACATGCTGACTGAGTCACAGGAGCAAGCTGCAACTGAGATTACTATCACACATCCTGACTGAGTCACAGGAGCAAGCTACAAGTGAGGTTACTGTTCATGCTGACTGAGTCACAGGAGCAAGCTGCAACTGAGGTTACTGTTACACATCCTGACTGAGTCACAGGAGCAAGCTACAACTGAGATTACTATCGCACATCCTGACTGAGTCACAGGAGCAAGCTACAAGTGAGGTTACTGTCACACATCCTGACTGAGTCACAGGAGCAAGCTACAAGTGAGGTTACTGTCACACATCCTGACTGAGTCACAGGAGCAAGCTACAACTGAGGTTACTGTTACACATCCTGACAGAGTCATAGGAGCAAGCTACAACTGAGATTACTATCACACATCCTGACTGAGTCACAGGAGCAAGCTACAACTGAGATTACTATCACACATGCTGACTGAGTCACAGGAGCAAGCTACAACTGAGATTACTATCACACATCCTGACTGAGTCACAGGAGCAAGCTACAACTGAGATTACTATCACACATGCTGACTGAGTCACAGGAGCAAGCTACAACTGAGGTTACTGTTACACATCCTGACTGAGTCACAGGAGCAAGCTACAACTGAGGTTACTGTTACACATCCTGACTGAGTCACAGGAGCAAGCTACAACTGAGATTACTATCGCACATCCTGACTGAGTCACAGGAGCAAGCTACAACTGAGATTACTATCACACATCCTGACTGAGTCACAGGAGCAAGCTACAACTGAGATTACTATCACACATCCTGACTGAGTCACAGGAGCAAGCTACAACTGAGGTTACTGTTGCACATCCTGACTGAGTCACAGGAGCAAGCTGCAACTGAGATTACTATCACACATCCTGACTGAGTCACAGGAGCAAGCTACAAGTGAGGTTACTGTTAAACATCCTGACTGAGTCACAGGAGCAAGCTACAACTGAGGTTACTGTTACACATCCTGACTGAGTCACAGGAGCAAGCTACAACTGAGGTTACTGTTACACATCCTGACTGAGTCACAGGAGCAAGCTACAACTGAGGTTACTGTTACACATCCTGACTGAGTCACAGGAGCAAGCTACAACTGAGGTTACTGTTACACATCCTGACTGAGTCACAGGAGCAAGCTGCAACTGAGGTTACTGTTACACATCCTGACTGAGTCACAGGAGCAAGCTACAACTGAGGTTACTGTTACACATCCTGACTGAGTCACCGCAACATGTTGCTATAGCTGTGGTTATGTTACATGTCACTGAGCGACAGGAACATTTTGCTACAGCTGTGGTTAATGTTACACATCCTGCAGAGCCACAGGAACATGTTGCTACAACTGTGATTACTGTTACTACTGTAACCAGTGGCAGTAAATCTGAACTAGGGGGGGTTACAGTTTTGTTAAAAGCAATGATGACATTTGTGATAAAGTAGAAGACAAAATTGTTCTGTAGAGGCTTCCATTTCTGTACACAAAACTGCAGCCTTGACTTTCATGTACTTCTTCTTCTTCTGCGCTCATCCGGATTTTTTTTCTTCGGATGTGACTGCGTTGTGCCTGTTTACAGCAGAGCTGCGTTCTTGCGCCATTAGGCCGACACATCCGACTTCTGCGGGCATTTGTTGACCGGGTTAACCTTCCCGGACTTTCATGTACAAAGACAAATGATAAGCAAGTCTGTGTTTTGGTTGACCAAACCCTTGCAGTATTAACGTGTTAGCATGGCATTATAATTGACTCTTTTGATACAGGGCGAATAACTGTGTTAACTCATTAAGGACACAATGATTTTATTTGTCTGTGAGCTTGCATATACTGTCAATATAGCTAGGTCTATGTATTCCCCAAAACTGTGGTGTTGTTATGTATGGTTAAAATGGGAGTATATTTCCACCTCCTCTTCTTTTCCTTGTTATTCATCATACACCTTCATATATCAATTGGCTTATATTTAAAGAAAGATTCTTGACGTCCCCGTAGAGTTTTTCTTCAAATGGTTTAGTCATTAACAAAAATAATTTTCTCTGTTCTGCATATGTTGAACACTTTTGCAGTTGATGTCTAGCCATCGTTTTTACCAATTAATCAATATCTTCTATCTTTAGTTTTATAAAAAGTTATAACCAGAGACAAAACGAAACAAAAAGTTTGGTATAACGTGTTTGTCTTGAATGCTTTCATGAACAGTTGGCAATATCAGCCCCAAATTCTGGCCAGCCAGCCTTAATTAATGACTCTACATGGCCAAAGTTAGCTGTGACAGCTAGTGGACTGGCTCTTCAGTAGTGACAGAATTATCTCCTCTCCAGTGCATCTAAGCCAACCAAAAACTGCATTTCAGAAGAAAAGTACATATGTTATAAGTCATTTTCACTGAATGTCACAGAAAGAGTAAGTACCGAAGTGTTGTATTGAACCTGTTCTGCTGAATAGTAGCAAATCTATGAATGTGAACAAACAAATTAGGAAGAGGTTGGAGGCAGCAAACATGTGGTATCTGAGATAAATGGTTCGAATACCTTTATATTGCTAGAGTTGAGTTAAGAACTGACATCACAGCACTCAGGACATTCCCATTTGTGCTTGTTTAAATCAGAATCACTATCATATAAAATTGTTTCAAGTGACAACCTAGTTTGCTTCGTTGTGAATTGGCAATCATGAGAAGTAGTAAGCAACGCCATTTCTGAATTCACAAAATTAACCACACAAAATAAACTAATTTCTATAGCGTATCAAGCCAGTTTGTTAGTTAGTTAGTTAGTCGACAGATCATCCTCATTGCACATTGAAACATTCAGTCTATAAGTGCTCGGATCCCTTCCTCAGTAAATCCTGCAGCATGTAGCAACTGACAACACCAGTTCTGTGTTGGTTTATTAATCTTTTTTGGCTTCCTGCGTAGTGTTCTTGTTTGGCCACACCTCTTTTAATTTGCTGTTCTCGCAGTCTAACCATGGTTGTAGATTCACAGTCATCACTTGGTTCTCGTGAACGACTTACTTCTCGTAGAGCATTCAGAATGTCAGCCTGGTCCATGGCTCGTCTGCCTTCCACCATAACCTTACCTGCAAGCTTGTCAGCCTACTCATTTCCTTGTACATGCCCTGGCACAAAAATGAAACCAATCTTTGCCAGCCAAGACCGCTCCAGATACAGCAACCACTCTCTTTGGATCCGCCCCATCTCTATCCTCTTGAGCATGCTCATTGAGTCACTAAGAAAACATGCCCTATTGTGTCTCGAGCCATGTTATTGCTTTACTAACTGCCATGACTTCCATAGTTGGTCTACTTGTGGTCAAAGCAAAAGCACCAGAATCTTCCTGTATCAAGCCATGCATAGCCTAAATTCGAATGAAGAAATTAGACTGTGTATATTTCCGCTTACTGAGCATTAAAATTCTGGGTGATACAGCGCAAAGACATAAATAATGCAATGACTGTTGCATGGCGAAATATCAACCTTTAGCAGAAAGTGAGATTTCGGATATGACGATATATCTCTTTACCACTTAATCAATTAAGATGGTGGCATGGAGGAATATTAATATAATTGTTGCAGAACACCAAGATCCAAGATCTGTGGATAAACATTAAAGCCTACACCATTTTGTAGGGCACATGATGATGATGATTCTGGTCGCAGCCCAATGATTTATTCAGCCTAACAAAATAGCTGTCAGGCAAGTAAAGGTGACCAGTGCGGTTTTCATATGTACCCTTTAGTCTCCAAATATATGTGCCCTATATCTAAGTGACGTGCCGGCAGTTTTCCATGTTACGTTTATGTGGCTAAAATATTTTTACTTTTTATATGTGCATAGTTATGTATGAAGTGCAACGGGTATTTTAACTGAATGTGTTTTAACATAGGATGTCTTATTTGTTATAGGGCAGCCAATAACAGAAAGTGGTTGGCTGTGTTGGGAATAATTAGTCAACATTCGAGGGGGCTTCAAATGAAAACCTTTAATGTTTGTGTGTGTGAATATATTCTGAAAACAGTAAAGAACAAATATATTATTTCTCGATGTAGTCATACTGCGTTCAATGCAAGTCTGTCCAGCATCGATAAAGCGCTTGGATTCCTGTAGAAAAATCAACTCAGTGTGCCTGACCCAATTGTGAACAGTCTGTCACAGAAGTCACGTCATTTTGAAACTTCCTACTCCACTCATACACTTGTTGAGTGTCATGCTGGACTGACAGGCATGCATAACCATACTAGACCTTCATTGGACGATGAATTTCTATAGGTTTCACTTCTTCACTGATCAAACAACAAAAAAAACGTTAACAGAACGCTGCTCCTCTTTGATGCATGTCAAAAGTGGGGCTGCCTTCTTCAAACTATCCTTATGATGTCACTGTGTTCATCTGCAATGTGATGTCACATGCTAAACACTCTTGACATCTTTAACAAGAATATTGACAGGTTACAAGACAAAGACATAGTTATTGTAATTTCTATCACATTGTTAAGGTGTTCATGAGAAGCCTCCTAGTATGATGTCCAAACGTACAGATTATGGACTTGGCTGATAACTGAATATTACTGCTCTATAAGCAGTGGTGCTGACATGGTAATTAGTATGCTCTCTTACACGTGGTCCGGTGTCTTCTTCCTTGTTTGGACTTAGACCTTGACATTGTCTCGGTAACAATGCTAACTCGGTCAGCAAATGCCAGTAAGAAGTTAGGTATGTTGGCCCAAAGGTGCAAATATCATAGCACCACTGCAAACAGACAGGACCAAATTAAGCAGAAAGCCAAAAAATATTGGATGAATGAAGAAGAAACAGTAATTAGTTTCAGGTTAATGACAATCCCATAAGGCTGAATTCCTGATAGAGAAAAGATTCAATATTTTTCTAATCAATAAAGCTCTGGGGTAGATTCAACCTCACAAAATTGGCTCTGAATAATGATCAGAATTTTCTGACAAACAAGGCAGTTACTGACTTCCTCATGCCCTATTACGTCATGACCTGGTAAATGTAAAGGCCTAACATTTCAGCTTTGCAGCAGTGTCTGTATGAGAATACCTTCATTGCCTTGTGACTCTTAAGTTAGCCTTAAATAGATGCAATTTGGGAGCTGGCAGATGCAAAGCCAGTAGAAAGAAAAGATGACCTTAATCCAGTATTTGTGATATGGAATGTATTACTTGTATATATTTCTATGGCATTGTTGCATTGAAAACAACCATTAACCTTTGTTCTGAAAGATAATAAGGCAGCTATCTTGCTGGGAGTTTGGAAAAGCCTCACTTTTATGTCATACGGAAAGATATGGCAGCTACATTTGTGGAAGTTTGAAGAATGAAGAAGCCTAACTTTTTTATGTAATGACAAAACATATGTCTAACTGTATTGACTTGTTTGCATTTTATCATTGAAATTCTCTCCTCTGTTCTGTGGTCAGCGAATGACAAAGTACCCAGTAACAGTTACGCTTGGTGTTGTTTTATAGGCCACAATAAACTCCCTCTGCTTCATGGGATCAATGAGGTCAGCATGGCCGAATGGATAAAAGCACTTGTTTTTAAACATCCAGGTGTGCTAATGCTGAAGTAGGGGGTTCAACCCCTACACTGGTCAGTTGGACTAAAATGTTGACTTCTCATCCTTGTTTTGGGGATGTAAATTACAAGTTTCTCTGAAGTCGGAGTGGGTTCACCTGATGGCAAGGGACACTGGTAATAGGGAAAGCTAATCCATGCGCAAAATTCAGTTCAGTGCTACTAGAAGTTGTGTGCATGGACTACGCTCAAGTTCAAAGTGAGCGAGGGCAAACAACAAAACACACAAAAATCTAGGTCAATGACCATACTGCATACAGTCCTTGACTCATGTTCTTCATGCTGAACTGCAGTGTTTGGCATATAGTCCTTGACTCATGTTCTTCATGCTGAACTGCAGTGTTTGGCATCCTGGTAGTATTGATAAACTTCACTTACACTTTCCCATTGAAATCCATCTCTTTGCGTGACAGTTCTAGTCATAGTACCAAGTCTCTTCTGATCACATAGCTAATCTAACCTCTCCATCATCTTAGAATTTAATTCATTTGAGGCTGTTTAAGGACTGAGACAGGATATTTATTGTTTGTTTCTTAAATGTCTGATTCCTGTATGATTTATTGCAACTTTGCTGATGTGTGTGTGTTTGCTAATGCATAAAATGGTAAATGTTTCCAATGTATCTACTTGTTTTTGGAGCAACGTCTGGAGAACACCAAGCATTGCGTTATATAATTCAAAGAGTTTCAGTTGTTGAGATGAGTTGAGTTAAGAACCAACATCACTGCACTCAGGACATTCCCATATGTGCTCTGTCCCCTCGTTCAACAGCCAGTGAAGAGTCATACTACTAACCATTCCCACCGCTATCTGATTTAAAGTTATCCTGGTCTTCCCTCTCAGTTTTGAGATTCTTCCAGAACTCCTACCATCATTTAAGTGACTTTACATACTGACAGGCTGAACTATCTTCTAATAGATATCACACAGTGAATGATTTAGCAAATGTGATCAGTGATAGTTTTCCATGGCTTGCTACTTTCCCTTTGTTTAATCTGTGTTATAAACGTAATGCTCTTTGAGTTTTATAATTTGTGTAAATGATTTGTTTCTCAATAGGAAGCATGTTGAACAAGAGATAAGGTTAACTCCTAGAGGACAGGAGAATGTGGTATAGGATGTTTCTCTCTCAGGTGCTGTATTCTTCTGTCTTTCATTGTCAGGTTTAGCATAGTCCCTCAGCCAACTCATGCCAAGCCATTTGAAGGCTTGTTCATATATGGTTGGATTTTTACAGCTGAACTTTTCTACTGGATAAGGTAGTCAGTCTCACGCCAACCATCCTTACAACATGCTGGGTAGGTTACAGTGTTATTATTCTTTGCTCTCCTCGAAGGTCTCGCTAACACATCAGTGTAATTTACTGCTAAAAGTTCATTATTTTCATCTTTCTCAAAACTACATTGCCGGGAAGGTAACCCAGTCAACAAATGCCAGAAGAAGTCGGATGTGTCAGCCAAACAGTGCAAATATCACAGCTCTGCTGTAAACAGGCACAATGCAATTATGTCTAAAACAACATTCCGGATGAAAACAGAAGAAGAAAACTACGTTGACTTCTTCTTCTGCCTTTCATCTCCTAATGGAGCATCGGCCCTCAACCAGACCATGCCCAGCTGTCCTGTATGTAGTCTTGTTCATGGCTGGTTGGGTTTTGCAGCAAATGTTTTCTACTGGATGAGGTGGCCTGTCTCACACCAACCCTTATGAGTCATCTCTTATGAAATGCTTGGTAGGTTACAGTCAACTATTCTGGCTACCCTTAAAGACCCTGGACATGTGGGCGATACTGACATTATAAGTGATAATAAAGGAGAGTTTTATTATTTATAACCAAGACAAAGGAAAGCAAACAATTCCTGAAAAGTGATTCCATCATGAAGACTTCAAATTATAAGCCTCAAACGCTGTCTTCCTGTTCTTTGAGTTAAAGAAAATGGAGAAAGATTATATCTGTCCTGATGACCTATTATCATTTATGATGAATTAAAAGTGGAGATAGATGATACAATCAATCAATCATGTGCCATGCTGGAAAGCATGGGTGATCATGACTCGCCATTTCACTCGATCACCAGAGTCGTGGATCAGCTCAGTGTTCCTGTCTCGACCATGCCATGTGGCCAAGCCATCCAGGTATTTTCTTTTCGGTCTTCCCCTTGGTCTGTTCCCTTCGATCTTGCCAGTTGTCACTAAGTTCTCCAGTCCATTTCTTCTCATAACATGTCCAAAAAATTTTGACTGTCTACATCTAATTTCTCTAATCAATTTACGATTTTCATTTGTCTCCTGTAGTACTTGGTCATTGGTTTTTCTGTCTGTCCATGGTATTCTCTGCATTTTCCTCAGAAACCACATTTCTTCAGCCATCAGATGTTTTTCAGCTTGACTGCTCATTATCCAAGTTTCACATCCATACAAAAGAACAGGTTCTATGTAGCCCCTCAACACTCTTTTTCTCATTTCAATTGACATCTTTTTATTGGTCAGTATATTTTTCATCTTGCTAAAGGCTACTTTTGACATGACGATTCTTGTTCTAATCTCTTCAAGGCATCTCCCATCAGATGTTATGACTGTTCCGAGATAATTGTACCGATTCACTTGTTGAAGAATATTCCCATTTACTTGTATATTACATTGTGGTATTTCTTTCTTCCTAGTGACGACCGTAATCCGTGACTTTTTACAATTTAATTCTAACCCCATTGTTCACTGTGTGCAACAACCACATCTACTAATTGTTGCTGATCTTGCTTATTGTCTGAAATCAATACTGTATCATCTGCATATCTAATGTTATTGATGTTTCGTCCTCCATTGCTAATTCCATTTATATCTTCTACATTTCTGAAATATTTTCACTGTATAAGGAAAACGGATCTGGAGACATTACACATCCCTGCCTAACACCTCTCTTAATAGGCTGATATTGTCCCACTTCATTATCAATCCTTATGGCAGCTTGTTGTTTCCAATATATGTTTTTTATAAGTCTAATGTCTTTCCCATCAATTTGTAGATCTGCAAGCATATCCACCATGTTGACATGTCTAACTCTATCAAAAGCCTTTGTATAGTCAATAAAGTAAAGATGTATATCCTTGTTTACTTCTATAGTCCGTTCAATAACTGATCGAAGCATTTACTGTACCCTTTCCTTCTACAAACCCACGTCGTTCTTCCCCTATTTCAGGTTGTATTTTCTTCCTCACTCTTTGCATGATAATTCGTAGCAAAATCTTTGTGATGTGACTCATGATACTAATTGTTCTATGTTGATCACATTCCAAGGCACTTGATTTCTTTGGGATTGCAATAAATACAGAGTTACATAATTCAGAAGGTATATCTCCGGTATCATATAATGTGTTCAGCAGTCTGGTGACTTGAACTATTCCATATTCTTCTAAAGCTTTAATCATTTCTGTTGTGATGTTATCTGCACCAGGGGACTTGCCAGCTTTCATATGTTTAAGAACATTTCGAACCTCCATCCTCAAAATTGGCGGTCCTTCATTATTAAATCGAATATCATACTGTTCTGTAACAATGCGCACACAGAGAGGACTAACAAGTTCTGCTGGGTGAATATAAATCAAGCTTTATTTGAATTTGATGGCCACTACAAAATCTGAATACAATTCAATCCTGATGGCGACTTCTCTTCTCTAGTCCTAGGTGTTTACTGACCAACCCAACAACAAGCCACGTCACGACTTGAGCATCCTTCCTCTCATTCCATCCTGATGCTCAAGCGTGCTGTAGCTTTGCACACCTAACTAATACATTCTGCTACACCTTCCTATGTTTTGAAAAGACTTTTTTTCTTTCAAAAAAGTCTTTACTCCTAATCCCTCTATCCTACACCTTCTCTCCTTACCTCCCACAATTTCTCTAATCCGCCCCAAACTATCTCTATTTTGAGTCAATATTTCATTTTATTTGTAACTCTTCCCCCAGTCATATAGCAACCCGCTATGAACTTCTTCTTCGTTCTTGGTTCTTCAAGTTTCTTTAAAAAAATATATATATCATAAGAACATCTCGTATCAATCGTTATCGTACACTTGACATTATGAAATTTCTCACTCTTTCACAACACAGGATAGACAGAAAAAAATGTAGTTAGAAAAAGTAAAGAAGGGGTGCGCACCCAGTTTATGAAAAGTATAAGGAATGAATAGTCAACACAATCACATTTACCTCTCTTACCCACGAAAAAACTTTTGTAGAAAGTTTTTTCTTTTTAAAATATATCTTATGAAATACATATCTGTTCACTACAAATTAAGTTGATCTAAGTTTTCTCAACATATATATACTCAACATTTATATTGCCATCCACAACCTTGTCTATATTTCACTTATCTCACCTCCAACCACGAACCAATGTTCATATTCCATGAACATTTTAAATTAATTAACGCTGTTTTTTCACAGCTCCTATATCTTGCCCCCTCACATCCCATGATAAGCTTCCTTGTTTATCTATTCCATATACCCAAGCCTATATGCTGCCATTCACAGCCCCCTCTTTATCTATTCTCTATTAACCAACTATCATATCGTTACTCATAATATGATCTCCAATCCATATATCTTCAAATAATGCTGACTTTGGTACAGCTCCTATTTTAACTTTCCCATAGCCATCCCCAGCATATGTTTCTAATATTTCATAGCCACATCAACCTCTTCATGCTGATTATCACAGCAACAGAATATACCCATGAACATTTTATTCACCAAGATAATGTGTCTCTCTACTAGTCCTCAGTAGTTTATTACTATTTTCTGAACGAAGGGTACTATATAAAGTCCCGTGTACTGGACAAAACCATAACTGTTTATAATTTAAACTTAACTTAACCAATACATTTGTAACCAAGTAATTCTTATTTAACATACACAAGACATTTCACTTAAATTATGAGTTAAGCGAAATAAAATCACAACAGGACATCATACCCTCCCAAGTTTTTTATACATGTTTATGTTTCCCCTCATATCAACTCATTCAAGGAAAAACATATTTTAAAATAAAATAACATACATCCTATCTTATTGTTAGTCTCTTTTACGGACTAACAATAACTTATTTATCTATCTAAGAAAACTCAAGAAGTCAAAACATAAAATCAATCGGCAATTAAATTACAGAAAAAAAATAACATGTTTCACTCGAATTTACATCCATACTAGTTATCTTAATACCTAAATATGTCCACTGTGTTATATACTTCATCACGTATCTCTTTCCTTTTTAAATCATGAAACTTATATCTTGCTATCTGCAGTATATTCTATCCATTTACCTCCTACGTTTCCACTTCTTCAATAACTCCAAGTTTCTTTGAATAAGTGCTATCTCCACATCAATATCTTCTTCTTCGTATACTGTATCTTTCATACTACTATTTGATTCCGAATTTTCATCCATTTCTTCTTCATCTGCCTGTCTATTACTAGCAGCTGCCAATCTTTTCTTTTCTATATCCCATCTAATTTGTCTATCATTATTTCTTAACGTCCTTTCTAGTAGAGGCATATCTTTGCCGCTTGATGAATAATCTCTGATTCTCCTTTGTCTTTTCACTTCTCTTTCTCTCTGTCTTTCTATTCTCCTTTTCGTTGCTTGTCTAGTATTCTTAAATGGAGCACCTATCTCTTCTTCCATAGATTCTATACTATCATAATGACCCTCATTCATATTATTGTCTTCTATCGTTTTCGGTATTGTCTGTTCTTGAGTATCATCACAAACTGGAGTTGTTATTAACTGACTTTGTGCTGGATCTTTTCCAAAACCTGGGGTTATTGTAGCTCTTCTGGTGACTTGTTCATCTAAGTATACGGTGTCTGAATAACAATTATTATTATAATTATTGTTTCCCTTCTCATCCTCATCTCTTCTTAAGTGCTCTACGTGTGCCCTTGCCACATGTCCCGTGATCTGGTTCTTTATACTGTACGATACATTTCCTAGCTTTTCTAAAATGTAATAACCTGGAACCCAACGAGCATCAAATTTAGAGTTCCTTCTATGCTTCTTGTAATAAACTCTATCACCTACTTTAAATTCCTGTAATTTTGTATTCACGTTTCTGTACTTTTTCTGTCTTTCTCTAGCTTTAATTATATTATTCTTTAATCTTACGTGTGCTTTATGCATTTCCTGTATGATGACCTCTTGAAAGTCTTCCCCTAAGTAATTGCGTCTTGGTTTTAACAGATTATCTATAGGTAGTATTGGCTCTCTCCTGTGTATTAAATAAAATGGTGAAAACCCCGTGCTCTCATTTTGATTTGTGCGTATAGCACTAAGCGCAGGTCCTAGGAATAGATCCCAATCTTTTTCATGTTCATCAACATTCTTTGCTATAACATCGTACAATGTCCTATGTTGTCTTTCGTTCTTAGCATTTGAAGAAGGTCTATAGTATGATGTTTTTATATGTTTTATATTCAAATCTTTTAATAACTTTTCAAATTTCTTATTCACAAATTCTTTACCATTATCCGTAAGTACAATCTGTGGGCAACTAAACCTTGGTATAAATTCTTGTAAAAAGATATTAATGATAGTATCTGCGCTCTTGTCTGGAATTGCATATATTTCCGGCCAAAGACTGTAGACGTCCACTATATGAATTAGATATACATTCCCCGATAATGTTCTAGGGTGAGGACCTGATATATCTAAACTAACCTTTTGCATAGGAAACTCAGGAATATCTGTATCCTGTAAAGGATACTTAATTGTTTTCATATTCCTTAATCTGCATCTTTCACATGTATCGACATATTTACAAGCAGTTTTAAATAAATTTGGCCAATAATATTTATTCATGAGTGCTTTAACTAATTTATCACGACCTAGATGACCATTCTTATCATGATATGCTTTTAAAACTTCACTTTCTAAATGTTTTGGAATATATTTCCTTAGCTGTTCGTTTCTTTCACTCATGTAATATAATTGTTCATCCTCTTGCAAAACTAAATAATTCTTCTTATACTTATTCTCATCCGTTTCTTTTAATTTCTGTTTTATTTCTAAGATTTTTGGATCTAATTCTTGTTCTTCTTTCATATTAAATTGTACTAAATGTGGGTCTTCTGCTCTAAGTTCAGACTCTTAATCCGATGGTAAACTCTCAAAATCTTCTCTATTTATTATGGCAGAATCTAGTATATTTACTTGCCAGTTTCGGTCGTCTATCTCCGGTTCACCTTCGTCTTCCGTGTTTCCTGATGACTGTGGATATGGGATTGTAGACAATAAATCAGCGCATGTGTTAATCCTACCTGGTATGTATTCTATTCTTGTATTGTATCCCTGTAAATTCAATGCCCATGTCTGTATTTTCCTGTTCTGCATTGGAGCTTCTAACAAAGATTTTAAAGGCATGTGGTCAGTTCTAATAATAAAATTTGCGTTATGTAGATAGTAGTTAAGTTTCTGAAGAGCATAATGAATAGCATAAGCCTCTTTCTCGATAGTAGACCATTTGCGCTGAGACCTGCTAAGTTTATGAGACAAGAAATAAATTGGCCTTTCATTTTTAACCCCTGGTATTCCAGATTCTTTTCCTTCGTATGGTTGAACCAAACACGCTCCTATAGCATTATCTGAAGCATCTGTATATAGTATTAGCTGTTTATTCAAATCTGGATGTGTCAATAGTGGCACTATAAACTATTTTTTAAAAACTCGAACGCTTTTTGACATTCATCATCCCACTTAAATCTAGCATATTTGCCAGTTAAGTTAGTAATAGGCTCTGCTATTTTTGAGAACCCTGGAATGAAACGCCTATAATACCCACAGCTTCCAATAAAGGCACGAACTTCTTTTACGTTAGTTGGAGGAGGTAACTCCTTAATAACTTTTATCTTGTCATGATCTGGTTTAATTCCGTCTCTATTAATAATATACCCCAAATATTTTGTTTCTGTTTTTAAAAATTCACATTTACTAAGCTTTAGTTTGACATCATGTATTCTTAGTCTGTCAAATACTAATTTTACATGTTTTAAGTGATCATCTATGTCAGAGTCTAAAGTATTGCAGAGATGCAGTGACATCGTTACGCCCACCAGGCGACTTAGTCCCCAGCCGGGATGCCGTAACTTCGTTACGCCCGCCAGGCGAGTATGAGTTACCTGCCTGCGAGGTTGCTGGCTGACGAGACGGCCAGTGGTCAGGCAAGGACGAAGCAAGACGCACGCAGGCCTCGTGAAGCCACTTCAGGTGGGGAGGCATGTTGCAAGCTATAGACAGACAGCTCTGGGACGTGGACTCTACTGGACGTATGATGAGAGAAAGGCGTTGTGTGGTTTCTGTGCCTGAAAGTCGAGTGCTAGTACATCTTGAGAGATAGACTGTGAGCTGTATTGTGTCTGTAAGTGTATTGAAGTATAACTTATGTATTGTAATGATCATCGTATTGTATATGATCTGTAAATAAATCCATTGAACGTTGTGTCGTTGAGTCTCAAGTCAAATCACGTTGTACTTGTACTGTCTCACATGTGTTAGGTAAAACGAGCCAGGTTTAAGACCCTGACATGTGTGGACGTGGTGGCATTCGTCCGGCTTTGAAATGAACGTAGTTTAAGTGATTAACATTTAAACCTAAAGTTGTGAACTTAGGATTTTTTTGTCCAACTTTATTGTACATGTAAATGTGATCGTTGAAGGCTCAGTTTGATATATATTATTACATTGTTTGAACATGGAGACTAGTTGTGAACGTAAAGTACATACATATTGTTTGATCTTGTAAACGTGTAAAACATCAGTGATTGTTGAACTTGTCACCGTTTTGACCTTGTCGACATTGTGAAGTTGTCGCCATTGTGACCTTGTCGCCATCTTGTAAACTTGATGTCTATGTCCTTACTGAATGTCATCTTGATGTAAGTGATGGGTCATCAATGTTATAGAGTGTTGAGATATATTTAGATTGTCTTTGTGAATTGAGTTGTGGAAAGCAGAAAGGTTTGGAAAGAAAGTGACTTGTGTTTTGAAAAAAAAAAAAATTGTTGACTGACAAAATTACGACCTACAATTACACTCAACGCCATACAAACCTAATCAAAACTTAGTGACAAGCAGGCACACCACATCAAATAGACGCTAATTTATTTCCTCCAAAAACAAAGCAGGTTTTCTGTGCCATCTGAAACCCTTGCCCGTAGAGGTCATTTGTGGTTCGAAGTAGCAACCCTACAGTTCCTAGCCCGATTTTCAACCGTTCTTCACCGCATCCAGTACACTTGAGTATATTTTTCCTTTCATTTACTTTCGGATGCAAATTTAGGCACATATTGTCAACAGAACGCAATTGTAAATTGTTCACTTTACTAACAACTTGTAACAAATTGTGTATCTGATTTTTCATTTGCATTTTTTTCATCATGTCGTCATTAAATGATTTCATCGATATGGGGTTAAAGTTACAGTTAACAGGTGATGAGTTAACAAAGTGGAGTGAAAGGAAATACTCTGAACACCTCCTAGTACAGGAAGAAGCTAATTTGGTAGTAGATTCCAAAGGCAGAATAAACATCCATCACGGATATGTGAATGGCAAGTCTGCTACAGTCCTTCGGGACACGGGAAGTTCACTTATTGGTCTAAAGAGAACGTTCATAATGCCTACAGACTATACAGGCAGGCACGTAACATGCAGAACATTCTCCGGTAATATTGAAAAGTACCCACTAGCATGGGCATATATTCAAACACCTTTCCTCACTGGGAAAGTAAAATGCGCTGCATTAACAAACCCGGTGTGTGATATTATAATTGGAAATTTACCAGAGGTAAATGATATACCTCATGACATAACATCTCGTTGCATTGATGATATCATAACATCACCATCAAATGTCATCATTGATAATGTTACACCACCTAATGAATGTATGGTAGCTAATGTAGCACTAAACTCTCATGACATCACTGATAACACTGTTTCATCACCATCTGATATCATTGAATGTGTGAACGCAGTAACCAGATCTACTGCTAGAGTGCAAGATGAAATTAACCAAACTGAGGCTATACAAATGCTTAGCCCAGTATCACTACCTCCTAAAACCATGAAGGAGACTTTTGTAACAGCTCAAAAGGCTGATCCTTCATTGTCGAAATATTTTAATCTGATCGGCCAAAAGCCAAAGGTAACCAAAAATGCAAGATGGCATTTTGCTTTGAAAAATTGTATACTCACCAGGTATTATACCAGAGGTGACAGCACAACAGAGCAAACTGTTTTGCCAATTGATTATCGTAAGCAAGCCTTACATCTTGCCCATGATATACCTCTTGCAGGGCATATGGCATACGCTAAGACCAGAGCCAGATTATTAACACAGTTTCATTGGCCCAAATTCTGCACTGACATTAAACAGTATTGCAGAAGTTGTGACATCTGCCAAAAACTTGTAAAGAAAGGTAAACACCCACAGGCAAAGTTACAAGTTACTGACTTAGCCAGTCGACCTTTTGAGAAAATATCTGTCGACATAGTGGGCCCTCTTAATCAGATAACAACTAGAGGGAATAAGTATATATTAACCATCATTGATCAATGTAGCCGCTGGCCGGAAGCGATTCCGCTAAAGAACATAACTGCCAATGATATAATGGAAGTTTTCTTCCATATATTTTCACGAATAGGATTTCCAGACACTATCCAATCAGATATGGGAACTCAGTTTATCGCCGCATCTACTCAAGCTTTCACCAAAATGTTAGGAGTGAAGCAATGTTTCAATTCCCCGTACCATCCTCACTCGAGTGGGATAATAGAAAAATTTAATGGCGATTTAAAGCACATGCTTGCTAAAGTCACGCAAGAGCATCCCAATAACTGGGACGTATATTTACCTGCTATTCTTTTTGCTTATCGCGAGGTGCCACATTCTAGTACAGGTTTCTCTCCTTTTGAACTTATCTATGGTGCCAAACCACGTGGCCCATTAAGTATTTATCATCAAATGTTAACTGACTCTACTCCAGTACTTAAACCCATATCATCATACGTATACGTTACATCATTGCGTGAAAGAATCATCAAATCTTGTATAATTGCACAGAATGCACTAAAATTATCTGGTGCTACTTATAGACAATATGCTGACAAAGGTAACAGGACAATAACGTTGACACCTGGACAGGACGTTCTTCTTCTCCTACCTAGTGACAGACACTTATTGACTGATTCTTGGCAAGGACCTTTTAAAGTGACAAGACAGATTTCACCTGTAGACTATGAGATTCAAATAAAAGACAAACACAAAATATTCCACGTCAATATGCTAAGACCATATTACAACAGAGACAACGAACAAGATGATACAACATCTTGTACAGTGATAATAGACCATGAAGATGACGAGGCTAGCGACGAAATTCCAACACCTGCATTAGACACGACAAACTGCTTGAAGGAAATTAAAATCAACCGAAAGTTAACTCAAGCAGAAACAGACAGTTGCAAACATCTCATACAACAGTACAACACCATCTTCTCCAACAACCCAGGACAAACAGAATTAGTACAACATCACATCACACTCACGTCAAATACACCCATAAAATGCAGACCATACACCATTCCATTGCATTACAAAGAAAACTTACATCAGGAGATCATCAACTTAGAGAAAAACAACATCATAAGACGATCCCAATCAAATTTCTCATCTCCAATGGTCATAGTACGCAAAAAGGACAACACGATAAGACTCTGTGTCGACTATAGGAAACTAAATAAGATAACTCTTCTAGATCTGGAGCCAATGGCAAACTCTGAAGATCTACTGACAGAACTGACAGACGCTAGGTTCTTTACGAAGGTAGACATGACTAAAGGTTACTGGCAAATAGCGGTAGACGAACAGAGCAGACATCTGACAGCATTTGGCCACACCTTGGGGACTGTACGAATGGTGCAAACTTCCATTTGGGCGTGTCAATGCCCCAGCGACATTCGTACGTATGACACGACTGTTACTAGTAGATATACCGAACATAATTTGTTATATAGACGACATTTGTGTTCACACAAAGACGATGACAGACCACATAAAGACATTAGAACAGACTTTTGAACGCATTAGACAGCACGGACTGACGGTAAAGCCTGCAAAAGTAGACATAGCTTATCAGGAAATATCCTTCTTGGGGTACAAAATATCCAATGGCTTTGTCACGACAGACGATAACATTGTGTCCAAGATACTAAAACTCTCACTTCCGACTACGAAAAAGCAAGTCAGAAGTTTGTTGGGACTTATAAATTATTATAGGCAGTTCATACCTGATTTTTCTGAACTGACCGAAGTATTTAATAACCTACTAACAAAAGATCAACCTGAGAAAATTGTAAACAATGAATGCCTAAAATTTGCATTCCAGAAAGTATTATCGTATTTTTCTGATAATAGCTTATACAATCCCATTCTAAAATTGCCCAATTTACAAATCGATTTCAGATTACGCACAGACGCGAGCTCCGTGGCGATTGGAGCAGTCTTGTTACAAGAGCACAATAACATCCTACATCCTGTGTACTTTGTCTCCAGGAAATTGAAACCGAGAGAACGGGCTTGGTCAATACCTCAGTTGGAAGCCCTAGCTCTAGTGGTGGGTATAACTAAATTGTCCAGATTCCTCCTAGGACGCCATTTTATTGTGGAGACTGACAGTAGTCCATTGCGATTTATCAATTCAGGTGTACCTTCAAACCAAATGGTAGCGCTCTGGTCTCTTAAGCTCCAACATTACAGCTTTGAGGTTCGACATATCCCAGGCAGAACCAACACGATTGCCGATCTTTTGTCCCGTTGTCCGACCGACCCAGTGAGCACCAATGTCTGAGTGCAGTGTGTAAAATACACTCAGAGCAACACAGCCATCCATCAGTGAATATTTTTTTTCATTCACGAAAGCTGTGTAATGTCTACGATGTGATGTGATAGGGTTTATTCCCAATATATATAGTTTTCTTATTTTACTAATTAATGTAGTGATTGTCGTGTATAATTGAGTAGTGTGTGGTAGAAAGCGAACTTTATTAATTGTATATATTACAAAACAAGAACAGTGCCACATTCGCTCAAAACTTACCGTAAGCGAACTATCCAATTTAACAGTGGTATCTGCGTTTGGAACATTCCAGTGATATTTTAAATCCGTGTGTGAAAGCGTGACCTGAACATTGACATCTACACCACTGCAGTCAATCGAAATCCAGAAGTTTTTTCCAGTGAAACAACCAACACATGAACGATCAGAACATTGTACATTCCGCAACTACATCAGACCGGAACAAGTGTGTTCTACGAGTTTCTACATCAGCTGTTCGTGTGTACTTCCGGATTAGTTAGAAATTTAGTTCAAAATTAGCAGACGACAAACAAAAGTGTAAAAAGCTATGACGTTTCTAAAATCTTTAGGAATCAACAATTTTGAATACACGAATTGTGTATTTATATTTTTTATTTAGTGTAATCTTAGAATCATATCTCGATTAATTTATTCATACTATCGACATTTTTTTTCGCTAGTATGGAGAAACATCAAGCTATGACGCTGAGAAATAGAATAATTATTGTAAATTATTATATTTCATAAAGTTTAAAGTTATTCCCCTTTCATTTAATTGTTATTACATCATTACACCAAGGGCGATAAGTTGAAATGTATACGATTATGTGTTGTATATAATAACCATGTTGTTGAGCAAACAGAGAAATGATCTGATGCAAACAGAGAAATGATGCTGCATGATCTGAGACAAACAGAGAAATGATGCATGATCTGAGACAAACAGAGAAATGGTGCCGCATGATATGAGGCAAACAGAGAAATGATCTGATGCAAACAGAGAAATGATGCTGCATGATCTGAGGCAAACAGAGAAATGATGCATGATCTGAGACAAACAGAGAAATGGTGCCGCATTATCTGAGGCAAATAGAGAAATGATGCTGCACGATCTGAGGGAAACAGAGAAATGATGCATGATCTGAGGCAAACAGAGAAATGGTGCCGCATGATCTGAGTCAAACAGAGAAATGACGCTGCATGATCTGAGGCAAACAGAGAAATGGTGCCGCATGATCTGAGGAAAACAGAGAAATGATGCTGCACGATCTGAGGCAAACAGAGAAATGATGCATGATCTGAGGCAAACAGAGAAATTATGCTGCATGATCTGAGGCAAACAGAGAAATGGTGCCGCATGATATGAGGCAAACAGAGAAATGATGCTGCATGATCTGAGGCAAACAGAGAAATGATGCTGCATGATCTGAGGCAAACAGAGAAATGATGCTGCATGATCTGAGGCAAACAGAGAAATGGTGCCGCATGATATGAGGCAAACAGAGAAATGATGCTGCATGATCTGAGGCAAACAGAGAAATGATGCTGCATGATCTGAGGCAAACAGAGAAATGATGCTGCATGATCTGAGGCAAACAAAGAAATGATGCATGATCTGAGGCAAACAGAGAAATGATGCTGCATGATCTCAGGCAAACAGAGACATGATGCTGCATGATCTGAGGCAAACAGAGAAATGATGTTGCATGATCTGAGGCAAACAGAGAAATGATGCTGCCTGATCTGAGATAAACAGAGAAATGGTGCCGCATTATCTGAGGTAAACAGAGAAATGATGCCGCATGATATGAGGCAAACAGAGAAATTATGCTGCATGATCTGAGGCAAACAGAGAAATGATGCTGCATGATCTGAGGCAAACAGAGAAATGATGCATGATCTGAGATAAACAGAAATGGTGCCGCATTATCTAAGGTAAAAGAGAAATGATGCTGCACGATCTGAGGGAAACAGAGAAATTATGCATGATCTGAGGCAAACAGAGAAATGATGCTGCATGATCTGAGGCAAACAGAGAAATGATGCATGATCTAAGGCAAACAGAGAAATGGTGTCGCATGATCTGAGTCAAACAGAGAAATGATGCTGCATGATCTCAGGCAAACAGAGAAATAATGTTGCATGATCTGAGGCAAACAGAGAAATGATGCATGATCTGAGGCAAACAGAGAAATGGTGCCGCATGATTTGAGGCAAACAGAGAAATGATGCTACACGATCTGAGGCAAACAGAGAAATGATGCATGATCTGAGGCAAACAGAGAAATTATGCTGTATGATCTGAGGCAAACAGAGAAATGATGCTGCATGATCTGAGACAAACAGAGAAATGATGCATGATATGAGGCAAACAGAGAAATGATGCTGCATGATCTGAGGCAAACAGAGAAATGATGCTGCACGATCTGAGGCAAACAGAGAAATGACGCTGCATTGTCAGAGGCAAACAGTGAAATGATGCTGCATGATCTGAGGCAAACAGAGAAATGATGCATGATCTGAGACAAACAGAGAAATAGTGCCGCATGATCTGAGGCAAACAGAGAAATGATGCTGCATGATCTGAGGCAAACAGAGAGATGATGCTGCATGATCTGAGGCAAACAAAGAAATGATGCATGATCTGAGGCAAACAGAGAAATGATGCTGCATGATCTCAGGCAAACAGAGAAATGATGCTGCATGATCTGAGGCAAACAGAGAAATGATGTTGCATGATCTGAGGCAAACAGAGAAATGATGCTGCCTGATCTGAGGTAAACAGAGAAATGATGCATGATCTGAGGCAAACAGAGAAATGATACTGGCTGATATGAGGTAAACAGAGAAATGATGCATGATCTGAGGCAAACAGAGAAATGATGCTGCATGATCTGAGGCAAACAGAGAAATGATGATGCATGATCTGAGACAACAGAGAAATGATGCATGATATGAGGCAAACAGAGAAATGGCGCTGCATGATCTGAGACAAACAGAGAAATGGTGCTGCAAGATCTGAGGCAAACAGAGAAATGGCGCTGCATGATCTGAGACAAACAGAGAAATGGTGCTGCAAGATCTGAGGCAAAGAGAGAAATGGCGCTGCATGATCTGAGGCAAACAGAAATGATTCTGCATGATCTGAGGCAAACACAGAAATGACAGCGGACAGTCTCTATACATTTGCAACATGGGAGATTGCTTATTTTGTCCATGTTCTCTGCCAGACAGTAATGAAAAATACATGTACACCCGATTACATGTAATCTTAGTTGTTTAGATGTTAGAAACAGTTTCATATTATTGAATGTTGCTGTGGACATTTCTATTCCTGCTGCTTATTTCTACTTCTCACCTGCACCATCAGTTATAAATTGATATTGGTAAGAAACACTAATAAATTGTTCAAGTATATTTCCATTTACTGTAATTTTCCAAAATTGTCTTGACGTTATCTTTGTTGTTCATCTTGGTGTTTTCTATAATTATATCTAAGCCAACTTAACTGTCTAGTTTTTATACTTGATTTATTCTATCTTGAAGATCTTGCTCTGTCTCAGCTATCAAAACATGCCGCCTGTTTCTATGTTATTTTTGATTTCCCACACAATTGAGTCCTGTCTTCTCTGTATATGTTTGGATATATTCTATGTGATTATTGATTTCCCACACAGTTGAGGTCCTGTCTTCTCTGTGTCTGTTTGTATATACGAGGGTAAGTTAATAAGTATGTCACAAATGGCTGTAGAAAAATAACTAAATATGATAACAGCTTGAAACTAGTTTATTTTTTATACATACATTGTCCCTTTATTTGTCAACATAATTTCCACCAACATTGATGCACTTATCCCATCGTTTTATTAGACCTTCCAAACCGGCAGCATAGAATTGCATGCTTTGTTTTCATTTACCTACCATCCCACTTAACTGTGTGACTTACTTATTGACTCGCCCTTGTAACGTTTACTACACAGCTATGCACCACTTTACGGGATATAAACATTTGTCAGCATAAACACTGAAAACTCACCTTGGCGGGAGACATTTCGCGAATGATGCCGAAGTTGAATGTGAAGTGAAAACGTGGTTTAGAAAACAGAGCACGCAGTTCTATGCAGCCGGTTTGGGAGGACTGATAAAATGATATGATAAGTGCATTAATGTTGGTGGAAATTATGTTGAGAAATAAAGGGGCAATATATGTATAAAAATAAACTGGTTTCAAGTTGTTATCATGTTTAGTTATTTTGCTACAGCCATTTGTGACTTACTTATTAACTTACCCTCGTATTCTATATGATTATTGATGTCCCACACAGCTGAGATCCTGTCTTCTTTGTTACTCCTCCTCCTCCTCCTCCTCCTCTTCTTCTTCTTCTTCTTCTTCTTCTTCTTCTTCTTCTTCTTCTTCTTCTTCTGCGTCTTCTATTCTCCCCCCTTCCTCCTTCTTCTTCCATTGCTCCTTCTACTACTCCACCCCTCCTCATTCTTTTTTCTTCTTCCTCTTATTCTTTTTCCTTTATCCCCTTATGGAACAGCATAATCATGAACCAATTCATACTAGGCCATCCCATCTATTGCGATCTCCTGCAACTCTCTCCATATCTCTCATTCTCATATCATCCTGTCTCTAATTCTCATATCATTCTGTCTCTAATTCTCATATCATTCTGTCTCTAATTATCTTCTGATCAAGTTTAGGTCTCCCTCTTCTTCATTTGCCCTGTTCGTTCCAGAAAAAGGTCTTTTAGTTGTCCACATAACTTGTTGGATATGTCCCATCCAGCGCCAGTCTATTCGACTCAGCTTCACAAAAACAGTTGTCCAGGTTTCACTGCCGTAAAGAAGAGTACTAAGGACACAGGCTTGATAGACAAGGACTTTTGTTTTTGCAGTAAGCTTCATGTTCTCCCAGACTCTTTTTGTTAACCTGCTCATTGTTGTTGCTGCCTTACCAATCCGGATGTTGATTTCCTGATCTAGGGATAATTTGCTATTTACCACTGATCCTAGATATGTAAAATGGTCTACCATCTCTAGTTCGGCGTCGCCAATAAAGATTGATGGTACCCCATGTGCACCTTGTGACATAATCTGTGACTTCTTTTTGCTAATTGTAAAACCAAATTCAGAACAAGCATTGGAGAATGCAGATAGTAGACATTGTAATTCTTCATCAGAGTGGGTCGCAATTGTAGCATCATCTGCAAAAAGCAAGTCTCTGATCAGTACCCTCCTAATTTTGGTCTTGGCCTTCAATCTTTGAACATTTTAGAGGCCACCATCTGAGCGTGAGTGAATCTATATACCACCATCCTGATCAAGAAGGGCCATATTTCAGTAGAAGTGAAAAGTATATTCCAAAGAGGGTGGGGGATAGTACACAACCTTGCTTAACGCCACTCTTGATTTCAAACTCTTCTGAAGTTGCACCATCAAACTTGATTGTACCCTTCATACCTATGTGGAACGATTCCACAACGGACAGAAGAGTTGATGGGCAGCCTATGTTCTTTAGTGCCTTGAACATACCCTCACGACTGACCAAATCAAATGCCTTTGCGAGGTCGATGAAGGCAATAAACAGTGGTTGATTCTGTTCACGGCATTTCTTGCATTTGTCGCAATGAGAATATCATATCAATGGTAGACCGGTTCTGTCGAAAGCCACACTGTGATTCGGGGTAGACTTGATCTCCTAGGACTTGAAGTCTGCGCAGAACAATTCTGGCAAATACTTTTTCCAACAATACACAGAAGTTATGGTGGGAAGTGTGTCCAGGTGGTAAAGAGTTGCTAGGGCCTCTATGGCGTTGAGGGCATCATCCGCAAGTTTGGTCTCACTTGAGTAAAGCTCCAAATCGTGCTCTACCCATCTATCCATCTGCTGTTTCTTATCAATAATGATTTCTCTATTGAAGGTTTTCAGCGGTGCACGTCTTTTGATCATTGGACCACAGTCTTTCTTTATCCCTTCATACATGCTTCTGATGTTTCCCTTATCACTTGCATTTTTAATGGCCTCACATAACTTGATCCAATAGTCATTTGCACACTGCTTGGCAGCCTTTTGCACATCCTTCCTAGCTTGCTTCAGCTCACTGAGGGTGTTACGCGTTGTTCGTTCCTTGTTTCTTAAGAGAGCTAATGCCATAACCTAATTTAGAATGAATAGGGCAAAGGTTATGGCTATGTTAAGCAAATGAACACCAGAACGTGAAAAGCGGGTGCTTTTCACACAACGTGAAACACGGTGGGACTCACTTCCCAACAGGAAGTGGGGTACTGACACAGTCGTGTGTGTACAGCCATCGTCCAGTACGGACATGGTCAGATGTATACCGAGTTATGGCCAACACTGAGCCACTCTTTTAAATAGTTATGTAGTCGTAGTGGAAATTTATTGTGGAATTATTGGTCGTGTATATGATAATGTCGACATCCGTCTGTGTAGAACATTATATGTATAAAACCATAAACAGTGTTTGAGTCAACTGCTGTTCAAGTTCACTCCTGTTCAAGTTAACCATTGTTCGGGTTTGGTGTAATGTGTAAAGAATTGTAGAATACCTCTCAGCCCAGTCTTATGCTGAGAAAACGACCAGGCTGCTGACTGGAGAGAAAAGAGATTTAGTCATACCCCTTCTAAATACTGGCAGCAAGAAGTAAATGACGAAAGCCGCCACAAACTGGCAGAGTCCAGTACAACTCAGCTGCATCAAGTAAATAACAAGTCTTTAGTCGCATCCTGGCAGCTATCTTCTTTTTATCAATCAAGGGCTGCAGTGTCTGGTTGTTTGCTGCAAACTAGTCCTACCTCTTATGATCCACAGTGCCGTAAACCCCTACCGCTGTTTTATAAAGCGTATCTTTAAGTTTACCCCACTTTTCACTTGCTGTACAATTTTCTGATGTATCAATGAAAGCGTCTTTAAGTTTCTGTTGGAACTCAAAGCACTTATCGGGATCGTGGATGTTAGTTAATAACATTAATCCTTGAGCTAGATTTGTGTTTAGCACTGTAAATTCTCTTTGGCCTCAATCTAATCTTTGCAACAACCAAAGAATGATCCGTATCACAGTCAGGAGACGTCTATCTTGCAGCAGACGTCTATCTAAAGTTGAGTTTAAATGTGCTACTCTTCGTATGCGGTGTATTGCCGACAACCACTCGCGACAACTGTCTGACCTCAGCTTGAGTATTACTATCCTCGATCAATGTCTTAAACATCTCACCTCAGGTAATTATTTCTTGTATTGCGTTATACGGTGTATCATCAACAGCACTAACCACCATTTATACAAGGGTCTTTCCACGGCCCAAAACGCCAAGTTAGCTTAACTCCATGCCCCTATTCCTACTCCCTCCCCATCTCCTCTCCCACCTAATCCTACCACCGGCTCAGATAACATAGTTGTGCGCATACCTTCCGACCTTCCCATTTCGGCACCGGAGAAATCGGTCGTCAGCAAAGGGCTCCGGTTCATACCGCTGCGTCCCTGTGGCAACATATACGCGTTACTGCAGGACGTCCATTGTTTCCATCGCAGTCTCAGGCTGAAATATCACTTCAGTAATCAACCTCATAGTGATAACTCTTCGGATCCTACCGACCATTTCTCTCACCTCTCCAAACGCAGGTCCACTTGGGATCCCAATCCAGGGGCATCTAAAGCCCTGGATCTGTATATCGAAAAAAACAGTTTTCGACATGCAGCGATTAAAATTCAAGCCACGACGACATTCCAACCTTTCCGCGGAGGAACAACGGCACTCACACAGTTGCAACGTCGTGATGACATAGTTATCAAGCCTGCCGATAAGGGAGGGGCACTCGTGGTTTGGAGGAAATACTAGTATATTCAGGAAGGCAACAAGCAACTTGGGGATGCAACCTTCTACAGACCACGGACACAAGATGGTCAGCAACAAAACCCAGGTCAAAAGCGTGACTAACGCCATCATCAAGCAAGGTCGTTTGCCCAGCTCTGCCACCTCGCTGATCACCCACGATAGCTGCTTGGGCAAACCCGACGTTTATATGCTTCCTAAGACACACAAACCAGGGAACCCAGGCAGACCTATCGTCTCGGCCTGCTCTTGCCCTACAGAACGGATTTCAGAGTTCCTAGACAGCATGTTTCTGCCGTTGTTTGCCAGTCTCCATTCGTATATCAAAGACAGGAACAACGCTATCTTTATCTTCGATTCCATCAGTTTCACAACCCCTTCTCAGTACCACATCTTCACTTTAGATATGGCTTCACTCTATACATCTTTTCCTCACTCCGACGGCTTAAAGCCTTGGATTTTATTATTATTATTTTTTTTTTTAAAAGAAAAGGCACAACCCCTCAGTAGCCACTGCATCATTGCTGCGCCTTGCAGAGTTAGTCCTCAAACTCAACTCGTTTGAGTTCAATGGGGACTACTTCGACCAGATTAGCGGGGTGGCCATGGGTACTAAGATGGGCCCTAGTTATGCCTGCCTCTTCATGGGCTATCTGGAGCTCCAGGTATGAAGTCATTACACCTAGGCTCCCAGAGCTCTACAGGAGGTTCATTTATGACTACCTTGGTGTCTCTGGCATGCCCTTGCCTGACCTCCAGAACTTCATTGCCTGACATAAGCCTGGGTCATTGACATTGAGTTGAGTGACCGGGCATGAGGAAGAATGGAGATGAGAGTGGGAGACAGTAAAGTGACTGACCTGGCTATGAGAAAACAGCCAGTCCTGAGAAATAAAATAATGGGAAGGGTGAGCGTGGACCCCAGGGGATGGGGGAAGTACAGGTTAGCTTTGTGTGAAGTCAAGGGACTTCAGGGAGTTGAGGTGTAGATGCCGAACTGATCGGTAGTCTAAGGAGAAGCGGAGTTAGAGATCTCTGTGCTGTGTTGTTCTCCGGGTTATGAAGACAGGCCTGAACCAGAGTGGGTTCTATAGGGAGTGAGGGCCTAAAACCCAGAGTGGGTTATATAGTTGAGCAGTGGCTCCGACCCAATGTGTGGGTTGTATTGTAGGATTTCCAGCCGTGGATAGTAGCTGGATTATCTGTCTTGTGGATTGAGATAAGAAGCAGGCCGTAAGAAGGCATTGATGTGTGCTGGTTAAATTGTGAGGAGGATATTTATATTCTATGGATTACATTGTTTCTGGATATATATATATATATATATATATGTTCCGTCTGTTCGTCTTATTTCTGGAATAAATGATTATGTGCGCCAACTCAATCTTGTTTCATGACTGGTGGAAGGGCACTTCTGGGGTGAGTTGGATTAAGAGACAGTTAGATAGCTCAATTGACACACCATGAACATCGTTACCTAGACAACGACCATCACACGACAATATCAAGCAAAGATCATCAAGAACATTGATATTATCATAAAGAACGACGTGTGACAATCTGGGAGCTCGTCGCTTAGTAAGGAGTATCTGGAAGGCTACGTAAGGTCAAGAACAATATAGACATTGGTGTCATTCTGAGATAATTGTGGGCTCTTCGCTGAAAGAGAGGAGTTATTATCTGTGACCTCGGTTCCATCAATTTAGACAGTACTGCGTCAAGAGATTAACAGGCAACTCTTTTGTGTGTGTAAGACGCCACATCGAAGAAAAACTGTCAGCGCGCGGGGAAGATTCGCGGCAAAAATCACAAGCGAACAGTCAGTTCACGTAAAGTTCACTACAGGTGAATTGGATACCAACCATATCGCTGAAGCGATGGGGGGTGTCTAAGATTTAACGCAGCACAGATCGACCGGCAGAGTCGATTACAGTGACAGGGGTGTCTAGTGACAAACAGCACGGAATGTCGGGTTGAGAGGCCAGGCGCAGGTGTTTATGGGTCAAGAGACAGAAGTGCTAGCGGACAGCACAGGTAAATGTCGCGGGGACAAAACGGTGTTTGCAACAAGTGCGGTCAGTCCTAGTGTTGGTGTGTTTGACAGGACAGGATTGAACCAAAGATTGAAGACAGCGAGCAATTTCGTCACAACATCCTGTGGTGAAAAGTTTGTGTCTGTGTGCGAGGGCAAGCGCACCGTGTTGTCGCAAGTTGACTGGTCAAGATTTTTCGACGCAGTAATAGGACGGGTGGAGACACCAGCGTCCAGGTACGGGGGGAAAGTTACGTTAACCCCTACCACAGCCGTGCTAAAGGGCAGCAGTGGAAAGTGTGATTTTTCCCACGGAAATTATAAAAAAGGCAGCCGTTCCGTGGCTGAGAGGTT